>CM034155.1:349330702-349697987 GCA_019776745.2 Taxus chinensis | reverse complement strand
GGAAAGCGCTAGAGAGCTCTAATGAGGGCCACAAAATGTTGATAGTCATCTGATGAGATTGGGATACACTATAAGGCTTTGATGAGATCCTATGGAAGATTAGGGGAGATTTGTATTAGCTCATAGAGAGACATTTTAACGGGATCCTAGTGTAGTTCCTTTATGATGTTTTTTTCAATGACAACGTGATTTTGGGTTTATGAGGTGGCTAGGATAGATACCTTGTCCTCAGATGAAGAAGGAGACTGGAGTGGGATTGTGAGAAGGAGAAACAATGAAAAATTTGGGTTTTGAATGGTTGGATGGCTGCGATTCGTGAGGAAGAGAGTGAGTAGAAATAAAAATGACATCTATATAGAGAGGAGGAATGTATTTTTAATAAGTAGAAGTTGGTGGTGGGATTGGGATGAAAAGTGTGGATGAAGGGATAGATTTAGAATATTTGATTGGAGGGTTGGGCTTGAATGTGGATGAGCTTGTGGGTGGAAGAGGGTGGTCTTCTTTGATAAGATTGTCATCCTCATCTATGAGGTTGTCGATGAGAGTTTAAATGGTCCTACAATGCTCTGTATCATGTCTAGGGGTATGATGATAGGCACATATGATGTAAGTTTCAACCCAAAAAAGGAAAAGGGCTTGATGGGGGAAACGATGATCATGGATTCTTGAATGAGACTATGAAGGATTTCATTATAATACCCAATGAGGGTTTTAGAAGAGGGGGTTTTATGGGTTGTGAATTTATTTGATTTTGGAGAGAAGGATGAAGGCAAGAGAGGTGCTTTACTTTTATGATAATTTATGGGGGCCTTGGATTCATATTTGGATATGGAACGAGGAATGGATAGTTTGGGTTTAGATTTGGGAGGAGGAATAGATAACTTAGATTCAAATTTATTGGTGATGGGGGATTTGGATGATTTTAATTCAAATTTAGGAGGAATATATGATTTTGATTGATATTTGGATAGAGGAATAGATGATTTTGATTGATATTGGTTCATGATGGGGGATTTGAATGAAGGGATATGCCACAAAATATATGGTCGAAAACATAATATATATGTTTGGATGTTGTATGAATTGGATTGAGGGGGATTTGAAGGGGGAAGATACAAATTCTTATGCAGATGAGTAAGATATTTTTAGATGGATATTGCTAAGGTTCTTATATCTTTCCTGCAATTTTTTTTCCCTTACTAGGGATCACAATGATTTTAATGGTAGATTCATTTTTTGATGTGGGTTTAGATGATTTGGATATAGGTTGTATGGTAGATGTAAAGGATTGAGGATAAAAATGGTTATTGGATAACATGATTTATATGATGAGAAGAGGTTGCAGATTGTTTGATAGTTGGTGTTTATATAGAAGCGGATGTACTTGTTGGAGATGAGGATATAATAGGGAAACCACTTACGATAGATTTAATGAGAGATGTCCATTTTGTAGAGACAATAGATGATGTGGATTCAGAAGTAGATATGGGTATAGGCATGGGGATAGATGAAATTATGGATGTAGGTATGGATGTAGAGGTAGATGTTAGGATAGATGGGGATATAATAGATGTGACTATGGTAGGTGTGGGTATGGAACTAGATGTAGATGTAGGTATACATGTAGATATAGATGTTGAGATAGATGTGTATGCAATATATGAGGGTATGGTAGATGTAAATATTGGTATGGATGCTGATATGATTATGCATGAAGGTGTGAATGTTGAAGTAGATGTGAGGATAGATGTGGGTATAAAAGATGGGGGTATAATAGATGTGGGAGTAATAGATGTGGGAGTAATAGATGTGGGATGTGGTAGATATAAGAGTAATAGCTGTAGTAGATGTGGGTGGTGTTGTTGAGGCTTGACTAAAAGTATTGATTGTATGGGTGTCAGGAGGTTTATATGTAGGAGTATTAGCTTGATTTTTTAGTGGGTGATTAGGGAAATGTTGTTTTAAGACATCTAATGGTTATTTAGGAGGGGCATTAGTATTGTTTACTTGAAGGCCCCCTCGATCAATAAGTCATTGTATTAGGTCCTTGAGGGTATGACACTTTTTAATATCATGACCATAGACTTGATGATGTTTGAAATAGTGGTCATCATGATACCATGTGGGTTTGGGACATGAATCATCAACAGGGAGCATAGGAGGAAGTTGGATCAGGCACAAAACCATAAGTTTATCGAAGATGGAACTGTAAGATTCTCCAAGGGGAGTATAGTTGGGATTCGGTGTAGGAGTTCTCTATGGAGGTTCAACATGAGATGTGGATGTGGAAGATGATTTGGTGAAAATGAAACTTGCTGCAATTTGGATTTATCATTTTGAGGGAAGGATGATTTGGTAAATTTGGTCTTAGAATTGTTGGAGCAAATCTTGACACGACCTTGCTCAAGGGAAAGTAGCTCTAATTTGTGGGCCATGGTAAATTCCTCTTTGAATTTCTGGAAAGAATGGATTTAGAGAGTGGATGAGATATATTTTTCACATGATCAAGATAAGATTTTGATGATTTTTTTGAGGAAGAGAGAAGGATAATTGATTGCTGTTGCCACATCACCTAGTGATGAAATATGTCATTAATTCTTCTTTGAATTGCTTGATGGCATAGAGATCAATGATGATGATCTTGCACACGATATTGATAAATAAGTACACTGAAAAAGAGAAACGACAAGATGGGTGAATGAGAAGAGAGAATTTTGGGGAATTACATTGTACCAATCTAAAGAAGGCCTGAATAATGACATGGGGAAGGTACAGATCATGAGATTTTGGTAATGGGAGATGAGATAACATGAGTGCTTGAAAACATGAAGGTGTTGTAGGGGATCCTACTTACTATTGAACTTATATAACTTAGGTAGCTCCTAAATGTGGAGGATATGGCTTGACGGGTACAGATGGATTGATAGGATCATTACATATTTATTCATAGGTAAATGTACTCTTGGGACCCAAAGTGGCAGCTTCTAGGTTTTCCATCCTACTTAGCAAGGCTTGTATGGGGTCATTAGATGTGTGAGGATGAGAAGATGATGGATGAGGTTGTAGATTTTAAGAGGTAGATGGATTGGGTTATGGATAAGATTTATACTGTTGAGGATAAGTAGGAGTTTGCGTAGGTGATTGATAAGGGGGAATATAGTTGAAAGTTTATGATTGAGTGGGTTATGAGATAAGATGGTGAGGGGGGATTAAAGTGGGTGGATACGATTGAGTAGGTTATTTTTAGATGATAGAAGGATTGGATGAGGGGTGTGTTGGATGCTGTGTTTAGGATGTTTAGATGGGTTGATGAGGAAACATATGTTGAAAGGTTCTTTGGAGTAGGGGTTGATTGGTTTGAGTTGACTCTAAAGGATGGGGTGTTGATGTAACAATATTGGCATGGAATTGAGAAGTTACGATAGGAATCAAGTTTTGAATGTTTTTCTCGGGTGGAGTAAGTAGATTAGACTCTTGAATATTTTGAGTGGGGGCATTGATGATAATAGTAGACAAATAAGTGCTAGGGATAGAAGATGTAGGGATGGTGTTGATGTAAGGTAGACTAGGATGAGTGAGTTCCACAAATTAAGTAGATTGATGAGATTGAAGGACCATGGTAGAAGACTCATGAGGGCCATGTTCATTTTGGTCTATTGAAAGATCATTCATGACCCTAGGAAGAAGACAAAAATTTTAGAAGTGAGGACTTGGGTGGATTTAGGTTGTGAGTGATAAACATAAATTTTTTGGAGGGGAGGTCCATTGATAGGAAGATTGGTGGATTTACAGATAAGATAGTCGTGAAGAGAAATGAGATTAGTGTCAAGGAGTTCCTAAAAATCCAAGCATCTGTGATAGATAGTCGGAGGCCCAAATGTCTCTAAGGAAGCAACAGATGGAGGTGTAGCTGGTTTAGAGGGAATAGAATGATGGTAGATGAAATGATTGGTTTTGATAAGGAGATTTGTCTAAACCATTTCGGGGTCATGAGAAGGGATCATAGAAATAATGGGTTGGGAAACTAGAGGGA
Source organism: Taxus chinensis (assembly GCA_019776745.2). Taxonomy (NCBI): domain Eukaryota; kingdom Viridiplantae; phylum Streptophyta; class Pinopsida; order Cupressales; family Taxaceae; genus Taxus; species Taxus chinensis. The sequence continues at coordinate 349,693,954 of CM034155.1, read as the reverse complement.
AGATGACCATAGGTGTGGAAGAGACAACAACAAGAGCTAATGTTTGTTGAGAAAGATTTTTAGAGATGGGGATGTTATTAGATGAGGTTTATTGTTCCATTTTTCGCTTGAGAATGAGTAAGAATGGGCATGAAATAAACAAGTAAAAACTTATGCAAATTATTAATATATTAAGCAAATCAAGGATAAAAGTGTTAATTATCTTGTTTATTTAGAAAAGTGTGAAGAAGAAAATGAATGGCTCAAAATAAATTAATAAGTGGCCAATCTAAGGATGGTTTTGGGATTTTTTAAGGATAGAGTCCTCAATTTTCCTGAAGTTACATGAGGCAAAAATCAGTGATGATTACCAGTACATGGCTTGGTATTGGGGCCTAACCCCTCACTTCATAATACCACACTAATAAGGGTGTCAGGTGCTTAGCCTTTATACCGATAATCAAAATGTTTCTTACATGCCTTGAGCATTGTGGTAGATTCATTATTGGGTGATGAAATCCCAATAGATCCACATGGTAGGAGATGATTAGATGTGTTGATGTTTTTTTGTTTTGAATGTGTGTGAATGTAAAATATTACCACCTAATTTCACCATGTGATCAAGAAATCATGAAGAGATGTTCTTTTTAAATCTAAAACCCAATGTGCTATTCGATGAGAGCATACAAACGAAGGAGGGAGATATGATGCAAAAATGAGAAAATAGGGACAAAATGAATAATACATGGATTAAAAAAAAATTTCACTTTTTTTTTTCAACTAAGCACACACATTGTTGAGAAAGAAAAACCCTCAAGAATGAAAGAAAAGAAGCTCTACTTGCAGAATTATTATAAAGAGAGAAATGGAAAGGAAAATGGAAATGGAAATAAATAAAGAACTCACCAAAGAATATTGGTGGGTTCCACTGGGGATGCCAGAATTTTTGACAAATTTTCCCGCTCCTATTTTAAGTTAATGGAATTGTGGTAAGAAAATAGGAAACTCCAAATTATGGGAGGGTTTAAGGCTAGTTCATGATATGTGATGATGATGAAGATGGAGATATGAGTGTAAAGATTCTATCTGCAATGAGCTCGATAACTTGCACAACAAAGAGAATCTAGAAAAGAAAAAGGATTAATAGATAGTATTGTGGGTTGCCTAACAAAGTTAGTCTCGAGAAGTGATAATATTCCTAGGGAGGATGTAAACACATTTTTATTAAAAGATCAATGAAATATAATGGATAAATATGATGCAACATATGACAAAATGAAACATAGATTAGAGATATGCTAAGTAAGCTAAGATAAATATATGATAACAATAAATAATGATAAATGAAATAAAACTTGATTGGTCGATGATGACCTGAGACTGATAGGGATAGTTGATGGTGACTGCAATAGAGTAGATCAAGAGATATGTAGAAAGAAGATCTGGAACTAGTTGATGGGTATTGGAGATGTAATGGATCTAACGTTGAGATGTCAAGGAAATAGAAAGAATGAAAGAAGCAAGAAGATATGATGAAGTTTTCAATTAGTTTGACGATGACCAGGGTATATTTTTGACAATCGACAATGAATGGGACAAAGAATTATAGATATGAGCTGATAATAGGTAGAACAGAAATGATACAGGGTTTAAGGGATCTAAATGATGAGACAAATGAGAAATAGATGGTAGGGATGGAGAAAAATAACAAATAGGAAAAATGTAGATTGGGTCAAAGATGACTGGGACACATTTGATGGTGATAGGGGATAGATTTAGGGTTTGATGATCTTGATGGATGGGAAAATGGTTATGAGGAAGGATTAATGATGGTAGATATGATGGTAGAACTCCAAGGTAACTAAAAAACCTACAAGGACGATGTAAAGGATGATGAAATAATGGTAGGGATTCTAAGAAAATAATAGATTTTAAATCTCCCAAGATGGCATGCAAAATCTCTAAGATAGCTCCAAATTGATGATAATTTCTCACAAGAAGAGAAGGAAACCAAAAAAATCGTAAGGAAAAAGATCCAAAATTTCATCCTCTTGAGGAGGAGGGGTAGATGTATACTTATAGTTTCACCGTCAACTGTGGGGATGGTACACAACTTGAAACAAGGGGCCCTAATGAAGGTAGATTAGGGTTTATGGCTATTTATGTAGGTTAGGGTTGTATAGGGATGATACAACGTAGTTAGAGGGTGGAAAGGCATTGAACAAGGGTATATGAGATCCTAGGGATGATAAATGTGGTGTTTAGGGATGATATTAGGAAAATGAATGGGTTTAGGAATGATTAAATGTGATTAGGGGTGGATTAGAAGAAACAAAATAATGATATGGTTAAGATAGGTTGAAGATGGGAAAATGGGGAATGGATGAATTAATTGGGATTTAAGAGGGAAAGGGGGATTTGAATAGGAAGAGATGTGTGTATCTGCAATATGATGACGATGGGGAGAAAATGCGGGATGGGGGACAAGCGTACAAAAATTTGGTGTCTACAATCATGTAAAGGGAAAGAGTTTATTGGTTTGGATGAATCACCCAACCTCGTTTCATTTAAAATATATAAGGACCCATGATAATATTAATTCATCCCCACATACACAAACAAAAACTTGAGATGACACAAACCTTCCACTTATTACCAAACATAAAGTAAATTTTTTCTTTCTACAACAAACATTCATAAATATTGGAAATATTCATGCCATGACCCATATTGTATTGCACAAATTACAAGGGTGATTAAGATTCATTTAATTTTTTATGTGTATTATGATTGATTGGGAGGTACTCATTGCATAATACCAAATGGATTAAGATTATTTTATTTTTATGCGCAAAACTTATCATGAGGAGCCATGAAAATATATTCTAATTATAAATAGCTTTTAATGGGCCTAAAATAGTGAAAGTATTCAATATTCTTGAAGAGCTTTAAGATTTTCTTAAAATGGTGAAAAAATTTATGTATACCATTTTCTTACGTGGGTCGTCAAAATTAAATCAAGCGATCTAATGATGGTGATGTTATGATCCCATCAAGCTAGATTGAGCGAATCTTATGCATGTAATATTATTTATTGCTTGGTTTCTTTCTCGACAATAATGTTAAGAGAAGAAGCCAATGAAAAAGTGTTCTTGATCTATACTTGTATACTGATCATTAAAATAATACGCAACTAAAAGATTAAATTGGGTATAAACATTAAATTAGAAGCCCATGGTGTTAAATATCTCATTAATATAATTTTTTTTAGATGGACCCTTCCTTGAAATTTAGGATGACCTATAAAGAAAGGATTTGCGGCTTATGTGTAGTGAATAATAACTCCTATAGTAGAATCATCTTCCTCACTAAGATCGATACCAGTTTGGTGTCTACCACTACTATATCATTTATGTACATACATTTGGTCAAGGAATTCAGTTTCAACATGACCAATTTCTATAGATCTATCCTAAACCTTTAACTCAATAGTTTCTGAAAGCTTGTGTGAAGTTTCCATATTCACCAAAATGTGGGAAAAGGTAGATTTGGAAAGATTATTGATTTGAGAATCAATGGACAAAAATATACCCATAGAATTTCCAATGGATACAAAGTAGTCCCCACTCCAAAATTACAATGGGAGGTGGGGACACCTAACCCATACATGCTTGATAGAAAAGGTTTTACCTAGTGGGATTGAAAGATGAAAACTAGGGTTTCATTAACAAATGATGATATTGGCATACGAAGGGCTTATAAAAAATGACGTCCCAATCCTTGAATGAATAAATAATGACAATGAATATACATCTTATATAGGGATAAATATCTACATTAACTTCCTTTAAGGGGTTCCAGTAATCTAAAATATATGATCAAAGGACTAGAATGCCATGGTAGAAGTTGTTGAATCGATAGATTATACATCAACCATTAAAATAACATTAAGTCTCAATCACCTTCTCCCCAAAGGATACAAAAGTTTTATTTTTTAAACAGGCTATGGGCTTGACTATAAGGATAAAATCCTTTCCAGAGCCCATGACAACATCTAAAAAAGAGTGATGTTTAGGGGGAAATACCCTTGCACCATTAGTAGTATTATATGGAGGTAGAGTTCCCAATCCATCACAAGATATCATAAATCGGTCGTAGGTGGTCACATCATTATCAAGGCTAGATGTACCCATGTGGAATACATGTTACTAGATATTTTTAGTAATAAAACCAACAAATGTACTATGTAATATCTAAATATGAAATATATTCCTTATTTAATTAATTTAAAATTTAATGTACTTACTCTATGTTGAAGTAGTTTATTTCTTATCCATTCCAATGTTAAAATTCATAAAGAAAAGAATTTGTAACCATCTATAAATTATTTTTTTTGAAATTCAATCATGTTGGATCTACACATAGTCACAAAGAGAGATAATTAGAGGTCATATAACCAAATAAATTCTCTAAGACCTTGTTCCTCATTTGTAGCCAAGGAAGAGAATAGGAATTGTCTAGATATTTCTTTCCAAGGAGGAAAAATACCCTTGACACATAAGAAGGGGTGACTAGTTATAGAAAAAGCTTTGATTTCCATATGGTGGACAACAAGGAAATTGAAAGAGTATGAGTGTACATCAATGAATAGATAATGTTGTAGTTGTAGACACATGGACAGTTATGATTCATTTCCACTTCAATGACAAAATCATTGAAATTTGTTTTGTTTGTTTTCATTGGTAGATTTATAAATGCAATCAATCTTATACAATGCATATAGATTAGTTTTTCATTTGAATTAGAAAATAATAATATTAAATAAACCTAACAAGTGTTAAACATTGATAACATTTGGAATTTCTTTGATTATCTTTTTTTAAGAACACATGTGATAACCTTCATATGATTATGGTTAGGAAATTCAGGGTTAAATCTCTCAAATTTGGCCCATTTTGTAAAATTTGTAAAAACATATTTAGAAAGGTGTAGACACAAAATCACACACTTTGGGTAATTATCTAGTCCTGATTATATACTATTATTCATATGATTCATAAGTAAGAAAATTAGTAACTAAACCATGTATTTGGCCATCTTTTCTTTCTTTTTGTTGCCACTTTTGGTCTTTCACACCTTCTTGCTCAATATGACCTCTGACCCTTCAATTTATCTAAGTTTTGATACTAGTGCCCAACCAGGATTCTAGAGCTAGGTGCCCCTATCCCCTCTAGGCACCCCTGACCTCTTTATACTTTGTTCACATCTTTTGGGTTCTTTCTAGCCATTTGAGTGTTTTATCTTTTTAGTAGTTGTCCTTTGAGGGGTTACTTACAAAATTCAAGAAAGGGAAACATAAAGTTATGCGATCATAATAAAGGACCAAACACTAAGCATTATATATCATCACCTAAGCTTGCATCCAAATGTTATTCAAGATAATTCAAGCATCCATTCTATTCCATGCACACATCTACTAAATTTTCTTACATTTAGCTATTTTCTTGCTTTCAAGTGCGACACACACAAGAGCCACCTAGGGCATGATTCCACACACACACACACACATAGAAATACATTGGGTCTGAAATGTAGTGTAACACTCAGTCATAAGATCATTTTTTTGAAAGTTGAGGATAGCCTAAACCCTCATTTTGTATCTTTATTTTTAAGGATTGATTTCTCTTTGAGGGTTTTATATGTCATTATTTCATTCCATGTTCCCAAAAACCTCAACGATCACCGTGCGACCTCCTAGTGGCCAAAGGAGAAGTACAACGAACACCTCATGACATTTAAAATATTTTTTTCTAAGAATTTCCATAGTCACATGTGCCCATTACCAGTTTGTAACACTCGCATGCGCCCTTACCCCTTTCTGGGTGCCCCTATTCAGCTTACTCCTCCAGACCTGCATTTTTCTAAGCTTCGGTGCAGTAGTCTGTGCTTTGGATTTTTTAGTTTTCCATGTTTTTCACCTTCAGGATCTTGCTAAATAGTTAAATCATTTTATCCCTTCATTGCAACTAGGTTTTCACATTTTATAGCTTGGTTTTCTTGGATTACTTTCTATAATTAATTCATTAATCATTTACTGTGACAATAACAATAAGATTAAGAATTTTTATTCAATGTTTTCTTAATCATTTGGTGAACCCGGTGTGAAATAAACTATCTCTTTCCTCCATTATACAATTTTCATCATGAACATTTCCATCTATGCTTATTTGCAGAATCATCCTGATTACACTAATAAGCTAAAAGTATATTTAGCTACTACTTATATTTATCATCACACATCACCTAAATATATCGACCATAAGTTTACTTCCGCTCTATCTCTTAATGAAGATCAAATAGCTTTCACATCAAATGAGTTGCCTTCGTAAGAAATGTTAGAACATGACCACCATTTATATATTTAGGTTTGTATCAATAATTTCGAGGTCAAACGAGCCTTAGTTGACAATGAGTATGGCCTCAAAATATGTAATATATATTTTATTCATCAATTGGGCCTCTCTACAAATTATTTGGCTCCTTCATCAATATCTATTCATGGATTTGACAATATTCCCAAGTGTGTCTTAGGTACCATTTCTCTCCCCATCACTGTTGGCTCGTGTACACTCACTATTCTATGTCATGTCATACCTAATAACCTCAATTATAATATTATTATTGGGTTGCCTTGGATCCATGCCATGCATGTGGTCCCCTCTACTCTTCATGCATGGCTTGAATTTCATTATAAGGGATTTGTTTATGATGTTCCGACCAATCCATGCCCTTATGTATATTTCCATTCTATTGAGAAAAGTAGTGATACTCTTTGTTCTTCTGATTCTACTTTAGAATTTTCTAAATACATGCTAAGATATAAATATTTACACCGCTATGGTTTCTCAGATAAGATCTTAGGCCTGAAAGAACAAGGAGTCACGACACTTTGGGATCTTCTCACACAATCTAACAAGTCAGGATTGCGATATCATCATCCACCTCTCCCTCCTTTGAAAGCTTATACTACCTTGCATACTTCTTCACTTCCTCTTATACATATAGAACTCCTTAGTGATGCTACTTCTATTGCTTGGGATTTTCTACTGATGATGCTCTTTTAGAATATCTAGGCATTTATGACCATTTCCATTATTTTCACCATAAGATGCATTCTCCATTATCCCTCAATGCTACCCCTTACTTTGGAGAATTTGATATGCATATTTATGACACCAATCATCCTAATACTATTCCTATTGATCCATACATTGAGGATTGATCAAACCTTCTCAATGAAGAGACCATTCAATGTAACCTTGGTATATCATAAAATCCACAAATAATTTTGTTAGTTTTCTCTCTCATGCCTAATGAGCAAAAATATATAAAGCAAGTACTTAATGTTTTCTCTAACATTTTCACATGGGACTACCATGATATACTAGGTATTAATCCATCTATTACAGTGCATAATATTTTTCTTAACCCTAGTGAAAAACCTATCTAATGGAAAACCCACAAAATGCACCCAAAATTTATGCTCCTAGTCAAAGAAGAAATCCAAAAGTAACTCAACACCGGTTTTATTCACGTTGTTGTTTATTTGAAATGGGTATATAACATTGTACCCATTATGAAGGTGGATGGCCGAGTTCATTGTTGCACCAAATTTTGTGATCTAAATAAATCTTGTCCTAAGGATAGTTTCCCATTACATCACATCAACACCATTGTCGATTCTACAGCCGGGTATGATATTATATCCTTTATGGATGGTTTCACAGGATACAACCAAATCAAAATCAACCCAGATGATCAAGAGAAGACCTATTTCACTACAACATGGGGAAAATTTTGTTACACTATCATGCCCTTTGGACTTAAAAATAATGGGGCCACCTATCAATGAGAAATGACACACATATTTCATTGATTACATTCACAAGATTATCGAATATTAAGTTGACGATATCATAGATAAGTCTTGATGTCATTCCACACATGCCCAAGATTTATGAATGTCTATTTGAACAATTACACCATATATAATGTCCACTTGAATCCCAAAAAATACGTTTTTGGGGATCACATATGGGTAAAATCCTTAGATACATTATCTCACAACGTGCAAATTGAAATAGATACCTAACAAGATTAAGGCCATTGTTGAAATTCCTCTACACATAAAAATTTACATCAAATAAGATCACTGCAAGGAAAATTTCAAGCTGTGTGGTGGTTCATTATGTAGCTTACCGCTAAAACTCAACCATTCACATGCTTGATGAAGAAAGATACTAAGTTCGTATGGGATGATCACTGCTAACAAGAATTTAATGACATAAAAAAATATCTTTTAAATCCACCTATCTTAGTCCCTGTAGTGGCTGACTGTATTTTCTTATTATACATTTCAGCCATGCATTTCATGCCTTATGAGCCCTCCTTGCACAACATGTTGATTCTCAACTGTGAAAGTGCAATCTATTACATCAGTCGAATGCTGTCTATCTTATGAATGACAACTATAGCTATATTGAAAAGCTATGTCTTGGCCTCATCTTTATAGCAGACAAATTATGTCATTACCTTCTTAAAAATGAAGTCCATTTCATTGCTAAATTAGATCCATTATGATACCTCATGTCTCGTCACACATCTCTCAAAATGACTAGTGTGTCTGGGTCATGCTTCTCACCATATTTGATTTCAAGTTCATACCACAAAAAGAAATTGAAGGCCAAGTCATGACATATAAATTAACTGAATAACCTCTGCTTGATGCATCTCCTGTCTCTGATTCCTTTCATGATAGATTTCACTAATTATGTTGTCAATTCTGATACATGGACAATGTATTTTGACGGGTCTCACCATTGTCACTCTAGCATTGGGGATAGGATAGTTTTCATCACTCCACATGGTGATCCACTACCCTTTTCTTATCGATTAGGGTTTTCTTATACAAATAACATCACTGAGTATGAATCCCTTATCCTTGGTCTTTTGACCGCTCAAAAACTCCTTATTCGTAACCAATGCATACATGGTGATTCCTAACTCATTATTAATCAAGTTAGTGATACATACCACACAAAATAAGAGCACTTAATACTATATAATACGCTTGTCAAAGATCTCCTAGTCTCATTCAAGTATTACTCTATTACTGCCATCCCTTGTAAGGACAATCGTCATGCAGATGTTATTTCTAGTGTGACATCACTTATTCCTCAAGACATCATCTGATGAGAAATGCCACATTCATTATCAGGCACTTATGACATCCCTCCACTTCTTCTCTCCCTCTACAAGATTGTGCCATCACATGTAATCATGAAAATCCTTTAGTGGTTTACATTCAATTTACTAATTTTTTGTACCGACAAACCATTCCTGATGGTCTGTAACCACATGAAGCTCGTCCCTTGTGACACAAGGCCACCCAGTTACGTCATCATAGGGGCATAATTATTTAAATGTGCACTTGATGGTTATATGTTGTGATGTTTATAGCTTGCCAACATTCCCACTGCTATCTCTTAGATAGATGACAACATGTGTGGTGGCCATTTCTCTAAAAAAGCCATGTCACAAAAGCTTTTACATCAAGGCAATTATTGGCCTACCGTGGAGAAGGACATCGTTGAATATGCTATAGGTTATGACAAGTGCCAAAAACATGAAAATATTCACCACACACCTGCATATGATCTCCAACTAATCACCCCAATATGGACCTTTTATCCATGGGGTTTTGATCTTATTGATATGATAAATCCTTAATCGGCTAATAGACACAAGTTCATTATTACTGCCACATAATATTTCACTAAATGGGTTGAAGCAACACTATTACGAACTAAAAATGGTACTAACATTTGTGGTTTCATGACTACTCACATCATTACATGCTTCAAAATTCCCTCTACCATTATCAAAGATAATCACTCTCCTTTAAAAAATAAGGAAGTTAAAAAATTTTGCGCAAAATTTAAAATAAAACAATCATTTTTTCTCCCTATTATCCACAGGGAAATGGCCAAGTGGAGGCCTCCAATAAAACTATTGTCAAAATCTTATGCAAACCTGTTATTGCTAGTGGTGATGACTGACATAATCAGCTCCTTTACGCTCAATGGGCTTCAAACTAGTGCACGTATGCCCAAAAACGCTAATCCTTTTTCACTATTCTACAGTACTGAGGCCATCATTCCACTGGAACTCGAAAAACCATCATTTCTTGTGTCACTCAAAGGTATACTTAAAGATGATGACTATCATGAAAAATTCTTACATGAGCTAGAAATGTTGGACTCTCACTGCGTCTAAGCACTCAAACATCTTCGCACTTATCATTCTTGCATTTCACATGCATACAATTACAAAAATCATCCTTGTGAGTTCAATGTGGGTGACCTAGTATTGAATGAAAACTAAAAAACATAAAAGCCAAAGCCCCTCTCAAAGGTAAATTCAATCCCAACTGTCTTGGTCCTTATATCATTACAGAAAAGCTTGATGGTGGCATCTATTATCTTGCATCTCTCTTGGGAAATACATTAAAGAACTTGCTCAATGTCATGCACATTAAGAGATACTTCACACGAGACAACATTGTTACCCAATGACGCACTCTCGTGTAATGGTTCACACTTGACTATTGAGGGCATACCATACACATGAAACTCACCCACTACACACTACACTACACGCTACACGCTACACGCTACACGCTACACGCTACACACTACACACTGCACACTGCACACTGCACACTACACACATTCATCTCTTTCTTGCAACATCTACTCTATGCATTCACGACATATATTTCTAGCATCTACCTTTACACACTACATTCATTACCGTATAACGTAATCTAGTTCCACAGTCCATAATCAACTGATGAGGGTCTAAATATTAAATGGACCTCACCACACTCACATGTTCACCCACTCACTCACACAGTTTAAAATTTATGCTTTGACAATCACATCTTCTTGATATATACATAATTCAAACAATATCTCGATGACACACTCTTGTTCTGGGGTTCATTCTTGACTGTTGATGGGGCATGTATAAATGAACATCATCACATGCATATGCATCCACAATTACTTTGGGGGCATGCATATCCTATCACACTCACTTTGCATTTCATTCCATCTACACTCCATAATAACTTGCATATCTTGATCACATTTACTCTTACTTTCTTATGCTTACATGTACACTTTATTACAAATGCTAGATAGATATATTGTATGTCATTATCTTTATGATATGTCATTATCTTTATACATGCATACACACATTACCAGTCCCATTCTAGATAATCCACTTTTCATACACTATAGGTGCTTTCTAGTTGTGATCATGTCATTAGATTCATTTAATTGCTTTCTAGTTGTGATCAGATTCGAAAGATCCATACATGCAATATGGATGCTTGGCACAATACCTATTACCAGTCCCACAATGTCTCTAGAGGTAATCCACTTTCATACACTATAGGTGCTATTGTCTCATAGCACATTATTATTTGATTATACAAGCTTTGACATATTTTTATCTTGTATGTCATTATCTTTATGATACACACATTCACATTTAATTGCTTTCTAGTTGTGATCAAAGATTCGAAAGATGCATACACGCAATATGGATGCTTGGCACAATACCTATTACTAGTCCCACAACGTCTCTAGAGGTAATCCACTTTCATACACTATAGGTGCTATTGTCTCATAGCACATTATTATCTGATTATACACACTTTGACATTTTTTTTTTATCTTTCTAACATGATAATGGGTGCTTCATGTGAAACATTTGTATTATAGGTCTATTTTCTTCCATGGTTGTATGTTATATTACTTGTCATTGTTTTCCACTATTTGCAGGATTTTCCCTTTGTCTTATGTGCACACTTGTCTAATTATGGCCTAGTCAGCCTTGATTATCTTGCAACACCATGAGTGATGTCCCGTGTTTATTTTTAGGATGAGAAAATGGTTAAGTTTTAGAACAATTGTGAATGTACGTGTGCACGAGAGTAGGATGAGTGCACGTAGGGGTAAACAGGGTTACGTGTGAAACTGCACAAGAAGATAAATAAGATGAGGACTTAACTATTTTATAGGGACATGCTAAAAATAGACTTAGATTATTGAACATGCAAATGACACCTCAACGAACAAGTATTTTTTATTTTTGGAGAATGTAAATGCAAACTAAAGATGAAAGAACATGCATAAGTTTAGTTATTAATAAGATTAAAGAAAGTTATATTTATAGAATAATCTATTGTTAGCACCATTTTTAAAGCATTCAACTGTTAACGAATGTCTATTTTTAGCATGAATATTATTAGGAAGTGCATGGGTGGTGAAGGGTAAGTCCCCACCCCTATATATACTTGTTATACTTTGTTGTATTAGAGACCTATGATGTAGTAGTGTTATGTTGTTTGTTATACTAGTGCACATGGTTCTATAGACACATGTTTTGGATGTTATACAAACTATTATGTAGTTGTTTCTATGAACTAATGGATAAATGTGGTTGGTGTTTACCTAGTTTTTTGTTATTTATAAATCAATGATCTAACTACTAAAGAAACTAGAAAACCTTGAATGATGTAGGGTTTAAGGTACCTCAATATGTGATGTGATGGATGAATGAGCACAAAGGCAATTTACGTCTACTATAAGCTATGTAAAATAAAAAACTAAAGAAATATTTGATTAGATAGATTTATTCAGGGGCTGACTAGACAATGTCAGCTGAAATAAGTGATTAGCTTCCTTGGTGGATGTCAACCCTCGTCTTTGATAAGATAAGATAAAAGTAATAAAAATAAGCTTGATAATATGCAGAATCTAGACCGTGTATAGGTAGGTTGATGGTGACCTAGAAGGAAGATATGGAGAAATAAGTGAAATATGTAGATCATGTAGAATCAAGATGAAACCTGAATGCAGAAGAAACTGGAAAATGCTAGGATGGATCTACAGAAGGAATATAAGGAAACAAGGACCTAGGAGAAGAAAAAAAAGGATAGGAAGGGTAAGTTAGGAATGAGGACCCTAATCGACAGTGACTAGGGTATAAACAAGCTGATTTTAATGCCACATAAGGGTTAGAAGAGATATTTGGCAATTTGGCGTAGACACAAAACTCATGTAAATATGGGAGAAGGATCAGGAACAAAGAGGAAGAGATGTAGATGGCTGGACCGATGGAAACCTACCTAAGTCGATGGTGACTATGAAAGAGATGAATAAATCCAAGGGAAGGTAGGACAAGAAATTAATATGTAAGTATGGATCTGAAAGAGAAGGTTGGGGATGAAGCTGTAAATATAGTTGTGATTGATCTATTCCTACAAAAGGTTAAATACCAACAAGGCAATGATAAAATGAATATACTGAAATAAATTAATTCACAGATGATGATGCACTAACAAGGGGTGATCTTAAGGGATGTAAAATTATTCCATAGAGATTAGAGATGTTTGTAATTTCTTCTAGATTGCTCAAGCACGAGGGAGGATGCTTAGTTCAGAAGGAAGTTCAAAAAATGCATGTAGCTGATTTTTGATTGCTTCATTGTTTGCCCCCCAAATGGGAAGGAAGAGCTTGGATTTATAGGGTTGACGGTGAATGGGCTAGGTCGCCCCTGACTGCAGGGAAAATTTCCCCATCAAGAGGATTTTATGCTTTTGGCATGATTTTTTTCTTGTTTTAAGGGTTGTTTGAATTCTTTAAAGCATTAGGTGGGAAGAGGTTGTTTAGGGATATGGTGTAGGTGGGGTGGAAGTGAATATAAGTTAGAAAAAGTGTAGGGAAAATCATAAGTGTAGATTTATAATGAAATCAATCCAAAATGGAAAGTTAGTTAGGGCATCATTAATTAATTAATTTATGTTGATTAAATAGAACTTATAGGTGATGGGAATTTAATTAAATAAGGAAGATGATTAAACAAATATGAACACGTGGGTGATGAGGGTATAAATACCGAATTTAGGTGTCTACATTTTTCCCCTTTTTGTTGAGTGGTTTGGGTTAGCAAGCCATGAGACAAAAATGAGAAGGGTTGGATGAGGATTGTCAAAAGGATTGGTGATGAGCTCCCCTCAAATGGGGGATTGATTATGTCAAGGAAAATCGATGATGCATTTGAAAAAGGTAAATGAAAAAGAACATGTGGGTTAAAAAAGGATAGGTAAAATGATTACTAAGGAAATATGCCCCAGGAAAAAAATATCACAACATGAATAAAAACTATGGTGGTGACTCCAATATCACATTGGTAGGGTATAATTGTGGTCTCAACGAAGACATAAAAAAAAATTCTATGGACCAATGAGTGGGTGAAAGATCAGTGCAGTATGGATGTAGGATGGGATGACCAATGGGTCATGGGAAAATCATCAAAATATGAGCAACTATATGTGAAAAGTGTGTGAAATCCTTCGTACACAAGGAATCGAGTGAAAAGGTATGAATCCAAAAAGGATGAGGATGATTGATATGGTGCCAAATGGGACACGAAAAAATGGAGTGATTAGGAAAAATGGAAAAATGAGTGATGAAGTAATATGCTCCAAAGGGAGAAAACATGAGGTATAGTCAAATATGCCGCAAATGGGGAAAGGTATGGCCACGAAGTGGGATTTATGTGAAAGTTGAATAGATTTTGAAATAAAATTACCAAAGAGGGAAAAACTAATGCCTTGTAGGACTTTGAGAGTAGACATAATGGATTTGGATGTATAATTAAAATGCCTAGAGGGAAAATAAATATGGCCACAAATGTTTACTTAGAGTTGAGGTAGACTGGATCATATTAGGTGGAATTTGGATGAGATGTGACTTAACAATGGTGACCTATGGGTATGAGAAACACTACCTCATATAAAGTAACGTATGAGGAAAATATGCCTCCAATCACATTAGAGGTAAACAAAAGGGGGATCTAGGCAATACAACACACATGTGATGAAAAACGATGCTTGCAAATAACCAACGATAGTTAGTTATATCAAATATCATAAGCAAAGAATGGATGAGATGAACTCATACACCTAGTGTCAACATAAAAAAGGGGTTTGAAATGTAACTTGTACACAAGAAGAGGGTTATCCAAAATTGATGTTCCCTAGAACTATGCCCCAGCTCTGGGAAGGGGAAAGAGGAAGCTGATCAATACAGGAAGCTTTCTTAGGAAAATGATAAAATGGAAGGCTGATCAATGGAGTAAGCCTTCAAATTCCATAAGGAGTAGCCATCCTTCAATGGTATGGTAAGAATAATACATAATAGCCATCCTTCTAGGGATCAATATATATTTTTTGATTTAACTTTGATTTTGATTTACATGTTTTTTTTTTACATGAAAAATTGTCCTTCGAGGGATTAGTTTGTTTTTTATAACTTTGATCTATGAAAAGAGCATCCTTGAATTTTTATTTTACATGGGGGAGAGTTGGGACTAGCTAGGTAGACCACTCGTGAAGGAATAATGAGTGTACAAGAAACACCCCTGGACCCATTGTATGGTTATAATAGGTGAATAAGAGGGTGATGGATGTAATGATCATGGATTTCTCACCAAAGGGGAGTACCTATTCATAAGGAATATGGTATGGATAGAGCCATGGTGATCATATTTAAGGTCACATCTAGGAAGTGACGAAAGACCACATAATTCCAAATCATCACGATGAGAGATGGAAAAGGCTAAAATGGAGGAATGATCTAAAGATATGACTAAGATCACTGGTAGACATGTTGAAAATAGAATGGTTGCAAGTGTGATGTGTGAAGAGGTTCCACTTCAGTAGAGGAGACTGTAGTAGAGGAGGCTAAAGCAAAGGAGGTTCCCATAGCAACTCATGCACCTACACTAGTCATCGATTCATCCTGGATGCCCAAATATTTGAGTAAGTAAAATACTCTTTTCTCAAATTTACTCTTTACACTAGATTGTTAGAAAACTACACACTATATTTTTTTTTTGTTTTTTATAAGTATTCTAACTCACCTTTGTTTATTTTCACTTTGCAATTACCATAGATGGCTTGTAAGAATTTAATAGATGTATCCTCCTCGACACATTTGCACTCCCTACAAAGATGACATAAGAGGAGCTACTTGTAGATGTTCGACACCCAGTGATGGCAAGATGCAACATTGATGTGTTCACACCAGCATGGTGCATAAAAAAGCTATGAATAAGATGAGATCTGAGCTTACTACACACGAGCTTGCTGAGAGGATACAATGGTGAGATACTTGTCGTAGTAGATCCACTATTACAAACAGATCACCTGCCCCATATCATGGTCATTCTCATGGACACTTTCACCGATCAATGGTTGGAGGCTCTCACTCTCTCCATAGGAGTCACAACATGAGTCATCATCATTCACCTTCATAGGGATCCCATAGAGATGGATAGGTTACATGACTTTATTAGCCCCCAGCCTCAACCCCACATAACCATTAAGATGTAAGGGATCACTACTGAAGGTTGAGATAGGTGAATAAGAGGTCCAAGTGAAATGTTTAGATTGTTTCTATCATGAGAGATATTTTTAGGGATAGATAAGAAATCAAAAAAATCTAGTATAGGCTACGGGAAAACACACCTGAGCTAGAAGAAACTGTGAATAAGACTAAGTGTGCAAGTATTTGTAGGATCAATCTCAAAATTACATCTATATAGCTGAGATGATAAAGAGATTAGGTAATTTGGAGATGATATAATGGATACTTGAAGAGATATGATTGAATGGTTTTGACAATATTTGAAAGTTTTAAGAGTTGCTTGAAAAGTAAGTTTCTCATTTCACAATTTCACAAGATGATAATGTAGATGATAAACAATATCAATGTAGTAATGTAAAGTATGGGAATGCAAATCAGCTATGTATAAAAACGTTTGAGGTGAATTGAATTAACCAATTTGCTAAATTATTCACCCTCTAGAGTACATAGGAGGTATGCACCATTCTTATAGTATCTCATTAGTCGGTATGGGCCTAACCACTTTGGTATGAATTTCCTTCCTTTGCCGATATTTTTATTGAACTGGTTGTTAAGTCTCAGTACTAGGTCTCCTACTTGTATTTCATGTTCATACACTTTCTTGTTATATTCGTGACACATCCTATTAGTGTAAAATTGATTCTTTTGTTCCAATATAAGCCAAGATTCATCAAGATTTTCTAGTTTGACCAATTGTGCTTCTCGATACGCATCTTCATCTAAAATACCTTATAAAGATATATGAATATTGGGTAGCTATACTTCTAATGGTAAGACCACCTCGAAACCAAAAACCAGAGAGTATAGGGTCACCTATGTAGGTTTCCATATCGACTTTCTATAGGCCCACATGACTGGAAATAACTTTAAATGAAAATCTCTCTTGTTATCTTTAACTATTTCAAGGAGAATGGACTTCATTATTTTGTTCGCAGCCTCAACTTTTCCATTAGCCCAAGGATAGTAAAAAGAGAATTTTTGGTGGGATATTTTGAATTGCACACAGAACTCACACACCTCTTCATTTTTGAAAGGTGTTCCATTATTTGAAATAATGACTTATGGGACGCTGTACCTACAAATGAGTTGGTTTAAAACAAAATTAACAATTACAGATCCAACTACAGTTGTAAGAGGCATGAACTCAACCAAATTTTTAAAATACTTCATGGCTGTGATAATGAAGTTATGGCCATATGATGATGAGGGAGAGAACTTCCCTATTAGATCAACACCCCAAGTAGAAAAGGGATAGGGTGTTACTATCAGTTGTAGAGCTAGGGCAGGAATGTGTATCTCATGTGATAACTCTTGACACTTTTGACATATGCGCACATAATCTATGACATCATCCTCTAAATTGGGCTAAGAGTAAACCATCTGATGGATTTTACAAGTGATTACATCACCTCTAAAATTACCACCATAGAATCCACTGTGGGATTCAAAGATAATTTTCTTCGAATCTTCTTCATCAACACATCTCAAAAGCATGTCGTTGAAGGCTCTATGATATAACACTTCTTCTACTATTATGTACTTTCTAGCTATGACACCTAGCCACCAATTTTTCTACGAGGTTGGTCCATCAAGGTACAATAAGTCCACAATGTGATTGACAATATCAATGTACCATGGACATAAAGAAATGGGAGGATTTGTTTATATAAGGAATATTCATTAATCTGGGAAATACAGATCTATTAATTCCCTACACTCTATTGGAATATCTGCCAACTAATTAGTGACGATTTTTCCCCTAACAAACTTTTGATTGATAAAGGTGATTTCAAAATCACCCATCAGTGTGATGAAATGACCAAAATTATTATATAAGGAAGCTTGAGCTAAGAACATTACAACTGTTTGTATTTGACTATTACTCATGTCTCTTAGTTAAGCATGTAGTGCCTTAAACTTTTTGTTGAAAAAAATATTGCGAAACACTCCTTCTCTTCTTACATATATCACATCTTGTAGCTAAGAAGAGTATGGATGATGAAATATATGGCTCGCTCATGGCCATAATTTTCCTCTTGTGCCAACATGCACACTATCAAGATATTGGTAGTTCGAGAATATAAAAGTAAAGGACTATTAAATTTTAGTGGCATGAGTGTATGCAGCGACATGAGAAAGCATTTAGCAGACTCAAATTCCTCTTGACATTTAGTTGTCCAATATTTGCCACACTCTTTCTTTATTAAATTATTAATGGGGTGAATAACTTACGTTAAATTGGGGATAAACTTGTGAATTGCCCCAATCTTTCTTAAGAAATATATGATGTTTGACTCATATGTGGGTGGGGAAATCTCTAAAAATACCCAAATGTTTGCTAGATAAATTTCAATGCCTCAAGATGAGATGATATAACCTAAAAAATTATCTCCAATCACTTCGAACATGCACTTATATAGATTTGGAATTATGCCATATTATATTAAGTGTGAAATAATGATGTCAACTACCTTGGGGTGATCACCACATTTCTTATCTTTCATTATAAAATCATCAACATAAGTCTCCATGATCTTATGAATAAGATCATAGAAAATTTATGTCATAGACTATTGGTAGGTGGCTCATGAACTTTACAAACTAAAAGGCATGAAAATGTACAGGATGTTCCCTAAGGAGTGGTGAAAGTAGTTTTGGTTTGGTTATCCTCGGAAATCTTTATCTGGTTATAACTAGAAAATACATCCATAAGAGACAACAACTCATACCTAGTTGTTACATCAATGATGATGTTAATTGAAGGCAGTGGAAAATAATCTTTGGGAAAAGCCTTTGTAATGTCCCTAAAATCAATAAAGATGCATATTTTCCTGTTATTTTTGAGAACGAGGACAATGTTTGACAACCACATAAAATAATATACTGGTTTGATAAACCCTACTTGAAGGAGATTTATTTCCTCCTTTTTAACCATTAAAGCCACCTTTGGTTTCATGGGTTTCAATTTCTAATTTATGGGTTTAACATCAGGTTCTAAACCAGGTTATGAAATACCATGTTAGGAGTGACACTTGTCATCTCTTTATAGCTGAAGGTAAAAGATATAGAATTCTTTTTGAGTACCTTCGTGTGTGTATCTATCTCTTCTGATGACAACAAAGAACTAATTTTTTAGGATCTTGGGTTCCTCTTCCATCCCTATATTATTGTCTATCATTCCTTTGATCAAAGAAGTGCTGCCTTCTTCAAACTCAGGTAGGGCTGGAGGTAGCTCCAACTCTTCCTTGACTTCATAGATCTCATAATATTCCAACAAAGAAGGCTTCATTATATGATCTCCGAAGTAGGAGGAAGGGTGAGGTATAAGGTAAAATACCTTATTGTGGTGTGTGGGGTGAAGGTTTGTATAATCATTGAGGTATCCAAAAATTTACTCATTGTTTTCCATGAAATGATGTAATGGGCTCATTTTCAATCTCAACTTATGCCAAAATTGCATTAGTTGGCATCTTCCGAACCGAAGGCTCGGCTTGGACTGAAATGGTGAACTCATTTTCCTTTAAATCCTCACTTGGATAGAAATGAGAGGAGGAAGTGGCCATAGAATCAACCAGTTGGTTTTGTTCTCATAGAATGGATTTTCTGGAGATAAAGTCAAAAACTTTATAAATATCAAGAACGAAGGACTTGTAGAGTTGCAAGTGCTTTTCTCTAGTCTCAAACTTCTAAAACTTGATTGGTAATGATTTGTGACTCAACCAAGACTCTAATGTTTTTCAAACCTATCCTCTTGGCCACAATAAGACCAAGAAGAAAATTTTTATACTCAACTCCATTGTTCATACCCTTGAAGTTCAACTTGAAGGAGAAAGGAATGACCCTCCCTTATGGTGAAGTGCGAATCACCCCTGCCCTAGCGCCATAGCGGAAATTTACACTATAGTAGGTGAGGGTCCAATAGTTCTCTAGGAAGATAGATGTTTTACCATTCCTTGAATATTCCTCCTTAACTTTTGAGACCTCAACCATGCATACTTATTTAAAGTTGTCTGTAGGGAGTGTGGCTATCCTAAGAGCATGACTAAAGCCTAAAGAATCGAAGGGAAGAATAATAGGTAAATCATTCTCTAAGATCTTAAAAATTTCAGATGTAGTTTCATTGACATAGTTACTACTACAAAAACCTTATTTTCATTAGCAACCACTCCTTCAATCACCTTGGGTGGTTCTTGTAGACATATAAAATGTGGACATGGTTAATTATGATTAATTTTTCCCACAAATATACCAACATAATCCATATAATAATTAATTGCAAGATTAATTATTATTATTTAATATATTTCATCATATTTCCCCTTTGATCGTTTTATCATCATTTATCATTAATCCTTTTATTTCATTATTTAATACCATTTTCACCACTAATCTTTTTAATCAATTATTATATCATATTATCATCATAATCCTTCATTAACATTTTATAAGAATTTAATATTCCTTTATCCACCTACCCACCTAGCCTACACATCCATACACCTAGCCTCTCCATGTAACCTCACCCCTAATAATCATTTATTAACATAATCTAATTCTAATCCTAATCACATCATCAAACCTCTAAATCTAGATGATTCTATTTCTAGAAGCCTCTCCAAACTTCCCTCCATTTAAAAATACAAACAAATCCTTCATCCTCCATTGAATCTTCTAAAAAATTATTGAATCCTCCAACTCTAGAATCCTACATCCTCACATGAATTGTCTCCATTATTATGCTTGTTCTAAATACATTATCATAGATTCAATCTTAGCCATTGAATCCATCCTAAGGTCCAAAAAATATAAATTGAGCTCTCCTCCTCCATGAGACATAGGTTAGAATAACTTGAAAATCCATAACCAATATTTTTCTTTTTTATCATCTAATCAATCTATCCACTCTATCAATCCAATCTAGCATCATTCATATTTCATCCTTCATCAAGAAATCATCAATTGATCAAGGGAAGGTGTTTCTCCTATGTCTCCACCAACATCTAAAGCAACAATCAATCACTTAAGGGAAAATTCAACACGTCGAAGGAGGAGTTTGTAATCTTATAGGTAAGTGCAGGTATAATATCTTTCCTCTTTTCAATCCATTTCTCTATTCAAGGTATTGTTGATTAGATGAGATTTAGAAATCAATTACTTTGTTTTGGTTTCTAACCCTCAACTAATATTTTTAACATTTACATTTTGGCAGCCATTGTGGGTTTACCCCCCATTTTTTGACTACTTTTAATAACATTTCAAATTATAAACTAGATGTTTGAATTTGGATTTTTTTGTTGAAATTTACCCCTTGAAATTTCAAATTTTTGTGGCAGTCATCTGTTTCAGCACAAAAAAATTGACCTGGTGGATTCAACACTTATGCAGAGGTGACAGTGACGACATTTTGACCTGAAACAACCATTTTAGGTTAAGTTTTGACTTCTTTAGTTGTAGGGATCTGTTTTAGCACTTTTGTAAAAAACATGGCACTTTTGTAAATATTTCAGCACTTTTGTTTAACCCTTAAAACCCCAAAATTGCCATTTTTTTTCTGTCTATGTCTTTTGTAGACAAAGTAGCACATATGCATAAAAAGTAGTGCATTTGTATAAAAAAGTAGCGCATATGTTTTAAAGTAGTGCACACGTTCTAAAGTATCTCTTATGTTCTAAAGTAGCACATATGTTCTAAAGATTCTCATATGTCCTAAAATGGTTTATATGTTCTAAAGTAGCACATATGTTTTAAAGTAGTGCATATGTTTTAAAGTAGTGCATATATTGTAAAATAACACATGTTAATATAATGACATTTAAAATTATACCCAAATAATATTTTCTATTTCTGTTTCAACACATTTGTTTGAATTATATACTTTTGTCACTATTTGAACATTTTTATCTGTAGTGTAGCACTTTTGTCTTGTAATATCACTTTTGACATGTAGTAGTGCTTTTGTCTAGTAGTAGTACTTTTGTCTAGTAGTAGTGTTTTTGTCCTGATAACAGTTTTACATTAGTACTAACCAATCTAATCACACTTTCTAGCGTTTTAGTGACTTTTTGCAGGTTTAACATTCTATTTTTGGAAGTTTATTGTAACAACAAGGGGATATTATGTCCATTTTTATATTTATCTATCCCCTTTTTATGATTATAACATTGAAAAATACTAATCCTTTTTGTTTTACAACTCATTTAGTCTAAGACATTGGGGTATAAAACAAACTACAAATCCTTTTGTTTTACAGGGCCTTCTCTTAAAGACCCCATTACATAATTTTCAATCATTTTATCTTGCATCCATTTTCTTGCATTTATCATCCTTTTTATGTATTTCCCTTTGTTGTTTGTTTATAGCAAAGGAAAAACTATGTATGCTCTCCTATCGTGGCCTAGGATGATCTTGAGGATAAAAAGTGGCTAGTCTTCCTTCCTTGTTTCATTTTTAGGAGATAATGTGATGTGGAAGTGACATCCATGCACTGTAGTCTCTATTTATTTCTCAAAACTCTAGATGGGATGGCACATCACTCAGAGAGATTTGAGTGCTCACCTAAAGCATGCAAAGGTACCAGGTCCCTTTTTTTATACCAAATTTATCAAGATGTTAGCATGATCATTCATATAATCCATAACCATAAGTAATTAAAGGTAAAACATAACAAGAATCATCTCACAACCATAGTGCATAATGAATCAATCAAGAATAAAGGTCAAATTCACCATACATTAGTCATGAGAAGTAACAACAACAATCAATATCCATCCATAAAGGTCCATTATATTACTTCATCACAAACCAATAGCTCAATACATACAATAACACTTTCATAAGCTATGCATGCTCATAAACCAACAATATAACTCTAACACATACAGTCTGATGATCATGATGCCAAATACATGCAAATCAATATATATATATATATATATATAAATATGAGAGAGAGATGACTATAGCTATTTCCATGAATATAGGGGTGGGTGTTGGGGTTAGCACACCGGTTGTACAAAAAATATATCAGATCTAAGCATACATGTAAATAAAAGTGGATATTCTACCAGAAGAAATATATAAAACAAGAGACATAAATCAACACCAGATTTAACGTGGTTCACCCAGTGTGGGATACGTCCACCAAGAAACAAGCCAATCTATTATCCAAAGCTTTGAAAATATATACAATGAAGATTTAAAATCTTCCACACCTCTCAGATGTTCAGTAATTTCTTTCCATCAAGATTTTGATTTTTCACCAAGAATTCTCTCTCACCAACATTTTTAGGGTTCTTTCTAATTCTTGTTAATTCTCATAATTCTAAACCCTAGCTTTTATGCTTATATAGTCGTTTATAGATTTAGGGAACTTAGCCATGCAATTACAATTAATAAATCTATTTTAATGCTAAAAATAGATATAATTCCTGAGAGTTAATTAAAAAATTTTCACACAGGTAACTGACACCGGTTCTACCTAATCGTCGCCATTCCTACTTGCCCACTTGTATGCTAAAATGAAGTAATTAAGCTTCACAACTAAACAATCTCCCACTTGGAGTTTAATTATTGTACCATACCTGTACAACATCATTCTTGGATCCTTCCTTGGCTTTCTTCCTCTTCAAGTCTCAAAATAGAAGACCAATAGAAGTGGAGTGTAGCTCCAATTTCTCCTTTGCTAATGGCTTCGTTAGCATATCCGTAGGCTTCTTGCTCGTATGAATATTTTACAAATTTAACTGTCCATCCTCTAATACCTGTTGTATGAAGTGATACCTCAATTAAATGTGTTTTGTTCTTGAATGAAACACTGACTTATTTTCAAACGAATTACACTCTGACTGTCACTAAACAATTTACAATCAATTTACTCCTTTCCCAACTCTTCCATTAATCTACTCATCCATATCATCTCCTTACTAGCCTCTATAGCTGTAACATACTCTACCTCTGTAGTAGACAAATCCAAAACCTTCTACAATCTCAAAATCCAGCTAATTGCCATTCCACCTACTGTGAAAATATATCTAGTAGTGCTCCTCCTACAATCTAGATCTCCAGCCATATCCGAATCAACATAGCCACATAATGAAATATCCAAACCTCCATAGCATAACTGCATGCTAGATGTCCCTTTCAAATACCTGAGTATCCATTGGACTACTTTTCAATGCTCTTTACCTGGATTAGCCATATATCTACTCACAACTCCCACTTCCTGTGTAATGTCTGGTCTTGTTCAAACGATAGCATACACGAGACTTCCACCTACTGAAGCATATGGAAATCATGTCATGTATTTGACCTCCTCATGTGATGAAGGACATTGATCTTTACTCAATTTGAAGTGTCCAGCCATAGGTGTACTAATAGGTTTTGCATTCTGCATGTTAAACCTTTCTAACACCTTGTAGATATAATCCTCCTGAGACAAATACAATTTCTTGTTTTTCCTGTCTCTATGTATTTGCATGCCAAGGATTCTTTTTTTTTCAGCTCCTAAATCCTTCATAGAAAATGTGTGAGCTAGATTTCTCTTAAGCTTACCAATGTCCTGCATACTAGATCCTGCAATAAGCATATCATCCACATACAATAACACAATAATATAGCTCCCATTTTCAATCTTCTTAAAATAAACAAAATGGTTAGATTCACATCTGAAGTAACCATGCTTATGCATAAAAATATCAAACCTCATGTACCATTGCCTTGGAGCTTGCTTGAGCCCATATAGGCTCTTTTTCAACCTGCACACTAATTTCTCCTTACCCTTGACTTCATGCCCAAGCGGCTGTTGCATATAAATCTCTTCATCCAAATCACCATGAAGGAAAGCTATCTTCACATCTAGTTGCTCTAAATGAAAATATTCTACTACAACTAAACTCAATACAGTAAGAATAGAAGTCATCTTAACAACAGGAGAAAATATTTCACCAAAGTCAATACCTACTTTTTGTGCAAATCCCTTTACTACAAGCCTTGCCTTGTACCTTTTCTGTCCACCCTCTTCTTCCTTGATTCTATAAACCCACTTGTTCTACAATTTTCTCTTACCTGCTGGAAACTTAACTAAATCCCAAGTCTGGTTCTGTTCCAAGGAGTCCATCTCCTCATCCATGTAATGCTCCCACTGAACATGAGTCTTATCCTGCATTGCTTCTTCAAATCTCTCTGGTTCACCATTATCAGTCAATAATAAATAAAATAGAGAAGGTGTAAATATTTCTAGAAGTTTACTTACCCTTTGTGACCTTCTCACAGGAGTTTGGGGTACCAGAGACTCAATCTAGGCCTCTTGGACATTCGTATCAACTTCTGACAGTGACCGATGCCGGTCACCTCTAACCGACGTCAGTTCTGCTAAATGATGCCAGTTTTGATCCTCTGTAACCGTCGGCGGTTCATCTGACCGATGCCAGTCAGGGACTAACTGATCACGGTTACTGTGTAACCCTGTAGGTAATTTCTTTAAAACATGAGAGTTCATTTTCATCAATAAACTTCTCAATTTTCTCATCCTTGGGTACCAAAATTTGATCCTTGTACATTCTCTTTTCATTCCATTCAATATCACGACTCCTAATAATTTTAGAATTCTCTAAATCCCAAAAATGGAAACCAAAATCACTAGATCCATTACCAATGAAAGTTCACCTCTTGCATTTTGCATCCAACATTTTTCCATTTTCCCTATCAACATGTACAAAAGCTTATGAACCAAAAACTTTAAGAAAAGAAAGATCTACCTCTTTTCCGGTCCATGATTCCTCTACTATTCCTCCATCTAGTGAACTTTAAGGCCCACGGTTAATCAAATAAACCACTGTATTAACTGCTTCTACCCAAAACTGCAAGGGCAATCCAGAATGTATCCTCATACTTCTAGCATGTTCCATGATTGTCTTGTTCATTCTTTCTGCAACACCATTTTCCTGGGGTGTTTTTGGAACAATTTTTTCTCTATGTATCCCATTCACTGAAAAATAATCATTGAAAGCATTGCTACAATATTCACCACCATTTTCAGATCTAAGGCATTTTAACTTAGAATTTGATCATTCTCAACAAGGGCTTTCCATATTTTAAAAGTCTCAAAAATGTTAGATTTACGTTTAATACAATAAACCCATTCCTTTCTTGTAGCATCATTGTTGGGCCCCTGGAATATTGACCAAGTATGAAGGATCTTAGGCGCATGGGATCCCAATTATAGAATGGTGCGCAAGGCAAAAGCACACAAGAGAAAGGATTAAGGAATCAAATAGTGTGTGCGATGCATGAAAGGAGGTTTGGGACTTAGAAAATTTGAGCGACCAAGGTAGAACACGTGAAAAGTGTGATCAGTTACCCGCGGATAAGATGTCATCCTGGTAACAGGTTGGCCCAGGAAAGAGCATGCCCCAGATGGAATCTTCTAGAAGATCATCATGAGATAGAATGGAGAGCTTAGGCATGAAGGAACATGCTCACATGAAGGACCACATTAGACACTTGGCGATGGATCTGAGGGCACGGAAAGGTGAGTTGGTAACCCAGGAAAGTGATAAATACAAGTGCATGCCACGGGAAAAGATAGTGAGATACACACATAGAGACATATACACAAATGAAGGATATATCATATGGATATATGTAGGGAATAGCAGGTTAGAGAGTGAGAAAAACTCTACAGGATTGGTGTGAGTTGGTATTCTGGTTTAGGAAAGGATGTACTAAGAATGGGGTTTTTATTTTTCTTTTCTACTTAGCTGAGTACATATGTAGCAGTGATGCGCATGATTGCGGTCTGCACTCTGTGACACTCTGTAATAAATCAATGAATATATTGAGGTTACCTGTTATAAATATATATGAATATCAATGGGTTTAATATATATTTCATTCATATGAGTTCTCTTTCTTGTCATGATATGAATGAATGGTTGTATCTGTTGGTGTGTGTGACTGTCCAGTCATTGTCCACATCACCTTGCGAGAGTCATAGGTCTTAGGAAGTCAAATGATAAGTGTCAAAATATGTCATAGAGTGGCTGACATTGTAACATTTGCATCAATGGCTGCCAAAAAACTTACATTCCTTATTTGAAATTCATTAACTCCTAGCTTCTAGTGGTGTCATATGTGTAAGTCAATGTCATATGCGTCAGTAATGTCATTGAGTTCATGCAAAGAGGATTGAGTGAAGGAAGGCGTATGCACGAAACCCCTGATTTGAAATATGCAAAGTCTTGATGGAACATGCAAGAGTATACGCATTCTTCTTACTTGCAGATCTTCATTACAGGTTGATGTGTGAAAACATCCATATTGCATTGAACATGACGTTACCATAGGAGATGCAAGTTGATGCGTGAAGGTGCATCACAACACAAAGGACATAAGGTCATCATGTGAGGGATCCCTACATTCATGGTATTAGAGCAATGGAGGACTTAGCCATTTTTTTGGAAAGGATAAAACTGATGGTGAGAAAAAGTAAGATGACGTGATCGTGTTAAGCAAGGTCCTACGCCAATACCCTCCCACACAAAGGATCCGGGTAAAAGCACATAATAAGGGGCTAATGACATCTATATATAGGAAATAACAGCATGATAAATTCCTGGGCTATTTCACCCATCCCAAAACTGAAGATAAAATAGAGTTGTAAAGCGCGCTTAACAACCTGGTATCAGAGCTACACATAGTTATCGTCATTAGGAAAAGATACGATACTAATGCGATGGAGAGGGCTAGTCCCCACCATGTATAAATCAGGTGCTGTGCCAACACTCTCCTGTATGTTGGAGCTGTGTATTTTCCCAATAAGGGCCAACGACATATGTAAGAGGAAGTGTCACATGCTAGATCTTCCCGTAAGGTGACCCATTCTATAGCTACGCATGGGGGGCATCGCGCTGGATTGCCTAATCATCATGTATATGTTATATGTAATCAGATTATTTGTTATGATGGATAATTGTGTATGGCATTTCCAATGTTAGTAGATCTGAACATGGTATAATGAGAATTTAAATACTTTTGTTGATTACCTATGTTGATTGATTTCCTTATTATATGTGTTGCCATTGTTTATGCATATTATGTTGTATTTTCATTCATGTATGATGATTATGTATGATCTAACCACATCTTAATAATTAACTAAAGAGGGACCTGGTGGTACCTGCACGTGCTTCAGGTGAGTGTTCGTACCTTCTGCTCGGTGATAGGCCGGTGTGCATGGGGTCCTGCCTTTTGTGATAGGAGTAAAAATGACTACATCTTGGTTCCATTGCCGGGACCTCTTTTCAAAGTTGTAGTGGGATATAACATACATCATGATATGTGTAAAGAGTAATGACAGATCGGTTAACATTGGAAAATGTTGAATCGTGGTTTAAGAGCATGAAGGATGAATTTTCTCAGAGATTCAACACTGGACCTGAGTCTAATACACGTAAATGGGAAGAAGAGAACCTCTAACATGATCTATATGAGACTTTTTTCTACTGCTTCCTAGTAGAGTTATATGGTTGGATTTCAGCTTATGTGTCTAGATCAAGCTGGTGTTATGGATCGCATGTGTGGATTGAAGAAGACTACCAGAGGTTGTAGGATGCAGATATGATGTGGAACCATGCTGTAGATCATTGGTGGAGAGGAGTACTAGCTAGCTACACTCTAGAATACGCCATTTCTACGTATTCTTGCCCAGAGGTTGCTAAGTTTGAATTTTGTGAGAACCTAGAGGAACATTTCTACATGCTATTCCTTTAGCTATGAAGATATTGATGGTTACCATGAGTTTAGAGGAACTCCCAATGGCTGGCTAAACTATTTTGAGCGCTGGGTAAGGAAGCTCGGGTGGAGGAAGATGGAAGATGATACGACAGAGAAAGAGAGGGAAGAAAGATGGCTCAATTTTAGTGAAGCATGTGAAAGGGGGATTGCTAGATGATGCGAGGCTACTAGTGTGATGGATCTACGGAGGCAGACGTTATGGGAAGGAGTTGAGGTTCACGTGAGAGGATGTGGAACCTGAGCAGTCATGTGCTACCCCATCTTGGGGAAGCACGTAAGGGAGACCCCTTTCAGCTTCTGGTGAGAGTTCATCGCATGGAGAAAGGAGATTCGTTGGCACATATCTGAACCCACTTAGTGACTAATCCTTGCCCCTTGGTTTTCCCGAAACAGGAAGAAGTATTGATCCAGTTGAAACTAGTGGAAGAGATAGATCCACACCTAAAAGATACAATTTTTCATTCCCTTCTTCTATGGATGCACATATTCCAGTATTTGAAGGATTTTTTTAGACAAGGGGCAAGTGTACAAGCTTTCGGGCTCGCATCAGGGAGTGGTGCGGGACAAAGTAGTGGTAGCGGGGTGCTATCACAAACCGTTAGTGCATAGTTAAGTGGGACCATGGGAGCACTTGGCAAAAATCCTACATGCCCTATTGGACCCAGTAGTTTTGGTGGATCTAGTAGCTCTAGAGGTACAGGACCCAGTGGACCTGGTGGATCAGGTGGTGGAAGAAACACCGGAGGGAACCAAGGTTCAAAAAAATGGTTCAGGATAAGGACCCATTAGCCACCACCTCAAGTATTCTTTAAAATGTCTCTACATTTTCCATAGATTACAGGGGCATTGAAGATGCTGCGGAACATGTTCACAAGTGTGAACTATCTATGGTGATCGTGAAGGGTATCACAACTCCACAGAATGAAAGGCTAGTCAATTTATAACCATGTTGTAAGGGCGCGCGCATAGCTGGTATAGAAAGTATGACCCTCATCAAATGATGGTGGACTACACTGCTTTAAAGAATGCATTCCTGGAAGAGTTCCACATTCCTAAGTTCGAGCAGAAGATCATCAACGCTTTGAAGGAGATTCATAAAGGAATGACAAAGAGTGTGCGGGAGTATGATGCACGTTTTAAAACTCTCTTGTCTAAATTATCATATGATATTCACCCTTCACAACATGCACAGTGGTTTATTGGAGGATTGATCACCCTTTTTAGAAGGGCCTTGTCTCATAAAACTTTTATAGATCCGCGTGAAGTATTGAAAGCTAACTTGTGTGCCGAGGATATTGGTAGTATTGATACTGGTGTTAGCCCATTCTTGGAGGCTTAGATTACTGCTATGGCCAAATAGTTGGAAAAATTGTCTGCGAACTCAGTCCATGAGACTTGTAGTGGTTTGTGGTGCATGGATTGTGAAATAGAGAGGCATGTTAAGGATAATTACCCTTGAAGGATGGTACGCGCTATGATAGTAGATTGTGAGATTTTTCATGGGGTTCATGATGCAAGTAGATGTCCCTTGCTACAGTGTGCGATTAGGAAGAATGTATCTTGTTATTACAAAATTTACACCTCCACAACCCATGATACAAAGGACTATAGGCTCATTAATCAGATCCATGAGGCCATTGATCATGGGGTACGCCAAACAAGCATTACCAGTGGTTCTAAAAATTATGATCGGTGTTATGAGGATGTGCGCAGATGGGGGTGTGTGTGGAAGAGGTTTTCGAGGAGGATTCCGTGGATGAGGTAGCTGCGGAGGAAGAAGTGAGTTCCCACGTGGAACATGTTTTAATTGTGGATCTACAGATAATTATAAGCGTGAGTTCCCGGGACCTGTTACATTTCTCGTGGTGCGGAAAGAAGCATAAGTATGAGGAGTGCTCGGAGTTATTTGAGCATATGAATCAACAACACCAGAAGGAAAAGGGCATTGCGATGGTCAACATCAAGAAGGCAAACATATAGTGGATGCCTCAGGTAACACGGGATGAAGGTTTGGAGCCTGTATTGGTAACAACAAGGGTAGAAGTTATGCGTGTAAGAGAGGTACCAAGATAGAAGACCCTGGTTACAATGGAGGAGGTCGTTCATGGGAAGTATCCAGACCCCACGCACGTCAGAAGGAGATATAATAGGACACCATGGATGTTATTCAAAGCTTGCAAGGGGATATCCAATGTTTAAAGGAGCAATCTAGAAAGTAGGAACTACAAAGGAGAGTTGAGGTGAAAAAGGATGACCTAGATGAGGTCAAGGAGGTGTGTAAAATGCTAAGGCAGGAGAACATCATTCCTTTGCTAGGATCCTGGTTGAGGGAGAAGGTACCACATGCCGGAGAAGAGCACGAGAGATAGGTCTTACATGCAAACCTTCCCCCTCACAACCTTGACTATGACAAGGAGATTACATTAAATGCAGTTGTAGATGGATGGCTCCTTAGCAATATACTCATTGACACTGGCGCGGAGGTTAATGTTTTGACTTTGGATGCATGACATCAGATGGGAAGACCTACATTACAGCCATCTTTGAATGTGCTATATATGGAAAAAAAGACTAAGGCAATGCCCATCGGTGTCTTGAAGGATGTAGCTATTACTATTCAGGGAGCCAAGTTTACTGGGGACTTCGAATTCTTGGCGCTCGCTGAGGTGGACAATTTCCCAGCACTACTTGGGCACCCTTGGTGTTACAAGAATAATGCAGACCTTTGGTTCAACAAAGGGTACATCAACTTCGAGAACAAAGAGGAATGGGTCATTATACCCCTGGTTGATGGGAAGTTCGACACCCTATATTGAACCATTGGGAGAAGAAGTTCTAGATAAAATTTATGTGCGCTCAATTAGAGACCCTGAGATGGTACACCCTACTAACAGAGTTATCCAGTTTGAAGATGCTCAGTCAGTAAGTGATACCACTAGTCTGGCTTGTGATAATTGGGTGCATGGAACTTACAAATTAATGGGACAGAAGTTGAGAGGGTCGGTGACCAAGGTAACAAAGGCATGCACTATTAGATGCCTTGGAGTAAAAGAACTACCCAAGTATTCAGGAGGAGCCTTCCCTGAGATCTTTCTACAGGAGGTAGAAGCTCAATGGAAGAATGAGAAGGAACTGAGGGAGATGTTAAGTTATGTCTTGCTCAAAACAGTAGCTCGGTGGTGGGATACACATCAGGAGAGCCTTTTAGAGTGGCGTGAGGTAAGAATTGCTCTCTTTGTCAGATTTTCTAGGAGTAATGTACCCACCATCATCAAGGAATACCATGGGAAAGATCCCACCTCTTTCCATATCCAGGAATGTGAACATGTTTGGAGAGAAGGCGCGGAAGCTTTACCACCATCCCTCTAGGTGCACAAGTTGTATTCTACACTGCAGGGTTGTGCACGCGCATGGTACATTCATTCAGAGACATGCCACCAGACAAGGAATTGGCAAGAGCTTGTGGCTGACCTTATTCAAACCTTTGAGTATCAGAGTACCAAGCCATCAATTGATAAGGCCTTGCAGGGTATCAAGTGCCTTACCATGGGGGATAGTGCCAGAACGGAAGATAGGCTATTAGAATTATTAGGTGAACCAGGATTGGAGGCGTGCTTTGAAGAATTTGAGGAAACAGAAGAGTTACAGCTTGAGCGCATGTGTTTGGAAAAAGAGAAGGGAAAGTTGGTATATGTGATTGATGGAGAGGAATCAGAAAGCTTAGATGTTATCCATTATGTAGGAATGCGCGAGGTAGTAGACAGTGCAGATGCTTGCACGCGTGCCTACCATGAGCCTTTAAAGAAAAAGAAAGTTAACATTGGTTCAGAAGAAGAACCTAAGGAAACTATTATTAGGGATTACTAGATAGAGAAGGAAGTATCAAAGATCATTGATCTGCTGCGTGAATTTGAGGATTTATTCCTATGCGGGTACCATGAGCTCAAAGGTGTTCACCATTCCTTGGGGGAGATGAAGATAAAACTAAGGATGGTGCGTGCCTGGTTAGAAAAAGGCCTACCAGATGAATCCTAATTTACGTGTGAAGGTTAAGGAGGAGATAGACAAGATGATATCTTCTGGGATCATTGAGGTAGTAGAAGAATTAGAATGGATAAGTCTGATGGTAATCAGCATCAAGAAGGATGGGTGGATTAGGATTTGTGTGGACTATAGGGAATTGAATGTAGTTTGTGTCATTGATCCATTTCTGACCCCCTTCACTGAAGAAATTTTAGGAGTCGCTGGGCGTGAAATCTATTCCTTTACGGATGGATTTTTAGGATACCACCAAGTCTAGATTACAAAGGAGGACTAGGAGAAGACAACTTTCACCACCGAGTGGGGAATTTTTGCATATACGGTCATGCCCTTTGGGTTGAAGAATGCACCTATTGTTTTTTCGTGCATAGTGGTGCAAGCATTCCAGGACTTCATCCATAAATTTCTTCAGGTCTATTTGGATGATTGGACAGTATATGGTCTGGTTAAGGACCATTGTGACAACTTGAGATTAATGTTTGAAAGGTGTAGGCAATTGAGGATATCCCTCAACATTAAGAAATGTGTGTTTGCTACTCCCTTTGGGACTCTATTGGGGCATATCATATGTAAGGAGGGATTGCTGGTAGATCCCTCCAAGGTTGCAGTTATTGTGGGGTTAAGGGAACCTACTAGCCAGAGCACAGTGCGCGGATTCCTTGGGCATATGGGCTATTACAAGAAATTCATTAAGGGATATGCCAAGATCACTGCACCTTTAGAGGAGCTGCTTAGACACAAAAGTGCCTTCCATTGGGGAGAGGCGCAACAAAGGGCATTTGATACATTAAAAGATAGGCTTATTACCACACCTATTTTACGTTTTCCCTCTTGGGACAAGCCCTTCCATGTCCATGTAGATGCCTCAGGAACCACCATTGGAGTAGTGCTTGCACAACCAAGTGAGGGGATTGTTGATCATCCTCTCTATTTTGTGAGAAGGAAGTTAACACCAATAGAGTAGAATTATACCACTACCGAGCGTGAGGCATTGTCAATGATCTACGCGCTCTTCAAGTTTAGACAGTATCTGCTGGTAACACCCTTTATATTCTACACCAACCACATGGTGTTAAAGTATTTAGTGAACAAGCCTGTTCTTCAAGGGTGCATATGCCGATGGGTGTTGTTGTTTCAAGAGTTTGAATTCACCATTGTATTGAAGCCCGAAAAAAGCAACTATGGGCCTGATCATCTGTCAAGGATTGATTCAGGAGAGGATGCACAAAGTATTGAGGAAGCAATGCTAGATGCCCAACTGTTTAGATTGTGGCACGTGCCCTCGGATTTGGAGGAGATTGCAGTATTTTTAAAAGAAGGTGTGGTGCCAGATGGAATGAAGGCATTGGAAAAGAAGAAGTTGGATATACGCGCTGCGCCCTACATGTTGATTAGTGGAGACTTATACAAATTGGGATGTGATGAAGTTTTGTGCATGTGTGTCTTAGAGCATGAGCATCTGGCCATCATGGAGGAAGCACACGGAGGAAGTGCGGGTGGGCATTACGCAGGTGATGCCACCGTGTGTAAGATATTAATGGCAGGATTATGGTGGGAAACCTTGTACAGGGATTATAGAGATTATTGTAAAGCATGTGACCATTATCAGCGCATTAGCAAACTAGGAAGGAGAGATGAAATGCCTTTGTGTCCTATCCCTAGCATTGAGCCTTTTGAAAAATGGGCGATAGATTTTGTGGGACCTATTGCACCAGCAACACGTAGGACTGGGTCACGTTATGTCATCACTTGCACAGATTATCTCACAAGGTGGGTAGAGGCAGCCCCAACTAAATATTGCATGACAACAACAGTGATAAGGTTCTTATGGGAGAACATTATCATGAGGTATGGATGTCCGTTGAGTTTGACCAGTGATAGGGGTACACATTTTCTGAATGAGACCGTGAGGATCCTGTTATCAGAGTTCATGGTGGCTCATCACAAGACTATGCCCTATCACTCACAAGCAAATGGAACTGCAGAAGCATTCAACAAAATACTGAGTCATACCTTGACCAAAATCTGTGATGTTGGAAGACAAGATTAGGATGAAAAAGTATCGGCAGTGTTATGGGCTTATAAGACTATGTATAAAAAACTAAATAAAGCCACGCCTTTTCAATTGGTGTTTGACATAGAAGACATTTTTTTGATTGAATTTATGTTACCTTCTCTATGAATAGTGCTGCGCAGGAGGATTAGCCGATGAACAAGTGCATGGAAGAAAGAATTGATGAACTAATGAAACTGGATGAGAGATGATCACTTGCCCATTGGAGCCAAACAACGGAAAAGGAAAAGCAAAAGGCTTGGCATGATCACCATATTAGAAACAAGAATTTTGAGGTTGGGCAGATGGTGTTACTATATGATTCCAAGTTTCTGTGCCATCCTGGGAAATTGAAAGTCCATTGGTTGGGTCCCTACACAATCTCATACATCCTTGATTCGGGCGCATGCCAGTTACAAGCACTGGATGGAACGAAGTTTCCTGGACACTTCAATGGCAGTAGGCTGAAGCCCTACTATAAATAAGTCTTCTTGGTGTTTGTAAATAAGGCAGTTTTGTAGTTAGTTTAGAAGTTTCCTTTATGCATTTTCCCTTTCTTGTGTTTCCCTTTCGTGTTGTTGTTTTGGTTTTACACCTTGGGTGCCGGTAACCTTATTGCTATTTTTGGAGAATTTGTGAGTGCATAGAGGACCATGCATCATTTAAGTGTGGGGTGGAGAAAAGTGAAGAAGTGCATGATTAAAGTACCAAGGAAGTTGTGTTGAAGAGCCTTGTTGTGTAGCTCGGTTGAAAGAGGTAGATGAAGAGAAAAGATAGAATGGTTGGTGCCAGGATAAAGCTACTGGTAGATCCCACATACAAAGGAAAAGGAAGCACAGTTAAAGCAACATGAGGTAGGTGAAAGCAAGAATCTGGACAGAAGAAGTGCCTTCGGTGTAGGTTAAGCATGTGCAAGAGTCTCCTGTCAGGTTGGTTGGGTTACGTGCCAGAAGGTTGGAGGAGTTTTCATGCAGGAAGGGTGCATGAGTGAAGGCACTGAAGATGGAATTTGTTTGAAAAAATCCACATTAAATGAACAAAGTACGGGGGTAGGTAAAGTAGCATTTAATGATCAGAAAAAGGAAAAACTATAAATAAAGGGTCGGGGCACTCTCATCTTTATTGCGTGAAAACGAAGAGTTAGAGATATAAGTGAGTGTTATAAATTAGGGTTTTCAGATTCGATCGAGTGGAAGATCTGTGTGATTAAAACGTGAAGAGCCAGTTTGAGATTGCAAACCAGAAGGAATTACATAGGTGTGAAAGGAGTTGAAAAGGCACTGTCTTGTGAAGGGTTTATCCAAGTTAGGGTTTGACAAACTAGGGCATGGGTTTAGAAGAGTTATATCATAGGATCTGAGATCGAAGGTTGGGAGAAGAAAGATAGAGTAACAAAGAGAGGGTAGGAGTGATAAAAATACCTTGACCATGGCACCCAAGAAAGGAAAGGGAAAAGCTAAGGCTAAATAACTAGAACTCGAAGTAGACACAAATGAAGAATGGTATGCAGAGATGCAATACCCAGATGGGGTGATGATGGGAAAGGAATGGGAATCCCACTTGAGAAGCATACCTATTAGTGACTATAATCACTGCACAAACACCATAGAGAAATAAATGGTGTTGGAATTGGTACGCCCCACCAACAAGTGAACACCTGAAGGTTTGCCCATATATGACGATGACGTTAAGGTTAAATTGGTGAAGGCAGGGCTGTTACAACTCTATGAGTTGCCTTATTTTGGGAAGCCAGATCACTTGTACCAGTGGTTGATGTCTCAGGTGCATGAAGACTATTTCCACTTTGCTGGGTGCAAGATGCGTGTGACTCCCCAGTTGATTTCACAATTTACAGGCCTCATATGTGAGGGAGATAGCCTAGAAGATGACCTTGGCGACAAGGAGGCTATTCAAGAGACCGTCACTGAGTATGCATGCAAGAAAGGTCGCGGTACTATGATATTTTAGACATCAAGGACCCTATTATGAAGATGGCCATGCATCTGGTGATTAAGCTGAATGGCCAAGAAAGATGGAAGCATGTCAACAAACCTTGGCTGCATGTCTGTAGGAAGATTGCAAAAGGAAAAATATATAACTTGTTCACGTACATTACAGAGGATATTGTTAAGTGCGCAAAGAAAGGGGACAATATCCTCTTTGGTAATGTCTTGCTCACCATAGTGTTTGTAGAAATTGGAGTATCGGATGCCTCAGACAAGTTCGTGTGGGAGTACCTAGCCGAAGACCCTTCACTCGCGAAGAGGTTCGAGAAGTATGCTTGTGATACAATGATGGATCCCCACAAAGCGCGGTTGGAAAAGTGGTATACGTGCTTGAGGAATGCATTCGGGGTAGAGTGGAGGATCCCTGAACAACTCCTAGCAGCCACTGAGGGAGAAGTTGAGTTCGCGGTGTACCAACACTACTGCTTGGGAAGATTCAAGCTTATTGACGAATCATGGAGCCCTTGGTGCAAGCTTCCTTTCATGTTCACTACCCAATACTTCCAAGCGGGAGTAAATAGATTTAAAGAATCAAAGAAGCTAAGGCTGGAACTAGGAAGGTTAGACCGGGAACATAGGTAGATGAGGAAGAAGCTAGGGAGATGAGGAAGAAGCTGAATGACGCTTCCCATCGCTGAAGGATCCGCGGTGCGTGTGTACATGCACATAAGGCCAAAGTTTGAAAAGGGTGCGTATTTAGAGAACAAAATATCCATACCTGAAGACCCCTTGGGAAAGAAGAAGCCAACGTCTAAGAAGAGAGGTAGAGGAGAGGAAGGAGCACCAAGTGTGCCGACTACTTAGATGGTGAGCATGCCATCTATAAGTGCCATGCCAAACACCTACATATAGGGAAAGAGGTCTCTAGTGAAGGAGAAGATCCCAGAAGTAGAGGTGTCTGAGAAACCCACCAGCATGGAAGAATCACTGGAGGAAGAAGAGAAGGCTAAATCTCCTCATCAGAAGCCACCTCTCAGGAAGAAGCAAAAGGTGGATGAAGAATCTTACTCAGAGGCAACCGACAACTTAGAGAAGTACTTAGGAGAAGGAGATGATGAGAGTGAAGGAGGTGGTGATGAGGAAGAAGAGCCTGAGAAGGAAAAAGAGCCACATGTGTTTAGTGTCTATGACTCAGAGGAAGAAAGTAGAGAGGAGAAGCAAGAGTTTGTATTTGCATGGTGCAAGGGCGCACAAGATGAGGAAGGCACCGAAAACACGAAGGCAGATGAGAAGGATGCTAAGGAGCGGGGAGCCATAAGCCTTACAAAAGAGTAGATTACTGAGATAACAGAGCGAGAAGTGAAAAAGATGCTTGAAGTCCTTGTAGACCAAGACTTAGAGAAAAACGCGGACATAGTGCTTAAGGAAGGGAAGGAGGATAGCATTGAAAAGGGACATGATAGCCTAGGAGGACGCACTTTGATAGTTAGCTTCCCCAAAGGCACGCGCTCGGGTAGGAGAACTCTGGATACAGAACAAAGATAGATAATGGGCTATGTGGATGACACAAAGAAGGTGTTATGCACATGGTTCCAAAGCACCGTACCCACAGAAAGGCTCCTAGCCATGGGGTCTTTTGAAAAGGATGGCGCGTACCCCAAGACCAAGAAGATGCTCTCTTGGGCGTTCGAGTCACACATTGATGAGCCAGACTTTGAAGTCTTCCAGAAAGCACTCATCTCATTGCCAGAATCTAAGGGAGACAACCCCTTAGTAAATGCTCAGGAGCTTTTAGATGAGCAAGT
Organism: Taxus chinensis; assembly: GCA_019776745.2. Taxonomy (NCBI): domain Eukaryota; kingdom Viridiplantae; phylum Streptophyta; class Pinopsida; order Cupressales; family Taxaceae; genus Taxus; species Taxus chinensis. Next base: position 349,654,773 of record CM034155.1, on the reverse strand, counting down.
ATGCAATGCTCTGAAAAAATTCGTGGTCAAGACCGAGGCTAGGCTATTCATGCAAAATGATAGAATCAGAGCATTGGAGGTGAAGTTGGGGAAGAAGGAGGAAGAACTAGCGGAGAAGGCCAAGAGTTTAAAATAGGAGGATTTAATCAGTGTGCAATTAAGGCACGAGTTAAAGGAAGAAAAAGTAAAGGTGCAGGAGGTCTACAAGAAGGTGGATTCGATCAAGAGCACCATCATATTAAAGCACCGAGACCTAATGCCAATCCCTTAGAGGTACGCATCAACCTTGGAATGCTTAGAAGACCTAACATGCATCCTCACTATGGAGTGGTGACCTTTGGTGCTAGAATTTGTAGAAGAAGTGGCTGTGTGCTTGAAAGAGGAAGACTGGTTGAAGGTAGTAGTAACTGTTATTGAGTACAGCCAAGTACTTGCAGAGATTAAGATTGCTACCCAGTCTATAGAAGTCGCATATGACACATGTGTGGATAGAGATAAGGTGGCGAGCTCCTTGGTCACCACGCTTGAAGCTGAACTAAAAGAGTTCCAAGAAAAGAACAAATGGAATAGGGAAGAGAGGGACAAGGTTTTGGTCAAGGTAGAGAAGAAATTAGAGGCAATTGAGGCTTTACGAAGGTCAATTAAGGCCCGACTGAAGGAACTATACCCCCAAATTACCAGAATAATGGATAAACTCATAGACCTGAGGAATGAAATGGAGCAGATTGTGAACACTTTGGGCACCTAGGGAATTGGCCTAGGCTTTGATGAAGTGAGCACCCTGGTGGGTGACCTATGCCAGAAGGCGAAGGGTGAGGTCGAAGTGTGGAAGAAGCTGGAGGCAGATCTGCAAAAGGACTTTCCCAACCTTTTGAATTGATGTTCCCCCCATTCTTCATTCTTTCCCCTATTCTTTCATTCCTTATTCATTTTGTAAAGTATAAGTCTACATCTTGGTCCCATAAAACAACTTACATCTTTGTCAAGTAAAATGTTTCCAAGGACAGAGAACAGGGTTAGTGTGGGGTGATGTTGGGCCCCTGGAATATTGACCAAGTATGAAGGTGCTTAGGCACGTGGGATCCCATTTATAGAATGGCGCACAAGGCAAAAGCGCGCAAGAGAAAGGCTTAAGGAAGAAAATAATGCATGCACCATGCGAAAGGAGGTTCGAGACTTAGCCAATTTGAGTGCCCAAGGTAGAAAAATTGAAAAGCGTGATCAATTACGTGCGGATAAGATGCCAGCCTAACAACAGGTTGGCCCAAGAAAGAGCATGCCTCGGATGGAATATTCGAGAAGATCATCATGAGATGGAATGGAGAGCTCAAGGTTGAAGGAACATGCTCACATGGAGGACCAAATTCAACACTTGGCAACGGATATGAGGGCGTGGCAAGGCGAGTTGGCAGCCCAGGAAAGTGATAAATACAAGTGCCTACTGTGGGAAAAGATATTGAAATACACACATATAGAGATATACACACAAACGAAGGATATATCATCTGGATATACATAGGGAATAGTGGGTTAGAGAGTGAGAAAAGCTTTGTAGGATTGTTGTGAGTGGGTATTCTGGTTTAGGAAAGGATGTACTAAGCATGGGGTTATTATTTTTCTTTTCTGTTAGCTTAGCTGCATACGTCTAATGATGCGCAATACTGCGGTCTGCACTCCGTGACACTCTGTAAGGAATCAATGAATATATTGAGGTTACCTGTTATAAATAGATATGAATATCAGTGGGTTTAATATATATTTCATTTGTATGAGTTCTCTTTCCTATCATGATACGAATGAATGGTTGTATCTTTCTTTCTGTTAGAGTATATGTTTTGGAATCTGTTAAAGCACTCAATCTGAAGTGACTGCAAGGATTTGGAGGCCGTTTTGAGCCCTAGGGTTCTTGTATGTCTCAACATCTTTCCTAAATACTCTTACACTAATCATAAATAATTCTTGCCACTAAAATCACATAAAAGAGAGATTCGGTACCCGCGCGTGCCTCGGGTGAGCGCTCAGCTTCTGCTGGGTGATAGGGCGACGTGCATGGGGTTCTTCCTTTTATGATAGCAGTAAAAATGACTAAAATCATCAATGAAAGTAAAATAATACTTTGATCCTCCATGAGAAGCTACCTGAGCTGGTCCCCACACATCTGAGTGTACAAGCTCCAATTTCTGCTCCTTTTTAGTTTCCCTAACTTCGAGAAATCTCACTCTCTTTTACTTTCCAAAGATATAATGCTCACACAAATCAAGATCTAAATCTTTCAAATATGATAAATTACCCTTATCCTTTAAGATCTGCATTCCTTTTTTACTCATATGACCTAACCAATTATGCCACATGCATGCATATGAATCTGAAGTAGATAATACAGAAAAGGAATTAGTAATATAGGCAGATTAATATAATGTTCCTACCTTCTTAACTCTTGCCACAAAAAAACCCTTGGTGACTTTCTAAGAGTCTCCTGTAAAATTAACCATGCAACTAGCTTCACCTAGTTTCCTTGTAGAAATAAGATTCGTCCTTAGGCTTGCCACATGCCTCACATCTTTCAATACCCATGTATTTCCATCCTATAATTTTAGATTAACTTCCCCTTTACCAGTAATACTGCAAGGTTCATCATCACCCAAATAAACATGCTCAAAATTTTCCTTGGACATAACTTTCTAAAATAACCCTTATTAGGGGTTGCATGGAAAGAAGCTCATGGATCTAAAACCCATGATTCAATTCTACTATCTAAAGAAAGAATAAGAGCATCTTGCATTACCTCTGATGCAGCAAGATTCACCTCTTTACCTTTTTCTAGTTGTTGGTTATCTTTATCCTTTGGCCAACAATATTTCTTTGCATGTCCTTTCTTTCCACATTTCCAAAAAGTAATTCCATTACTTTTAGATTTAGATCTACTATCCCTTGACTTTGATTTCCCATTACTCTTACTCTTGGATCTCTCCTTCTGCTTGCCCCTGATTTCTACATTCAAAGCATTTCCAGATGATGTTTCCTCTATACTCTTCCTGTGAATTTCTTCATTCAAGATTATACTAACCACATCATCAAACTTCAAAATATTATTAGCAGATGTTGTATTACTAACAGTCATTACCAAGTTGTCCCAACTATCAGGTAAAGAACATAAGAATAAAAGTGCTTTTACTTCATCATCAAATGGTATAGCGACTGAGTTTAACTGATTTACCATAGATCGGAAATCATTCAAATGACTAGAGGAAGATTCACCTTCATGCATCTTAGAACTAAATAGTTTCTTCATTAAATAAAATTTATTTGAAGCACTAGGTTTTTCATATAAATTAGCAAGAGATTTCATTAAGTCTATCTACAGAAGCTGAACTTCTGTAATATTGGAAGCCACAGATGCTATCAGGCTCAATATTATAGATCCTAAAGCCTTTCTATCAAGAATCCTTCATAAGTCATCTTCGTAGGTATAGAATTCCTCATCCAACGGCACGTACAAATCTCTTTGATACATGATAATCCTCAATCTGCATCTTCCATAATTGATAATTTCGGCTGTCAAACTTCTCTACCTTGTATTTATTATCTTCTACCATTGTTGTAGCTCCCACTAAATCAGAAAACCCTTTGTGAGTAAATCCGTCAACACACAAAACCCTCAAACAAAGCTCTGATACCAGTTTTTGGGGTTAGTACACCAATTGTATAGACAATATATCAAATTTAAGCATACATGCAAATAAAAACGGATATTCTACCATAAGAAATATACAAAACAAGAGACATAAATCAACACCAGATTTAACATGGTTCACCCAGTGTGTGCTATGTCCACCAAGAAACAAGCTAATCTATTATCCAAAGCTTTGACAAGATATACAATGAAGATTTATAATCTTCCACACATCTCAGATGTTCAGTACTTTCTTTCCATTCAAGCTTTTGCTTCCTATTTTTACCAAGAATTTTCTCTCACCAACCTAATTAGGGTTCTTATAATTATTGTTAATTCTCACACACTTACTTATAAACCCTAATTTTAACTTCATATAGTCATTTTTAGCCTTAGGGCACTTAACCATGCTGTTCCTAATTACAATTAATAAATCTATTTTAATGCTAAAAATATGCTATATAATTCCCGAGAGTTAATTAAAATTTCGTCGCATAGGTAACCGAAAATGGTTCTACCTAACCGTTGCCGATTCCTACTTGCCCTTAACCGATGCTTTGAACTCAATCGCCCTCTGGCTAAGTCCCTAACTTTCCCTAGACCAATGCTGGACGGTCTGCCCTTAACCGATGTTGGTTACTATGTTTTCTAGATCAAGTTCCAATTGCATGCTAAAATGAAGTAATTGAGAAGTCCACAACACAACAATGTTAACCCTTATATTAGTGCATTATTAAACTAATATATTCCATGTATTTATCTGTAAGAGAGAAGAGGAAATAACTCAGCTGATTTGATGGTCTTGAATTGGGACCCAAGATTGTGTCACAGAATAACAGGGATATAAACACTGATTGACAGGAACATGAAACTTAATCATCACACGAACGAATGTGCACATGTCTCGAAAAGGAAGGATTCTAACTGATTAGCTGAACTTACTATTTTCTTCCCTTTTGAGTCAAACCTTTATTTTTCCAGAAGTAACACCGAAAAAGGTAATATTTTATTTTTTACAATAGACTATTTTGATTAATAAAAAAATGACTAAAAAAATATACTAAAATCACCTATTGACAACAAGACTCAATTAATTAAATTGATATAAAAAATATAATTTTTTTGTATTATCTAATTGCACACCCACATGAAAACTTATATTTTTACAATATTGACATTTTTATAATAACTCTATACTTGATATATACTATAGACTCTTAAGCAAGACTTAGAGACAAAATAAACTATACGGGGAAAGAAATTAATGTACATAAAAATTTATGGCACTACTAAGACTGTTTTTGACCAAGATAAACTTATTAGTAAAATTTAATTGAATCTTGATTTACTATAAACAATGACTCATTCTTCAAACTTGAATCTGGTTAGAGAAATCTGGAATAAATCATAGTAATTAACAACATTGATCTATCGTTGACACCGTCAAAATTAGATATGAAAGATTCAAAACTGTTACGCAAGTGGTATTGAACAAAGACCACTAAAAACATGATGCTAATGTGTTTAAACAACACTCAGATGTTCAAACCTTTTAACTTATCCATACCAAATGTTGCCATGACTATCTAATCTGCATCTATTAACTCTAGATTTAATTCTATTATTATCTGAAACTCTACATGATTCTCCAACTTCCTCTTGCAAAATAGCCAAAGAAGAGTATCAAAACCCTAAAAAAAAGAATGCAAATGAATGGGTTAGAGTGACATGATTTTCCACAATAGTCGGGCATTACCCCACACTGAGCGTTTCACTACATTTAGGACCCAAATGTAATTTTGGTCTAGTGTGTGCATAATGTTCCGTAGGTGCTCTTATGACACTCACACTTTGTGATAGTAGCGAGAAATATACTAGGATGATAGAAAATCCTAATATGAATGTGTCCATGGAATATAATCGTATAATCCCTCCCCCTATGCTTATGTGAGTTGCATAAATGAACTCAGCTACCACTAATAACTTGTGATTAGAGCATAATGGATGCAAATATATCTCCAAATGGATGCAACTCTAGGAGGATTTATGGTAGTGAAATAGTGCTAATGAATCCCTCATTATGGTCCTCATAACTTCCCCCCCTTATTGGGGTTCATGGGGACCAAAAACACTATCTTCAACCAAGAAGCATGCCACTCCATGACTTGCACATGGTATCGATCTAACACTTGACTATGTGAAGAGCCAAAAAAGTGGCAGGAATAGTGTGAAAAGCCCATCAGAACTACCCCTGGTGGGACTAGGGCACCCTAGTACTAGCCTGGGAACCCCTATCAGAGGCTAATTCACATCAACCATGAAGTGAATATGATTAAGATCTAATTCCTACTATAGTATCAATGGTACAAAGGTCAAGAATGATCGATAAATAAAATAAGAGACTGTACTGGCACATAAAGATGGGGGTCTAATCTAGTACTTAATCTTCACACGCAAAAACCTGTCACTAAAGTAGTATTATGACCTCTGGGACTAAATAATGTCTAAAGTGCATGATTTTGTGACTACACAATGATTTGATTATTATCATATCCTGACTCTGTCATTGTACCCAAATCTCTTCAAGGAACAATCCAAAATGAGCTAGTCATGCCACCAAGGAATCTAGGACTATTGTGTGTGAAGTATTAAGGAATAATCTATCTCTATATATGAGAAAATACATGTATGCCAGGCATATGAGAAAATACATGTATGAGGTAATTTCTTATTTTTTATTCTATGAAAGGAGGATTTTAGAACCAAGAAAGGTGAGGGGATGATCTTGATATGGAGTACCTTGTTTCCAAGTGTAGTCTCTATTTCTTGCTCAAAACCCTAGATGCATTGGCCAATCACTTAGACAGATCTAAGCGTTCACCCAAAGTGTGAAAAAATATTATGGCACTACTACCAGGTCCCTCTTTTTATATGAAATTTGTATAGATGTTAGCATGATCATTCATGTATTCCATATCCATAGTAAGTGATTAAAGGTAAAGCACAACAAACATCAGCTCACAACCATAGTGCATAATGAATCAAACAAGGATCAAGATCAAATTTACCATCTAATAACCAGTAACAGAGTCATCAAAAAGAAATATCCATCCAAAACGATCCATTATATTAATTCACCATAAAACATAGTAATTGAACATGCCAAAAGTAACCATACAAATTCATGGGTGTAAACATACCAGCAACATAACTCTGTTATAATTACAGCGGTCCCCTAAACCATGCAAATCAATACATATATAAGGGAATTTCCCTTCACCGCCTATGCACTCTCTCATAATAGGTTGCATGTGTGGCTATAAAAGCAGCCAAGAAATCATTCAAGATTTGTCTAATAATAGATTTATTATAATTAACTCTAGATCTAATCCTATTATTAGCTCAAACTTTGCATGACTCTTCAGCTTTATCTTATTCCCAAAATAGATTTTGCTTTGTCCACAAAAACTTCTCATCCTTATCCCATGTGTGCTTCGCACTCATAACCTATTCTTATCCAGTAATATGAAAAACAACAAAGTCCCAAACTCTAAATTTCCTTGGGCATGCCCTTCTTCCATTAAACTTTTGTGCATACCTATGTGCCCACTTTCTGTGTGCCCCATCCTTATGCACCTCTAACAATTGGAAAATATTTTTTCTAGTCAACATTAGACCATGCTACCTTCGTTGTTGCCCCCCAGAAATGAATAATCATGCCTTGTCTCTCCAAGAATAAAGAATAATGAATAAAATAGTGATTGTACATAATGAATGAAAAAACACTAAAAGAATCTGGGCACTTTATTCCTCTAAAGGCAGTAACAACTCAAGGTACTCATTCTTGATATTTACCTCTAACTGATTTGAGTCACTGAGTGCCTTCTTTTTTTCAGGAATGTATGCAAGCAATCCATCCATCTCATCCAAGTTCATGTTTTCACCCTCATTATGTAGCACCCTAAGAACATTTGATAAACTAGAAACCATCCCATCCATTACATCCATTCATCAGGCTATCATTTTTCCAAGTTCTTTCATCTTCTCCTTGTGAAGATCTCAAGCTGATATGAGCGCATCACACTTCTCTGCTAGTAAGGTTAACCTCTGCTCGCACCCATGAGTTTCATTTTTCTTTGTAGAAAAGACCTCATTTTCTTCTACCAACATCCTTGTTTAAATGATTGACTCTAGGTCTGCACATAAATTCAACATCGAGTCTTCTTTCTTCATTTCATCCTTCAACATCTAAAGTAGAGAGTCATACCCAACTATTCAGCGTGCTATCACAACCTTTGTTCTCTCCTTCTTATATAATTCATCCTCCTTAGCCTCTTTGTGATATCCTAACTACTTCTTAATCAACAAGTGCACACAATCTTGTAAGAAGTGCAATGACGTCTGATATTTCTACTTAATCTGCTCATCAATATCTAGATGCGCATCGATAGTATCCTTTCCCAAATCTACTGCAAAATCTAGAATATCCTTATGTTTCTCTTTATCCTTCTTCTGCTCCTCAGATAGTTGTTCTACTTGTTCCTTTAGGCTCTTATTCTCCTCCAACAACATTCTTAGCATGACCGATTTATCTATATTCATGTGCGCTACTTCAACTACCATTTTGTTTAAGGTTTTACTTGCCTACTCATTAGTAAACTCTGTAGGCCTCACCATCCAGTGCATGGCTTGGAATTTACTATTCATTTTTCTCTTAATGCTTGCATCTTCTTTTACATTGAACTTAGGCTGATCAATATGAGTTTACATACTCCAAGAGAGTTACTTTCTGGTGTGCAAGTTAGGCTGCTTCAGGATCCATTAGCTCCCATCCATTAAGCTCCTTAGGGTCCAAAGTGCTTTGAAACATGGCACAAATGATCTTTGTGGGATCATTAATATACCCAGTTTATAGCAGTTTTATACATCTCTCCATCCTTATCTCTTCATGAGCACCTGCCCTTAGGAATGTGTGCCCCTTCATCCAAAGTCAGGTGTTCCCTTGCAACACCTATTTGTTCATTTATGGGCTCACCAAAAGGTCTGCCCTTATCTTTTTTTGTTTCTTTCTCTTCATCTCCACCCACATCTTCACGCTTTTTGAAGATTTTTGTATGATATCTCACCTCTTCCTCCCAAGGCTCTTCTTCATCCATCTCAATAATAGGTAGTTCTGATTCTATGCGTGCACTTCCATCTGACTTCTCCTCCTCACCCTTGTTTAGTATATACTTATGTCATTTCTTCTTCTCTTTTATAGGCTTTGTGGGGGAGGTCTTAGGCTTCTTGAGCTGTGAAGGACCCGCACTTGCACTTGTGCCTCGGGTCTTTGTTCTCCGTAGTAGACTTCGTAATTGTTGATCCTCAATTCCTTTCTCCTCTCCTACTTATTCTTCTTTATGTGTGGGATGATTTGACTCACGCGTTCTCTTTACTCAAACTGTAGGATACCTCCGCGATCCATGATCTAAACCACTATTGTCTTCCTTAAACTCTTCTTCTTCTTCTAACACTTCAGGCTCTTCATCTTGTGGCATGCCCAACATGTGTTACCCCTATGGCAGTTTGGGAACCTTGATATCATTTTCAATATAATTTGCATTGAGAAGTTTAGGCTTAAGGTATATATCTTAGCCACGCCAATATCCCCAACTGCTAAGTTGAAAGTACTAATATTAATATAATCAGAAATCATTTGCTCAATGTAGAAAGACCTACCCAAGTACACATACCTTTTCCACAATGTATGTTACTCGCAGTCCACTTTATCCACATCAAAACCAAATTTTCATGTGTTTGAAAACTTGTGCACTGAGGCCTAGAAGTAACACGTGATGAAAGCATATGGGATCTTGCACCAGGGGCTCCACTTTCCACCCTTTATTCCAAAATTGTCTATGTAAAAGTGTTGATATACAACAAACTGAGCTTTTTTATCTAATACCAAAGGGAGGTCCTTGGTTATTCTCCATTCATACTTGTTGGGTTCTAGAGAATTTCTAAGCATTGGAAGTATGCATAGGTTTGCACATGTAGAAGGGGCACAAAAGAAACACATAGAAGGATAAACATGGTGAGCGCATTGGAAAAGGAAGGTTTGTGTGCGAAAGATGGAAATGGATGAACAAAAGGATTATTACAGATAGTAAAAGGACTTAGTGAGTTTTTGGTATGTGAAGATAAATATAGACTTGGAGTATGAAACACGTAAGGAGGTTTAGGTGGTCATGAAGAGCTTATTTTTGAAGAAATAACTTGCATTTCAAACAGATGCTTAGAGATAATAATAGGATCATAAATAGGATTTAACTATAGTTGATGTATTAATAGGTGAAGCTTGCATACTTCCATAGATATCTTATAGCGATGCATGGATGTTCTTAGCATGTAGCCTATTTTGAGAGTGCATGGGTTGTGAAGGGAAATTTCCCCACCCCTATATATATGTATTGATTTTCACGTTTTAGATGATCATGTGTATTAGAGTTTAACTACTAGTTTATGAGCACACGTTACTTATGACAGTCATATATGTATGTATATATATATATATATATATATATATATATATATATATATATATATATATATATATATATATATATATATACACACATACATACATACATACATATATGTATGTATTCATATATTATGGATTAATATAATGGATCATTGTGGTTGGATCTTTATTTTTGATCTCTCTATTAATGGTAAGTATATGGCAAATTTGAACTTAGTGGTTATGTGAACTATATGTTTACTTACTTATGTGTGTTTCCAAATTGAGCTCATGGATCTAGTTGTTAATTTTATGGAATATATGTTCATGTGTGCTAAATCCTTGGAAAATATGGCATAAAAGAGGGACCAAGTACCTTCACGTTCTTCGTGTGAGTGCTAAGATCTATCTGAGTGATGTGCCAGTGCGTATAGGGTTTGAGTAATAAAAATGACTAAATTTTGGTTTTGTTGCCAAGAATTATTTTCTAAGTTGTTGTGAGGATGTTGCACACTGATGACTTATTGGTTGACTCTTGTGACCATTAAAGATCAGGTTATTGACAGACAAGATCCATTTTCTCAAAGATATGGTTCTAAACCCAATTTCAATGCACACAAGTGGGTTGAGGAATACCTTTATCATGAGATTTATGAGTCATTCTTTAGCTTCTTCCCTATAGAATTGTACAAGTGGTTATCTACATACGCATCGATGAAGAGATGATATTATATATCAAGGGTTTGCATGTAAGAATAATACCAGACCTTTTTTGATGCAAATGAGACTTGGATGCCTGTTGTAGATCACTGGTGGGATGGTGTTATGAAAAATTATACTCTAGAGTATGTTGTTTCCATGTATTCTTTCCTGAAAGTTACAGTTTTGAGTTTTTGCGCAAGCACATAGGATCTTACCTTCGCGTCATTCCTTTAGAAATCATGATCTTGATGGTTATGTTGAGTTTAGAGAACCTTTCGATGGTTAGCTAAACTCATCACCACACCTGGGGGCAGGAGCAGATGTGGTGAAATATGGAAGACCTTATGGAAGAAAGGAAGAGAGAAGAAAGGCAGATTAAGTATAATGAAGCACGAGAGAGGGAATTAACAAAGTGGTGTGATATTGAGGAGCCTATAGAGTTATAGAGGATGATGGATCATGATGGATTTGAGGCTCAAGTAGAAGACATGGAGTTGGAGCATCATGATATCCCCCACCTAGGAAAGTGCAATAAGGAACCCCTCTTGGCTTCAAATGAGAGCATGTAAGAAGAAATTATAAGGACCAAGGGTGCACATCTGATACCATCTAGTGAATTTTCCATTGTGCTTGGTGTACAAGTTCTTGAAATGGTTATTAATAAGCGAGTTGGTGTTGGTGATAGAGTAGCAATAAGTAGATTTCCATTTCCATTAAGTAAAATATTTAAAAAGATATCACATTCATCTATGGCGGCATAAATGTCATCTTTTTTGTTTGGAGGTCCAGTTGGAGGAATGTTATTTGACACATTATATACATAGAGCTTGGGTACACAGAACATTGTAATACATTTAGAAGTGGCACAAATTCATAGACTATGGGAGTTCAATTTAGTACAACAAATGGAACATAAATTAGCTCACCCTCTAGTCTGGTGCCCACTACCAGAGGTGGATCAGGAGGATCAGGTGGTTTGAGATCTAGTGGATCTAGTAGTTCTGGAGGGGGAGGAAATACTAGAGGTAATACATGTTTTGGATCTTATGGGCATGGTGCGCACCAACCCCAGAATGTTATCTATAAAATGTCACTTCTCCTTCCAAAATATCGAGGCATTAAGGATGCAATAGAGAATGTTCACATGTGTAAAATTCTATGGTGTAAGAAATGGATTACAACTCCTGAACACAAGGAAATCTAGTTTACTACTACATTTCAAGGTCACACACATAGTTTTTATAGGAAGTATGATTTGAACCACACCGTTGTAGATTATAATGCGCTACATGATGTTTTCTTTATGGAGTTCCATATATTGAAGTTTGAACAGAAAATCATCAGCGCACTGAAAGAGATTAAGCATGGCATGACTAAGAGTGTAAGAGAGTATGATGGACATTTTAAAACTTTGTTATCAAAGTTATCTTATGATATCTACCCTAGCTAACATGCATAATGGTTTGTTGGTAGTTTGATCTCACCTTTAAGAAGGGAGATCTCACATAACAAATTTATGGATCTACGCAAGGCATTAGAGGCAGCCCTGTGTGTTGAGGTCATTAGGAGTGTAGACACTGGGGTTAACCCATTTTTGGAAGAAAAAATTGTATCCATGGAAACATAGTTGGAAAAGTTTTCAGCCAATTTAGCACATGAGATGCGTAGTGGTATTTGGTGTACAAATTCTAAGGTGGAAGGGCATACTAAGGATAGATTTCATCCCAAGTCAGTGCACGCCATGTTGTTGGATTGCGATATATGTCATTTGGACCATTATGTGAGTATATGTCCCCTCTCACAATGCGCAGTCCATAAGAATGTATCCATGCATTGAAAAATTTGCAAGTCTCATACTCATGATACTATTAACTGCAAAATAATTGATCATATTTAGAAGGCTATTGAGACTAGTGTACACCTTATGAGTGCAGAAAATGGATCTAAGGATCAGGGAGAAAAACATAATGAAGGGTGAAATAATGGTGATAACCAGAATAGGGGATTTTGTGAAGGATACAGAGACCAAGGTCGTAGCAGTGGAAGATGGTTTTTTCTAGAGGTACTTGATTTGCATGTGGATTGACTGATCATTATCAGTGTGAATGCCCTCAGAATATAATTTTATCATGGTGTGGGAAACAACAAAAGTTTGAAAAATATCCCGATTTGTATGAGCACATGAGTAAACAACAGAAGTAAGACAAGGGCGTGGCTATGATCAAAATATAATGTGCCGATGGAGGTCAATGGATTCCAAAGGTTAGAATGGATTCTGAATTACATCCTTTGTTATTTATTACCCACGTTGAGGAAACACTCATTTGTGAGGCCTTGAAGAGTAATCCTATTATAAAAAAGAAAGAAGTGATCAATGCCAAGTACCCTAATGTTAAACATCAGAAATAAGTCTATCTAGAGACTGAAAGAGTTGATAGATTGTATCAGAAACTGTGCACCATGATGAAGTTACACTCTGGTTGAATCGTAATGGCTCTAATGTAATTGCAAGGAAGAATTGATCAGTAACTGAATAACTTGCACAATAGAACAAAGCTTACACATGTAGAGAAAAGACAACGGAGTGTCTTGGCATGCTCATAAATGAATAGTAAAATGGTACATATAGGGTGCTAAGTAACCCTAGTGCATGACTCAATAGCAAACCCTAAACCTAACCCTAAACCTAACCCATGTGAGATGACCCTCAAATATGTGAGGAGAACACATAGGATAACTAACACCAACACCCCCCCTTCATCAAAGCTGGGGTAGTGGCTATGATGAGTCAGACTGAAAGAGAAGACACTCCTAAAAACTAAGAAAGATGTGTTAATGGGGCCCAACAACTAAAGGCTTGATAAGGTTCCCATATACAAACATAATATTCCTAGAAGAAGAAGAAGAAGAAAAGAAGGACTACTTATCCTAAATTAGATGAGCAGCTGTAAAAGACCTCACCCTAAGAAGATACCGTAAGTGAAGAAACTTCATCTCAGTGAAGGGCTTGGTAAATAAATCTACAATCTGATCAGTTGTCTGAATGTATTGAATGTCGATGATGCCATCATGAATAAGGTCTCGTATGAAGTTCATATGGATCTCAATGTGCTTTCTGATGATGCTGAACTAGATTTCTGTAAATAGAGATAGTGATCGTGTTATCACAGTAGATAATGGTAGGCCGCCGAAAGTTGATGCCAAAATCTGTCAAAATACCCTGTAGCCAAATAGCTTTTGTTTGAGCGTTAACTGCTCCTATGTATTCTACCTTTGTAGATGATATCAAAATTACATTCTACTTCTTGCTAGACCAACTAATAGGACCCGAACCAAGAGAGAAACTGTAGCCAGAAGTAGATTTCTGATGATCTAAGTCACTGGCCCAATTAGAATTTGTGAACCTAATTAAGTCGATATCTACCCCTCCATGATAGTGAATTCCATCAGTATAAGTGCCATGAACATAATGAAGGATCCATTTAGCTACTTTCCAATGCATCTCATGTGGCTTCTGCATGAATATAGACATAATCCCAATAATATACGATAAATCCGGTTGAGTGTGAGTTAAGTAAATCAAGCTCCCCACAAACTGTCAATAAAGAGTACCATCAACGAAGGGAGTTGAGCAATCTGCAACCAAATTAACCCCGGAAAGAAAAGGAGTAGGAGAAGACTTGCAATCGGACATCTGAAAACGAGCTAGCAAATCAAGAGTATACTTAGGTTGTGAAATCAAAATTCCCTAGTTAGATTGTGAAATTTGGATCCCAAGGAAGTAATGAAGAAGACCTAAGTCAGTCATGGAAAACCTGTTGGACAAGGAAATCTTCACAGAATCAATAATAGAGGAAGAGCTATCTGTGATCAACAAGTCATCAACATAGAGAACAAGAGTGAGTATGAATTCATCTTGTCGTAGAATATAAACATTTGGATCAAAATGACACCTAGTAAACCCTGATGTAAGTAAAAAGGAGTCCATCTTGGCATAATAAGCCTGAGGGGCTTGTTTAAGGCCATAAAGAGACTTCTTTAACTTACAAACAAGGGAGGGATCTTGGACATAACCTGGAGGTTGTTCCATATAGATATCTTCCTCTAAGTCACCATGAAGGAAGGCACTCTTAACGTCCATTTGATGGAATTTCAATCTGTGCGCTGTGACAATAGATAGGGTCAGTAGAATAGAAGTCATCTTCGCAATCGGAGCAAAGGTTTTAGTATGATCAACCCAGCTATCTGGGAGAAACCCTTAGCTACTAATCATGCTTTAAATGTTTTGATGTCTCCATATACTCCATACTTTGTTTGGAACACCCACTTACACCGAACAATTTTTATTCCTTTCGGAAGAGGGGTAAGATCCCAAGTATCATTATTCATGAGAGAGGAATACTCCTCATCCATGCCAGAATCCCACTCATGAATACCAGAAGCCTCCCGAAAAGACTGTGGATCAGAAGTAGAGGTGAAGAAAGAGTGGGGTCCAATGAAATCTGAGTGAGTACGTCTCATATCTGAAGTATCTCCAACTAAATCTCTAACACTTTGCAAAGTTTTCCTAGCCCAAAGAGGACTAGGAGGATCATGCTCAAAGTTGGAAGATTTTTCACTTGAGTTAGAAGGGACATAATCCTCATCATCACTACTGTCAAAATCAGAAGACTTAGAGGTTTGATGGTTGGAAGGATCAGGAAGAGGAGCACGATCAACAATATCATCATATGATGAGTCAGAATCTGAATCAACGAGCTGAAGAACCTTAATAGGTGGAGAAGTAGAAGTCAAAGAAGACTAATCAAACTTAACACTTCTCTCAATATACAACTCATGAGAAGTAGGATTCATCAATTGATATCCCTTCATGCCATCAAGATACCCTATAAAGATACAAGGTTTGGATTGTGGTTCCAAGGGCTTACGTTTCTTCTTAGGAATCCGAGCCATAACCTTGGATCCGAAGACTCGAAAGTGCTCAACATCAGGCTTACATCCAAACCAAGATTCAAAGGGTGTCATCCCTCTTACTGCCTTATGTGGAACACGGTTTCAAATATAATTTGCACAATTCATTGCTTCGGCCCAATACTGTGGAGGAAGAGACTTCGAGTGAATCATACAAGTGGCCATCTCCTTCAGAGTACGGTTCTTTCTTTTTGCGACTCCATTCTGCGAAGGGTTATAAGAAACTGTATACTGCAAAGAGATCCCTTTAGAAGTATAGAAATCCATGAACCTATTGTTTACATATTCACCTCCATTGTCGGTTTAAAGAACCTTGATAAAACGTTCTACCTATTTCTCAGCAAGAGCCTTAAAGTCCTGAAAATGTTTAAAGACTTCAAACTTAAGCTTAATAAAATATACCCAAGTATATCGCAAAAAATCATCAATGAAGGTTAGCACATAAAGAGCTATAGTAAACGAAGGAGAAGGAAATGGACCAGAAATATCACTGTGAACAAGATCTAAAGGACGAGTAGCTCTCCAGGATTTTCCTTTGTCAAAGTTCTTTTCACGATTCTTTCCAAGGGTACAACCCTCACAAAGACCCTTAGAAAACTTGATGCAGGGCAACCCATTGACCATTTCGTTTTGGCTCAATTGTTCAAGGTAGTGGTAATTTAGATGTCCGAAATGCTCATGTCATAGCTTACTAACCTCATTTGCATGAGTGAGTAAGGAAGTGGGTGTATAATCATAAGTAAAGTGGGAAAAGGTATGTAACCATGAAAGGTGATCCACCTTTCCCTCAGCCAATGTAGTGTAATTGTTAAGCTCACAAATAATCACAGAGTTAGGACCAAATTCCACTCACATTCCTTCACCAAGGTGCGTAATATGGTAAACCAATAGGATATTGGTAGAGAGATCAGGAACACTCAACACTTGGTTAAATGTTCCCCCATACATCTCTACCAATCCACTACCGGAAACTGACATTGTCATGTCATTACCCATCATGATTTGGGACATTCCACAAGGTTCGATGTTGGAAAACTCAACATGCGAAGAACCCATGTGGTGCGAGGCACTAGAATATATAATCCACATCGATGAAGGAGCAACTTTGGCTACAAGGGCCTTTCCTTTCTTCTTAGCATTTTTAGAACCTTTTGTAGTAGAAGACCAAGCCTTCAGAGCACCTTGTTTTATGGATTCAGGAACACCTAGTTTATTCTTCTCGAGTAAATGAGATAAGTGATCAATCTATTTCCGAAAACAGTGGTGCTCGTCGTGACCAGACTTCTTACAATAGGAACACAAAAACTTTCTTTTCTGTGCCTTAGGCTTAGATGTCGAAGTGTTTGTGTCATTTTTAGGTTTGGTCTTGGTTTCTTTCTTAGGTTGATCCTTTGTTTCTTTCTTCTTTTTAGTCTTCTTTCCCTTGCTAGTACTTGTTATAAGGGCATGTGACTTGGACTTGAGAGACCCCATTTGAATGAGTTTGTACTGTTCTCGAATGAGTTGGGACGAAAAATAGTCAAAGGAGTGCATAGTCCAAGCATCACCCAAAGCAGCTTTTGTAGCGTAGAAAGTTGACACGTAGACAAAATATTCAAGACCTAGCTTACAAAGAATTGACAAGATTAATTGAGAATCTTTCTTCTCTACTTGAAATCCCTTTAACAACAATCTAATGTGGAAAAATTTCAAGAAGAAAGCTTGTAGGTTTTCAAATTCACTAGGATTTAACCCTAGTAGTTCATTTTCCAAATAATGCACTCTCATGTCATCTTGTTGTCCAAACATCGCATCCAACATTTTCGATGTAGATTTAGGTGTTTCCGACACCTCAATGTGGAAGAGCAAGTAAGGAGAAACAGACATGCAAAGAAGACCTAAAGCTTCATCACTACCGTTTAACCACTTATATTTTTTAGGATCGTCGTCTGGTTCAATCTTAGTTCCCATGGTGATGTGATATTACCTTTTACCCCTTAGTTTCATAATCATTTTCAATCCCCATTCAAAGAAGTTGAATGACGTAATAAAAGGAATTGAAAGTGCATCCATAGTGAAGAGAGAGAGAAAGAAATGTAGAAAAGAACCACAACCACCTAGGACAATATAAAAACCCTCTTACTTTTGGCACTATATAGGTTAGTGCGTTGATTACAATCAGGTCTGTGCATGCAGTTTGAAACACTTGGTAACTCATCTTGCAATCAACGTAATAATGCGCAAGAGAGGAGACCACAATAGTGTTTCGTGGAGCGTAGCAAATAGGACACCATAAACAAGCACAAGAAAAAAATAAGGAAGGAGGCAAAAGCTAATCCTAGTTGTGAGAAAAAGTGTCTCATGTCGCAAATGAAAACTCCCTTGCTACAGACTGTGGCGGACGCGCTCACTAGTCGCAAGCAATAATAAGGGTAAAATAAAATGATTTTAAATGAACTCGAAGGAGTTCAGAGGTCTTTAGAATGCCAGAAAAACGCTCGGAAGGAAAAAAAGGTCAAAGTGTCACTGCACACTTGAGCTCACGATTAGTAAAAAAATTGACAATAACGCCTAAAGAATTACCATTTTGAAACGTCCAAGCTGGCTAATTTTAGAGCTATTAGAGTTTTTTTTTAAAATGATAAAAAATGTTAATGTAAAAGGTGATTTTAAAATTATTTACTAAATGTAAATGAGATTAAACTTGAAATTAATAAAAATAGATAAAATTAAATCGAATTAATTTCAACTAATTAACATCTAATAAAAAATTAAATCCTAATTTAAAAAACTTTCCTTTTTTTTAATTTAAATTATACTAACTAATTTTTTTTAGAAAGTATTAAGTAAAAAAGGAATCTTTTGTTAAAAAAAACGCAAGTATTAATGTTAAAAAAGCTTTGTAGATTTTTAAAAAGAAAGAATATTTAAAAAGGAAATCTTTATTGCTTTGTGGATTTAAGTAATAAGGGAAAGTATTTAAAAAATACTTTATCACAACTTTAAAAACTTAAAAAAAGAAAAAAAGAAAAAAAAAAACACACTTACCAGTAAACACGACTTTACCATAAGAAAACGTAGGGAGAAGGCAGTGTGTGTAGGAGGGGAGGGAGGAGGGAGCAGCAGTGGCCAGCAGGGAGCATGAGGTGACCAACAGTGGCAAGCATGAGAGGAGCAGCTAGCAAGCCAACAGGGTAGCATGGAAGCAAGATAACTCAGCAGGGAAAGGTGAAGCCCGCGGCAGGGAAAGCCAAGGCAGGGTGAGGGGGAAAACCATGCAGGTGAGCCCGTAAGGGTGAATGATGTAAGGAAGAGCAGAACATAACACACTCAGCTGAGCAAAACAAAACACACTAAAAAACTCGAACTTCAAACCTGACTCAGTGCTATATGAGTACCTGTATACTGCAAAAAAAATACAAAAACGAACAACAAATCTAGAGAAAAGAAACCAGAGATAAAAAAAAACATTGAGTTTTAATTTTTTTAAAAAGTAGAAAAATAAACGTCTATTTTAGCTGATCTGCTAAATGTAGCTGCATCTAACTAATTTTAGCTGCAAAACCCCTGAAATACTCAAGGAGATCTGCACATGCATGAAGAACACAACAAAACTAAAAAAATTCCAAGAGCAAGAATGTTAGATATGTTAGCAAGGAAAAACCAAAAAATAATGATTGAAAACTTGCACGAGGAGTTAAAAAAAACAAAAAAACAAGAGTAATCACAACTCAAAAAAAACGAGTGCACGTTTACCCGATCTCATCTCTGATACCATGAAAGAGTTGATGGATCATATCAGAAACTATGTACCACGATGAAGTTACACTCTGGTTTAATCGTAATGGCTCCAACGTAATCACAAGGAAGAATCGATCAATAACTGAATAACTTGCATAACATAATAAAGCTTGCACATGTAGAGAAAAGACAACGGAGTGTCTGGCATGCTCATAAATGAATAGTAAAAGGGTACATATAGGGTGGTGAGTAACCCTAGTGCATGAATCAATAGCAAACCCTAAACCTAACCTTAAACCTAACCCATGTGAGATGACCCTCTAACATGTGAGGAGAACACATAGGATAACTCACACCAACAGAGACCATAGTTGTTATTAGGAATTTACAAGGATAAATTCAAGGCTTGAAGAACAGGCACATGTGATGGATAGAGGAAATAATGTTGACATTAAATAGAAATATATGTATGATTTAAAATAAGTATGTGAAATGCTGTGATAGGTTACATCATACCCTTATTATGTGAATGGTTGAGAGAAAGGGTTCTACGTGTAGGACATGAGCATGAGAGGAAGATCCTCCATGCAAATATGCCTTTCATAAGCATGAGTATGATAAAGAGAGAATGCAATCATTGATGGATGGATCTTAAGTAGTATTTTGATAGATACAGGTGTAGAAGTTAATGTGGTCATGTTGGATTCTTGGGATTAGATGGAAAGGCCACCATTGCATCCTTCTAAAAATGTGTTGTATATGGAAAATAGAACAAGGGACAACTCTATTGGAGTATTAAAGGATGATAATATCATGATTCAAGGAGGCAAGTATACTGGGGACTTTGAGGTATTAGAGCTTGTGGAGGAAAATAGTTTCCCAAAAATTATTTGGTGCCCTTGGTATTATACAACTACTACAGATATGCATTTCAATAAGGGGTACATTAGCTTTGAGAATAAAGAAGAGAGCATCATTATACTGTTGAAAAATGCAAAGTGTATGCCCTATGTTAAGACTTTGAGTGAAGAAGACTTGAACATAATTTACGCGAGCACAGTTAGAGATCCTGAAGCAAATGATCAATTTAAGGAAGGAGTGATATAGTGGGATGATGCTCATTCAGTTAGTGACACCACCAAGGTTTCTTATGAAAATTAGGCACATGGAACATATGAAGTATTTGGGTGAGAGATCAAGAATACTATTACTTGCATAGTCAGACCGCACACTGTTCGACACTTGGGTCATAGCCCGATACCTTGGTATACTGGTGAAGGGAACCCTGACATATTCTTGCATGCCATGTAGTCTCAGTGGATGAATGAAGGGCATAGGAGGAATATGATTATATATACTCTACGTAGAACTGTAATGAGCTGGTGGATTACACATAGAGATAACCTTGTTGAGTGGTAGGAAGTTAGAATCACCTTCTTTACTAGGTTTCTTAGGAGCAATATACCATTAAAAATATGTGAATTTCATGGGAAAGACTGTGCTTCACACCATGTTCAAAAGTGTGCAAGAGTATGGACTGAGGGGTAGGAGGCCTTGCCACCATCACTTTGGGTACACAAGTTTTATGTTACCTTAGACGGCTATGTGCCCACATGGTATGTGCATGTAGAGTTAGCAAGAGTAATAGTGAATTGGCAGGAGATGACCTCAGGTATGATTCATACTTTTGAACATTTTTCAACTAAGCCTCTAGTTAATGAAGCATTTCATATGTTCAAGCACCTTAATTTAGAAGATAACACAAACGTTAAAGAGATTTTGTTGGATGTGTTCGGAAAATTGTATTTGGAGGTGTGACTTGACCTTGAAGAAACTAAAGAGGAAGAGATGGTTTGCACCTAGGAAGAAAAGGAAAAGGGTAAGCTGGTGTGCCTAATAGATGGAGAGGAGATGAGGAAATAAATATGGATGTTAACCATACTAAAGGTATGCGTGAGGTAATGGACACAACATATGAATAGGCGTGTGCATATCATGAACCTATGAAGATAAAGAAGGTTAATATTAGGATAGTTACAGAACTTAAAGGGGCTATTATTGGTGATTATTGGTCTAAATAGGAGGTAGCTAATATTATAGGGCTTCTGCGTGATTTTAAGAGCTATTTCTAAGAGGATATCATGAGTTGAAAGGAGTACACCCTTATTTAGGGGATATTTGAAAGAAACTTAAAGAAGGCATGCGCCCGATAAGGAAGAGGCCTTACATGATGAATCATAACCCATGTGTTAAAGTGAAAGAAGAAATTGATAAAATTTTGAAGTCTAGTATCATTGAGCCTATTGAGGAATTTGAGTGGGTGAGTGCCACGGTCATCAACATTAAGAAATAAGGGCAGATAAGGATTTGTGTAGATTATAGGGAGTTGAATGCTTCATGTGTAATTGATCCTTTCCCCACAATGTTTAAGAAGAGAAACTTGAAGGAGTTCCTGGGTATGAGATCTACTCCTTTACAAATGATTTCTTTGGTTATCATCAGGTGTGAATTACTAAGGAAGATTAGGGAAAGACCAATTTCACCATAGAGTGGGGAAGTTTTACATACATTGTGATGCCTTTTGGATTGAAAAATGTGCTTGCAGTGTTTTCACAAATCGTGGTTAAGCATTTCAGGAATTCATTCAAAAGTTTTTATAGGTTTATTTGGATGATTGGATGGTATATTGATTGGTGAAGGATCAATGTAACAATTTGAGACTCATGTTTGAGATATGTAGGGAGTTGAGCATCTCCTTGGATATTAAGAAGTTTATCTTTGCTACAGCCTTTGGCACTTTAATGGGACATATAATTTGTAAATAAGGCTTATTGGTAGATCCTGCTAAGGTTGTAGTTATTTTGAGCATGGAGGAGGCTACCAATCAGAGTAAGGTGCATGGGTTTTTAGGACATAAAGGTTATTATATATAGTTCATTATAGGATATCCTAAGATTGTTGCACCCTTGGAGGAATTATTGAAAAGTAAAGGGAAGTTTCATTGGGATGAGGTGCAATAGATAACATTTGAGACATTGAAGGAAAGACTTACTTTTGTGCCCATTCTAGTCTTTCCTTCCAAGGACAAACCATTTCATGTATATTTTGATTCCTTTGACATATCCATAGATGTAGTGTTAGAACAATATGGTGAGGGAATAGTGGACCACCCCATTTGTTTTGCAAGCAAGAAGTTGACCTCAGTTAAAACAAATTACACAACTACTGAGTGTAAAGCATTGTTAATGATTTGCGCACTGCACAATTTTAGGCAATACTTGCTGGCTACACTTTTCATATTCTTTACAGATCACATGGGTCTTAAGAATTTTTTCAATAAGCCTATTTTACAAGAGCACATATGTAGGTGGATCCCATTATAAATTTAAGTTTACAATTTTGGTAAAATCAGGAAAAATTAACTCAAGACTTGACCACTTTCAAGGATCAACTTTGGTGAGGATGCGTAGAGTATTTAGGAAACAACTACAGATGAACATTTGTTCAGATTGAATCACGCACTCATTAATCTCATGGAAATTTTTGTATTCTTGTGCACTGGCCAGGAACCTAAGGGGATGAATACTTTGGAAAATAAGCAACTTGTAATACACATGGTGCCTTATTAATTAATAGGTGGAGATTTGTATAATCTTGTTCAGGATAAGGTTTTGCACCGGTGTGTTCTAGAACATGAACACAAGGGGATAATGTCAAAATATCATGGTGGGATTTCTAGTGGAAATTATGCTAGATATGCCACCATGCGTAAGATTCTGATGGATGGATTATGGTGGGAGACTTTGTATAAGGATGTTAAAGAATATGTTAAGGTGTGTGACCATTGTCAGTGCCTTAGGAAACTAAGAACATGAGATGAGATGCCTTTGATGCCTATTGCAAGTGCTGAACCATTTGAAAAATGGACAATTGACTTTGTGGCCCCTATTTCCCCACCCATGCATAGGACTGGTGCAAGATACATTATAACTTGTATTGATTATTTGACAAGGCGGGAAGAAGCGAAACCTACAAATAATTACACTACAACTACATCAGCGAGATTCTAATGGGAGAACATTATCAGTCAGTATGGATGTCCATTGAGTCTTACCAGTGATAAGGGCATACACTTCTTGAATAAGAACATTAAGATTTTGTTGGCAGAATTCATGTGAAACACCACAAGACAACACCCTATCACTCACAAGCCAATAGGGCCACTAAAGTGTTCAACAAGATATTAGGTCATATATTAACAAAGATTTGTGATGTTGGGCGGAAGGACTGGGATGAAAAAATATCTATCATGTTATGGGCATATATAACTATTTACAAGAGGTTAAATAAGGCCACACCCTTTCAGATGGTGTTTGGTGTTGAGGCTATGTTTCTTGTTGAGTTTATGCTACCCTCTCTGCGTATTGTGCACATAGGAGGCCTGAATGATGAATAAACAGTGGAAGATCACATATGTAAGTTGATGCAGTTAGATGAATGAAAAACCATTTATTGATGGAGTCAAAATACATAGAAAGTAAGAAATTATAGGCATATAAAGAACAAGGATTTTGAGGTGGAAAATATGGTTCTTCTGCATGATTCAAAGTTTACGAGCCACCATGGGAAATTGAAAGTTCATTGGTTGGAACTGTTTTTAGTAACGAAGATATTGGAATAAGGTGCTTGTCAGTTATAGGTGTTAGATGGCACTTTATTACTCGGTTACTTCAATGGGAGTAGGATAAATCCCTACTATAAATAATTCTTTTTAATATTTGTAATAAGGTAGTATTGTCAGTTAGAATAGGTTTCTCTTTCAAGCATTTCCTTTTTTATGTGTTTCTTTTCATCGTTGCTATATTTTATAAATTTAGTTCAATTTTTTGTTGTAATAAACATGCTTGCACACCTATAGGTGATTACTATCTCTATGAGTTCATGTGCAGAGGAACATGCATACAATTAGTGTGGGGTATAAGGAAAGTAATAACACATAGAAGAGAGTTGAGATTCACAAAGGCCTAAGTACTAAAAGAGCGCGCGTGTCATTGGTGATGTTGGTTATTGAAGAATGGTGGTAAGGTGTCATAAGAAAATGGTGATAATGAGGAAAATTCCAAAGGAAAATCCACGTATGGTAAACATGTAGTGTAACACAAGGTAGGAAGTGACATGGATACTACATGGTATAAGGCACAGAGGGTGATGTGCTTTGGTGCATGGAACACACGAAAGGAGGTCTGCATTCAGAGTAGTGTGCGTGCAAGAAGGTTGCAGCTGGAGTGCACAATGATCACACTCGTTGCACATAATGAGAACTGTAGAAAAGGTAGGAAAAGTGGAAAATAAGAATTAAATGTGGTTGTATGTTAGAGGTTGACAAGTAATTAATGTGGGTAAAAAAATGAACGAATATAAATAGAAGGTCGGGTAAAATAATTTTTACCTTAACTTGCCTAAATTTTTGAATGATTTGTGTGACCTAAGGAAAAATTGAGATATTTGAAGTAAAATCAAGTGCAAATTTGAAGAATTTAGAACCAGAAGGAAAAAGATGACACAACCATGTGGAGTGTGAGTTTCAGTGGGTAGAATCTTTCAGATTGAGATGGTGTGGTGAGAATTCGAAGGAATCACGACTTCTCCAAGTAGGGTTTTGAATATTAGGGCACATAGTATAGAGTTTGATTGGGAAAGTTTATCAGTGTTGCATCTAATGTCTGTACCAAGGAGTGTAAAGAAAGGGAGAGGTAAAATTTTAGACGCTGCAAAATTAAAATGACACCAAATAAAGTAGTGACTGCATCGTCGAAAAAAAGAGGCAAGGGAAAAGAAAAAGTGACTCCTGAAATAGATGTTCAGGAGGAATGGTACTTAGAGATGTAGTACCTAGATGGAGTGTTAATGGGAAAAGAGTGGGCATCCCATGTTAGAAGAATGACCATTAGTGATTATGACCATTAAACATATTTGACTGCACGCGAAATGACAACAGATTTGGATGGAGGTAAGGACCCCGAATGATAAGCCGATATATGATGACAAGATGAAGAGGGTATTGAGGAGGGATAGGCTATTGCAGATTTATGAGCTTTAATTCTGTGGGAATGCTAAGAGAATTTATCAATGGTTAATGTCATGTGTACTTGAGGACTATTTTAACTTTGCAGTCAGAAGGATGAGTATTACCATGTAGTTGATTGAAAAGTATATTGGTCTGATTAACTCTGGGAAATTCCTTTGATGATGATTTAGCTAATGATGATGACATAAAGAAAGCTACAGTAGAGTTTGAATATAATAAATTTGGGTGTGTGGTTGTTATTATGAAGCTAAATGACCCTATCATAAAGATGACCATGTGCTTGATCACGAAGCTAAGTGGGTAGGAAAGATGGACACAAGTAAATAGAAAATGGTTATATATGCAAGAAGATATCAGAAAGAACCATATACAAGATTAATTCCTTTATAGAATAGGATATTATTGATGTTTCATATGATGGCGATAAGATCATGTTTTTGAACATCTTGATAGTAATAGTGTTCTCTGAGATTGGGGTGCCCAATGGGCCTCAATACAAGATATGAGAGTATCTTGCAGAAGACCCCTTTGTTGCAAAATGGATTGCTAAGTATACTTGAGATACAGTGACACCAACATACAAGACACATGTGGACAAATGGTATAAACATATGTGCAATAAATTTGGTGATGAGTGGATAATTCTAGAATAGTTTCTCTCTCTAGTTTAAGGAGTCTCTAATTTTTCCGTTTTTCAACAATTTTTCATTGGGAGGTTTACATTAAGTAATGGAACTAAAAGCCCATGGTGCAAACTCCTATTTTATTTTATAGCGAAGTACTTTCGGAGTGTTGTGAATATATTTAAGGAGGCAAAAAATATGAGATATGATCTAAGAGAAGTGGATAAGGAGCACCATGATATGCTTGAAACACTAGTCTACCCTAAGAAGCACGTTATTGAGGAGAAGTATGTTTTAGAAATCATATATTTATTAAAACTAGTAACATTACCAATGGCTTCAGTGGGTGCAGAAAGAATATATATTTATCTAAGGCCTCGATTTGTTGAAAGAGTATTCATGGAGGAAAATGCAAGTATTCCTAAGGAGCCCTCCATGTAGAAGAAGTTCAAACTAAAGAAGCGAGGCCATGAAGAGACTCCTTCTGTCAGTAAAACTGAAGGAGTAATTAAAGACAAAAATCTAGTTTCAAGCACGATTGTAGGGAAAAATTTAGAATGGAAGGAGGCAGGGAAAAACACATATGTCAGAAGGTAGCCTATATGTGGAAAGTATCCAGTTCAGAAGAAATAAAACATATTCCCTAGCTTGGAATCTAAGGAGATGGAGAGCCAACATGAAGAAGAAACAACTAGAAGTGAGGAAGATCTGGCTGGGAAGTTGAGCCCACAGGTTCATACCATAAAAGAATACGATGAAGAGGGCCAAAGTGAGCACTTTGAGGATGTACATGCAATGACTGTGGATGTAGAAGGTGTTGGTGTGACCAGAACATAGGTCATAAAGGAAAACAAATATCCAACTGAAGATCATGAGGATAAGCATACTCCTAATCATAAACTAGAGTGCAGAGTAGAAAAGGATGTTTCAAAGAAAATAGAGTATCTTGTCGAACTTGAGGTGGCACGCAACACATAGGAAGAAAATATTGAAGAAGAGGAAGGGATCGTGGGAGGAGAATCATTCCTTGTTGTAGGTTTCCCTAATGGTGTTCGTGGAAAGAGAAAAATGTACATCCCCCAAGGACCTATAATGTAATATGTAGAGGATCCTAACAAGGTTCTATGTGTGAGGTACCAAAGCATGATACCTACGGATAAAATATTTTTTGGTCATCATTCGATAAGAAGGGTGTGATACCACACAAAAGGAAGATGTTGTCTTGGTATTTTTAATCACATATTAAGGAGTCAAAATTTGAAGTGAGCATCCATTCATTACTGGATACCCATGAATCGACTGTTTCAAGAGAAATGTACCTAGTAGTTGATTCTTAATAATTAACAGATGAATAAGCATGTAATGTGCTTTACAATCTATTGATAGAGGTGGGTTCTAGGATTTTTGACAAGAATAATAATATATGGTTTATGTAGAGGAAGCTAGAGGATAAAAATAAAGAGATAAGAGAAAGGGATAAAGAGATAAAGGAGAAGGACTAGATTATTGCATAGTTGAAATAGGAGCTAAAGGATGAGAAAGGGTGGATGCGCGTGGCTTATAAAAATGCTGCATACATAGATGATGCAATCTTATTAGCGCACCCATATATGGACCATCCTGATGTAACCAAGTATGAAATTACCTTCCATTGTTTGGAATATATAATGTAAATAATCACATCTCAACAACCACACCTTGCATTAGAATCTACAGAATAAGTTATGGTGCAGAAGAAGCAACAAGAAAAAGAAAAAATTGAAGCCACAATAACACATTACATTTAGTTAGTGTTAAAAGTAAATGATTTGGTTAATTAAAACATCTGTTATAATGGAGATGTTGCTGATCATATTATGCTCTTTTCTTAAAAGTGAATTTAGACTCATTATTTGTACTCCTTTTCTGGTTGTTATTACTTATGCTTATTGTATGATATATTAATTGTTTCATTAAAGAAAAGTTATTTTAATGGAACAATTAGTGGAATGCACTTCATTTTAATGCTTGGTGCTTATCATGCTTTTTTCATTGAATTGACCCGTGCTAGCAATTTTTGCAGATGGACATCATAAGTGATAAAAGAAGGAAAAAAAAATTATGATGCATTGGCTTATTTAATTTTGGATCTTATGTAAAAAATTTCGATTCATTCTTGAGTTGTATTGGAAAAGAGAAGTGATGTTATTTTATGATCTTAATGATGAACGACATGTAGCATATCTGAAATGCATAGTCTTGTAAATGCATATTTTATCATGATGAATTAAAAGGTTTGGAGACTGGATCCAATTTGTGGTGTAAATTATCTTGTACTTTGTATGACGGAAATAGTAGTGATATCTTAGTATATTCTTTATATCTGTTTGTGTATACTATTATTGTTATCAATTAATAAGTTAGATTAAGGGGATAGTACAATCTCCCTTACTATAAGTGAAACTTGTTAAATTACAAAATATTTCGTTCTCTAACAAAACAACTATAGTTTAATAATGGAATATGCATTGGACACACAATTAAACTATATGAGTAAAGAATGATAAAAAGGTTATGTTAACCATAACATCTAACCATGTAGAGGAAGAATCTTCCTCTCTCAAGAGAATGAAAAAAATAAATGGAATGGTTGTTATGATATTTAATCTCTGTACTTCATTTATATAAGTAATCACTAGATGGACCTAGGTGAATGATACACCTTCTTTAGATAGCTAGGTTGCATTAAAAATTAACCATTTGATGTTTGTTGTCCTAGTTTTTGGGATAACTAATTGTTACACCATGTTAATGAACATCAATGTAAACATGAGTTAATGAAGTTCTCAATATCAAATCAGATTAATTATGGATATAGAACTTCATGAATGTTAGAATTAGGGTTAGGCATGGTTGCTGCAATCTAAATCTTAATCCAATTTAATTATTAAATATAATGACAACTAAGGGATATGTACATCATGATGAATCATTTCTAATGGATGTTGGCACATGCCAACTGTAGGATTGTACCTTCAAGAAGTCCAAGGACTTCTCGAGGATACATTTTTGCAGTTGACATGTGGTAATACCCTTCCATATTTGTCCATCTAGATCTACACACATTTGGAATTGAACTTAGTTTTTTCTCTAAGTCAAGTTAGTAGCATGTTTAGAATAGGGAGTAACTTTCTATGAATCAGGGTACCTTGGCACATTCGATCGACTTAGGTCAGTCAAGTATTCCCATATACCCTAAGTCATCATGATCATCTTCCTATAACAAATTATGTTGGTAACCTGAGATAGGGTCAAACCTTGGGCAAGTGGACTGAATGGTAGTAAGTTTATGACCATTCTAGATAAGAATAGAGTGAGATGAAGGATCTAATTCTGAAATGATGAATATGTCATCTAGGAATAGTAACATGAATAATATGTTGAAAATCTTTGGCCAAAGTATTGCAAGCTGCTAGTTATGTTGTCATATTTCACCTAATTTAAAGCAACGTGATGTCAAATGAGTATTGGTAAACAATATTTAGATAGGTTCTTTAAATAGATAACTCAATACCCAAAATAGGGTAGGAGAACCAAGTATTTGTACTATACATAATTTATTCTACACTTTAAGTTGAACATAAGAGATTGGTTGGTAATAGAGTCATGGAATGAGAGATCGGTAGCATACCGAGTCATTACAACTACATATGCTTATCTGTTATAAGATTGATTGGCATGGAATGTGTGTTCTAAAGGATATTTTATTTAGAACAGAGAAAATTGTGTTTCAAAAAATTCCATTGTTTCTAAAGTATTAAAATGGGAATGTTACATCCCGACGTTAGATTTTGCAGCTCTAGGATCGATTATAGATCCACAAGACATGATGGTACTTAAGTAGTTCTTGTCACTACCTCTCCCTTTAAAACAAGAGGAAATGTCTGCAAATCCACATCCTCACTCGAGGAATGGACGATGATCCTTCCTAAAAAGTGAGATCCTCTGCCCTGTTACATCAAGAGATCATGGGGGCTATTATTTGAACAAATGTAATGGCTTTGGAGGAAGTAGATGCTCCTAATAATGCCTCAGCCACTTCTAAAATTGCAGGACAGCATCAAATTAGATGTTGATGATGGGATGTGTGGGTAACATACCTTAGTGGCCTTGTTATTACAAAACAGGCTAGGCTCGACTCAACTCATTACTGGCTAACCCTGATAATCGAGACTATTTGTGAACCACATGTCAAACATTGTGTGAAGTTTGGGCAACATGGACAACCTTCATCATACTCCTAGCCATGCCTTACAAGTCACCAGATAATTTTGGCCCTATCAGATCTCAATAGGGTTTGGAACTCATTGGGGAGATTAACCCTCATATGACTTGCAATAAATCACTACTAATATCATTATTGCGATAAATTTAAAGGTTATTACACTAAACGGGTGGAATCTATCCAACTCTCATTTGATAACAAAATGACTAATAAAATAACTTAATTCATCAAAGCCACGATATCATTTGTCACTTTGGTGTTCCTCATTGCCTCATAATTGATAATGGAAAACAATTAAAAAAGTAAAAACCTATGTAAATTCTGTGTGACAACTTTGGTATTTACTTAGTTTCTCTTCACCATATTATGCATAAGAAAATGGTCAAAACGAATCTTCTTGAAAAAAGCCCTCAGCAGGAATTCTTTTGAAGGCATTGGTTGATGACATTGGTAAGGATTAACACACGCACATTCCTTTCACCTTATGGGCTTATCATACCATTATTTTCACCTCTACTAATGCTACACTTTTTCTTTGGTCTACAATAAAGAGGTTTTCTATGACTCTAACGAAGTACAATAAATTACATCTCTTTGTATATGCACTTAAAGATATGCTCTTTGATGACAATTTTTTCATAAGAACATGGAGGCACAACTGATGACATAAGGTTGGATGAATTCCATTTAAATGCTCTAGAGAACCTCCAAATCTACCAAAAATGCATCAAGTGTGCCTATGACAAGCATGTTCAATCAACAAACCTTCAAGATCATTGATCTTGTCCTGAAGGAAAATAAACATGTAACCAATATGGAGAGAAGTAAATGAGGCAAGTTTGCTCCTAATTGGCTTGGACCTTATATTGTCACCCATACCTATAGATCAAGATCTTATCAATGTTATCTTATCTTGTAAGGTAAAACCCAACCTTAACCCCTTAGATGCCTTACATGGATCAACCGTTCTATTGTTGAATAAAGTACTACATACACTTTATGTCTCTTATATGGAGCATCCCTTGTGAAAGCATCTCCTTTCACCTACCTCTTTTAAGGACCAATGACTTGAAAAGAATTATGTGATTCATAGGTGTCACCATCTACCCTTATCTTGAATATGAGTACCATGACTCTACTCATGAAACAATTTTAATGGATATTTTTCATCCTTTTAAAACATGGAGATCCAATGGCCGTTCATCACTTGAAACTCCTTTTATCATAGCTAACCTTTTCGTGTTATGGTTTTTACTTCATAAATAGAGGCCTACACTCCTTTAGATTCTTGTCCATATTGACTATAAGTCCAAAATAATACAAAAAAATGTTGGGATCACTAAAAAGTTACTCCTTGAGTTAAAATTCTTGCAAATGAGATGATTCCCTCAAAAGTCACATCTATGTCTCTCTCATTTTTATAAGTAATTTAACTTCTCCCTCGAAGGAAAACTATAGAAATGTAACCACATGTTTTACTTAGGCACTATCCAAAAACAAGAAGATTAGATATGTATTTCAATTACAAAAAATAATTATCTTGGAGCTTCCCGCATCAGATCAAATTCATGATGACCTCAAGGAGACACTACTATTCATCCCAATATAAACTTCCCATATCGACTCAATCTATACATTGCAAAAAAGGAAAAAAAAAAATAAAGAAAAAATTAAGCAAAATATAAAATTTTGGTCATATAATTGACCTATTTTTATTTTGGGTATCTTGTAAGAAGGGGCATTTGTTGTCCCACAATAAGGTTACACTGAAACAAACCACCCCATATTACCCTCTTTATTATCTCCTTTCTACTCAAGGATATCATGGCACTCATCGCGACACTTCATGATCATGAATACTTGTTTCACCCATAAATCTATCAATCATGGAATGTCCCAAGGGGTTTGTGTTCATAATCTTATCTTTGGCATGCCATTATGGTCCTGTAATAACTATAGAGCATTTTTCTTCCATGTTCACCCCTCTAAGATACTTTTTGCTTCTTCAGCAGGACAAGACCATAAAAATTAAATATCTTAAGGTACGTAAATTATCATTTCACCCACACCCATACTAATCATCAATTCTAGAACATGTAATACATACTCATCAATTGTCAAATCAAAACAAAAAACTATATGCCAGTACCTATACCAATCACACAACCTAATGAAGTTACCCTTTCTATTTTTTGGCTACAACACTTGCCCTTTTCTATTTTTCTACCTTTCCTTACCAATGACCATTTTCCTTACCTAACTTACCTATCAGAAATATTATACCTTACCTTACCAAGAACATGAATTCCTTAACCTTGACGTATCAGAAATCTTATTCTATCCTAGCGGTATCCTAATGGGAGAACTACATCGGCCTGATACCCATTTTGCAAGGAATATGTAGGCATCACTTTGAAGACATGTGATCCTCGAAGATTAGCTCAGCCACTAGTTTCTACCTTCTTTCACCATTTTGCTCCACTATTTGACCCTAATACCATGTCTATACACTCTAGTTTCCATATCATCAATACCATGGAAATTATACCAGACCATACCTATACATCTAGTTTCCATAACATCAATACGTTGGAAATTAACCCAAACCATAACAACCAAACAAAACCATTCCTATCATCTAGTTTCCAATAATATCAATAACTTGGAAATCAAACCAAACCATGCCTATATATCTAGTTTCCATAACATCAATAACATTGGAACTTAAGGACCAAACCAAGCCTATATATCTAGTTTTCATAACATCAATAACTTAGAAATTAAGATCCAAACCATGCCTATCATCTAGTTTCCATAACAATCAAGGAATCTTGGAAATTAAACCAAACCATGCATATATATCTAGTTTCCATAACATCAATAACTTGTAAATTAAACCAAACTATGCCTATCATTTAGTTTCCATAATATCAATAACCTGTAAATCAAACCAAACCATTACTAAGATCATTTAGTTTCCACAATATCAATAACTTTGAAATTAAACCAAACTTTATGCCTATGTGACATCTAGTTTTCATAACATCAATAACTTGGAATTTAAATATGAGTCATGCCTATCTACTAGTTTCCATAATACCCATACACTTGAAATAAACACCACACACAACATAAATAAGTGTCATCATCTATATCAATGGAAAGTATATGATGTCAATACATTCATATATATAGATAAACAAATAAGGTCTCTCAAAAACTCTCATGTACATCTCACCTCTTCAACACATAGGCTAAGTATGTATAAGTCAAAAATAAAAATAAAAATAAAAGAGAAGTGATATTATTTATGATATCCTAATGATGTCAATTTCAAACACTGTAGTGCATGCTCTAAGAATGCATAGTCTTGTAAATTTATATTTATCATCTTGAATTGGACAAGGTTTTGATTTGGACTCCAATTTGTGGTGTGAATTATGTTTGTACTTGTATGACGGAAATAGTAGTGATATCTTGGCAGTACCTTCTTTATATATGTTTGTGTATTTTTAATTTTATCATTTAATAAGTTAGATTATACGGAGATAATACAATACCCCCTTATAATAAGGAAAACTTGTTAAATTACAAAGGTATTTCGTTATTTATCTACACAACTAAATTTTAATAATAAAGTATGCATTGTGCATACAATTAAACTATATGAGTAAAGAATGATAAAAAGGTTATGTTAATCCTAACATCTAACCATGTAGAGGAAGACTCTTCCTCTCTCAAAAGAATGAAAAGTGGTTATGATCTTGAATCTTTGTACTTATTTTATAAAAGTAAACACTAGCTGAATTACTAGGTGGATGACACACTTGATTTCGACATCTAGGTTGCATTAAGAATTAAACATTTGATGTTTAGTTGTCCAGTTTTTGGCATAACTACTTGTTACGCCATGTTAATAAACATTAATGCAAATATGAGTTAATGAATTTCTCAATATCAAATCAGATTAATTATGGATATAAAACTTAATGAATGTTAGAATTAGGGTTATGCATGGTTGCTATAATCTGAATCTTAATCCAATTTAATTATTAAATATAATGACAACTAAAGGATATGTACATGATGAATCATTCCTAATGGATGTTGGCACATGCCAATACATGATTGTACCTTTCGAGAAGTCCAAGGACTTCTCGAGGATACAGCGTTGCAGTTGACATGTGACAACACCCTTCCATATTTGTTCATCTAGATCTACACACATTTGGAATTGAACTTAGTTTTCTCTCTAAGTCAAGTTAGTGCATGTTTAGAATAGGGAGTAACTTTCTATGAATCAGGGTACCTTGGCACATTCAGTCGACTTAGGTCAGTCAAGTATTCCCATATACCCTAAGTCATCATGAGCATCTTCCTATAACAAATTATGTTGCTAACCTGAGATAGGGTCAAACCTTGGGCACGTGGACTAATGGTAGTAAGTTTATGACCATTCTAGATAACAATAGAGTGAGATGAAGGATCTAATCTGAAATGATGAATATTTTATCTAGGAATAGTAACATGAATAGTATGTTGAAAATCTTTGGCCAAAGTATCGCAAGCTGTTAGTTGTGTTGTCATGTGTCACCTAGTGTAAAGCAACGTGATGTCAGATGAGTATTGGTAAAAAATATTTAGATAGGTTATTTAAATAGATAACTCAGTACCCAGAATAGGGTAGGAGAACCAAGTATATGTAGTATACATAATTTATTCTACACATTAAGTTGAACATGAGAGATTGGTTGGTAATAGAGTCATGGAATGAGAGATCAGTACCATACCGAGTCATTACAATTGCATATGGTTATCTGTTATGAGATTGATTGGCATGGAATGTGTGTTCTAAATGATATTTTATTTAGAACAGAGAACATTTTGTTTCAAAAAAAAAATTCCCTTGTTTCTAAAGTCTTAAAATGGGAATGATACAGAGACACAGTGCATTTGTAAATAGGAAGTTATTTCTAGATTTAAATTTGGAAAAAATATGCTTATTAGTTGTTTTTATAGTAGGGCACAAGGGAAATGGCTTTCCAAT
This sequence comes from Taxus chinensis, assembly GCA_019776745.2. NCBI lineage: Eukaryota > Viridiplantae > Streptophyta > Pinopsida > Cupressales > Taxaceae > Taxus > Taxus chinensis. The sequence continues at coordinate 349,619,183 of CM034155.1, read as the reverse complement.
CCACACCATTGCTATAAGAAGCTAGTGAAGGTTTCATTAGGTTTCTATTTTGCATTGAAAAGGTCATTCATGGTGATATCATTCTCCAAATTAAAGGAGTAATGTCGTATAAATGTTTTGGCTAGTGCGGGCCATGTTGTGATCAATCCCTTGGGTATAATAAAAAACCATTCTAACACTAGTGCTCCTAAGTTGTGAGGAAATAATCGTATTAGCAAATTATCGTTGTATGCAACCTCTCGACAAGCCATGCAGAAGTATTTGATGTGATCACGAGGATCACCTTTACTTTTATACTTGTCGAATTTAGGAATAGAGAAATATTTTGAAATTGGCTATCGCAACATATCGTGATTAAAAATATAATGACATAACTCCTCATATAATTATTTCCTACAGTGCCCTATGTTTCTTTAATGTAGCGTGGTAAGTGTATAGTTTATTGATTGCAGTTCCTATTGAATGAATTGTTCCTTTATGGGTGACACTAGTCTATTTACCTTAGCAACTTTTACAATTATGTCATCATATGGATCTATGTGAAATTCACTCAATTTTGTCTTGATTTTATCTTTATGAACATTCTTACTCACAGAAGATCCTAAGTCTGATAACTTTTTACTAAGTTTTAGTATCTTTCTTTAGGTGATCTCTTCTTCAATTAAGGGATCATCTTCTTCATCAAACCTAGGAGGTGGTGAGCCATTATGCTCATGTTCAATTTTTACTTTGTGTGAAGCCTTAAAGTAAGGTCTTCACAAATAATTTGTTGGTTTGAATACGTATTCTTCAATAATTTGGTTATGTTGTACTGAAGTCTAGGTGTACCTTGCGTCAAAGGGTTATACATGTCTAAGAGGTATGGTCACTCTTCCGTATTGTGGTTAATAGTTTTAACTTTCATTTCAAGCTCTTGTAGAATATTGACTCGTAACTTGTGAACTCTTGCAAGTACTTGATCTTTGTTATAATAAAGGAGCTCATCGAAGTGAACTAGGTCTAACTTGTGTTATTCCTCAGAAGAGTCATACTCTTCTCCACTATGATCAATGAAAGGTTTTGTGTCTTTTACTTTTGAAAAGAGAGGTGCCAAGTTGTTACCATTGAATGGGAATGATGCAAAAGGATTTTCTTCTATGTCTTGCTCATTTGATTTAGATGTCATTTTCATGATTCTTGACTTTACTAGACTATGTTGCACTAGGTTTTTCTAATTGTATTAAATTTGTATAAAACCTAGGTGTACATGATATGATTTGTTTATGAAATCTCAATGTCCTAGTGTTCTATGATAAATCATACACACAATCAAACTATTCTTACAAATACCATATCCTAAACCTTGATTTCCACGATGGGTGCAAGATGGATAGTGAAAATACCCTATCAATTCATAGGTCATGTTATAATACCAACAAGGCCTAAGTACTAAAGGGATATTGACGTGATCTCTCCACAAGGTACACTATGATCAGTTCAAATGCCAATAAAAGATAAGTCTTTGATAATAGAAGTTGTGAATGTGAATAACGTAACATCACTACCCCGACATGGTAACCAAGAAAGTAAGGTGTTAGTGTCAAGATGATGTCATTATGATATAAACAAAAGCAATATCAACACTCTAAAAATATTTAGATGACGTTTGAACCAAAACTTAGTACAAGTATACCAAGAAATTATTACTCATGCGAGCAGCATAATGGTACAATACAAAAACGTATACCAATTTTTCAAAAATGAAAACAAGATGTAAGTATCATAATTGTATAGCTATAATTTGAGAAAAAAATAACAACCTAAGGAGAAAAAATGATGAACTTTAATCCTATTTGGGAAGATGATCTTGAAATAAAGATTAAAGGACTATCAAATACATGGGGACATACTTACACACTTTAAACGTTTCACAACCCAGCCGCAAACATGGATGGGCATAAATGGAAAAAAGTGGAAACTAATATATATGATAATGCTCATAAGATATACCTCCTTCTTGTCCCAGATGGGCAACAATAATGCAAGGGTATAGACGAAATGAGTTGAAAATAAACTAAATGTCACTTGGGTAGAGTTTTTCCTTATCCTAAGGTGAGAAAGAAACTAGGCTAAGTGATACGTTGTAAATATCATGATGAATGAAACTTAGATCTATCTTAGGTAGATTATTTTCCTTATTCTAAAAATAAGTTTTATAGTCCAAGTAAGTCGTCAGTTAATGATGTTTTGAAAATATGCGCAAATGGACTAGTAAAAGTGGGCTCCTTGACGAAATGGCTTCCCTAAGGAGATCACCCAACTAGGTGTCATCAGTTTGTCTAATGTGAGCTCGATTTGCCAAGAAAGTCACAATCACTAATCTTGGTTTATATTGGCTTTAATTTACCCCCTTCAAATATGATGATAAATAAATGTGTTCACTTGTATTATCATTGGAATCGTGATACATAAATCTTTGACTCTAACTCACAATGTAAAAACTAGTCAAGTGGGTAAGCAAAGCGCTTCCTATTTCATCCATTAGGTTACTCAGCAGTGGATTACTTTAGGGTTCCTAGAACCACCACCATTGTTGTAGCTTAAGGTGTTATGCCAAAGGGGTTATGTTCTAGTTGAGCAGATAGGGATATACACTTTTTTGAAACCTGCAATACAATGTGATGAAAGTGGTGTGTTTTTATCTTGTTTATCTTAATTTGGTTTTTAGTAACACACCATTTGGAAACCTACAATCAAACATGTATTATCAGGTTTATGTTTTGAACCTTCCTTCTTCGAAAAATGTGTTTTGGTTTTATATGTAGAGGAGTTAGTTATTTTCCACAAGATATCACGATGTCAAAAAAGAGAGTTTATGTGTCATTTTTTATTCCCAAGGTCACCAAAAGAGGTGTGAGAAAAGATAATACATAACGTGACAAAACAAACTATAAATAAATGGAAAATACTTAAATAACTCATGAAAACGAGCTTTTTATAACCAACTTTTGAAGATTTATTCTATTATAAAGTGTAAAGCAAGCGTTTAGAAAGAAAATCAAGGTTTTGGAAACATTTTTCATTTGCAATATTTCCTATAAAGCACGAGGGAAGAGCATATATGTTTGGAAAACCTTACTCTATCAAGAAAAATAACACTTAACTAATTAAATCAAAACAAGATTAAAGAAAAATGCAAGTAACTCTTAAAACCCTTCAAATAAGTTAGCAAAAACTAGAAACTTTGATTTTATAGCTTGTGGGAAATTTCAAGTTTTAACACTGACACCTGTATGCCCAGTCTGATGTGTACATGCCCAAACCAACGGATTTGCACCCTATCCGAAGGGTACGTGTGCAAAAAAAAAAGTGACTATGGGGTTTGACACCTATGCGCCTAGAAAGATGCATGTGCTAGGGTTTTGACGAATACACCATCCTTTCGGTGGGTGTGCCTGTAAGATAAAAATAATAATTAACATAGTACAAAAAATACACTTGCATGTATATAAACGTAGATACACATGATAGTCAATGGGTGCACTCACAGTTCAATGGGTATGTGCCCTTTTGCAAATGTTTTGATAGTGCAAAATATAACTAGACAGATGCGCGACTAGTTTGGTGGGTGTAGCCCTGTTTCGATGGAGACATGCTGATCTAGAACACCTGTGCGTACCTTTGCAAAAAACTTGAAAACTCAGGGGAAATTTTTTTTTAAGAAGAAATAGGTTAGTTTTTTATCATAGAAATATAGTTATATCTCAAACCCATTAAATGCTTAATTAAAAGGGAGATTTAGTTTGTTTAAAACATGATATCTATTAAGAGAAACCCTTTTAACTCTAGAAATATTTAAAATGAAAACAAATGGACATGTAAATCTTAAAAGACCTCCATTAATGGAGGATGGACTAAGTATCCCACCAGTGTGACAAATTTTTTCAATGAAAAGTTGTAAAAGATATGAAAATGGGGTAAGAACACTAAAGAGGCCACAAAATATTTAATCAAACTAGGCAATGGACCATCAGATTAGAGCTACGCAAGAAACTATATCTTTGCATGCAAATATAAACTTGAAATAAACATTGAAACCCTAGCATCTATATATATTTCTCTAATCCATGAAAGCTAATGAAAAATGAACCTATTAAAGACTCTTAGCAATCATTTTATGATTTATGAGAATGAGAGCTCACCATTAATGGCTTCTAGGACAATGGTTTTTCCCATTTACTCAAATCTTGTGTGTGTGTAGTGCAACTACCAAAGAAAATAATTAAATAAATAAATGAAAGGATCTCCTAACAATAATACTATAGTTTAAACTAGAGAGACAAAGTGTTCTTAGAAAATTACTTAGGGTAGTGGGCTATTTATAGTTTTCTAATTTAAGAAATTGGAGACTTTTGGTGCATGTGGGACAAAAGGATAAGCCAAAAGGCACTTTAGAGAGTCAAAGTAATATTTGACTAGGTTTAGAAGACGTTAATCATGGTTTAGGGTTAATTAATCACAATTAGTGAGAAATTGGGGTTCTGAGAGGGTTGTGAGAGGTCTAATCAATATAATGAAATGAATTGATAATCTAGGAAGATATTAGAAGTAGTCTAGAAGGTAATGAGAAGAACCTGTGAACTCAAACTTGCTCATCCTACATGTAGTCTACTTACTGAAGTCAATCCAAAAACCATCCCTCATACTCTACTACCATCATGGAGGCCTGTCGCAGATCGTGGAACTCATTGATCTACTGCTGAATGAATCTCCTGGAAATATATCTGCTCCTGAAATGCTCCTCGAAGAGCTCCCAAGTAACTGTCTCTGAATCCACATGGATCTTCTACTCCTCCATCCTCCACCATACTCTGGCTCCATCTCTAAGAAGGTGGATGGAAAAAGGATCTTTTGTGTCTCTAGAATAAGGGCATAGCTTGAAGCATCCGCTCAAGATAACTAATCATGCCTCAACCTAAAATCTGCCTGTGTCTACAAAAAAATGAGGCATGTGTAACTTCAGTATCTCTCTAATGTGATCAGTTTCTTTTGTTTGTCGGCCTCTAGGTCTCTCTGCATGCTCATCTGTCTACCTAGGGCTCCTAGACCTATCTTTGTGTGTTGTAGTTATATCTCTGTGCTCCCTAGGAGGTGACTCATGCCTAACCGACTCCACATGGGAGTTCTCTTCCCTATCTTCTACACTGTGAAGCAAAGGTGCATAATCCTCTACTGATGGCTCTCTTTTCTGTCTGCTAGGTTACCCTCCTAAATATCCTCCACGTAAAATGACATTTAACATCCTTTAGTGTTTGCAGTATTTGAGGAAAAATATCCGCTACCTCCTGATCTAGGGGTGGTAGGTCTAGGTCCATGTGTAGGAACCCCTCATCTATTTTGTGCCTCATGCACATACAAGGATGATTGTTAGTTTATCATTATCTAGGTTTTTTGTTTCAATTTTCTAAGTTTCCTATGTTTAACAAAATATCATACAATGTTGTGTGTTCTAGGTTTAGAGTTACACTAAGTTTATTTGTTTTTGTCTTGTGTTTTCAACGTGTGCCAAGGGACCAAGCATTGAACCCACAACTCAGATACCAAGTGTAACACCCACACAATTTGCACACGAAACCCAAAACCAAACAAATGTTATAATAGAAAAATTATGGGATAATTTTTTTGTTAAAGGAAACAAAGGCGACAATAAGGTTAATCTTCGGTTTCAAACGGTCACCACAAAATTACTTAAATAATAATATTAAATAAAGGAATGAATTTAATCTATGGTCAGGTTTAAAATATTTGTTCAATTAATCCTAAATTAATTTAATACATAGGTTTCTAAGGTCATGCAATAATTTAATAATTAAAGCCCAAGTCTAAAATAACCCTTTTATTTACACAAGGCTATTAATTTAATTTTCCAATAAAAGGGGTCTAAACTATTAAGGAAGAGGGTTTAATTAAATTCCCCTAGGTCATGGTCTAATTAATTTTGAAGTTGCAAAATAAAATAATAAAAATGGAATACTAAAATTTAACTTACTTCCAAACCACACAAGTGGCCCCATTTAAATAAGACCAATGTGATCAAATGATCATCTCACCAACCCCAACCTAATAATTATAGGGGACAATATTGGCCTCAGATGAAACCAATATTGACCATAGGATGAGAAAATTTAAAACCAACCCTTAAATCTCTTAAGGAAAGATTTTATTCATTTTTTTTCTCATTTCATTCATTTTTTGTTTTTGCATGTCAAGGGAAGATGGGAGAGGAGGAAGCCATGGGAGAAGAGGAGAAAGCTTTAGATGGATACACACACACCCCAACCTTGTTTGTTTTAATTTTAAATCTCTATTCTATTGTATTTAAGGGAATTTTTGTAATTTCTATTATTCAATTGTTGTAAGCAATATTTAACCAAAAATACCCATTTCGGTATTCTTCATTTTTCCAATAGATCTATTTTTTAAGTTGCATTTTTTTTCTTATGTAATTAAATATACACAAAATAAATCCTTTTATAAATATAATTATATTTAGATATACACTTGGTGTGTATATGCATATCTATCTATATACCCATTTTCTTATAGTTTAATAAACCCGATAAACAAAGTTATATAGATCATTACACACACACACACACACACACACACAATTTTAATATTGATAAAGGAGGATACATGGTCGCAGCTTACCAAAATTTCCTATAGACTGCATTTTGGGAATGTCCACATTAATTAAAAGAGTAGGTTTTAATTTTATTTTTCTTAGGCATTGACTTTGGTGGGGGCTCGGCTCCCACTGGTTTGTATGTTGGAAAGTGATTAAGGGGTGGGAAGGGGTCAGTGACCCCACTCCCCACCCCATATAAATATGGGGTGGGGGTGGGGTCGCCGACCCCTCCCCACCCCTTTTCCTATTTGCTAAGACAAAACTGGTTGCTTCAACTATTTTTTTTTTTTTTTTAAAATTGACAAATTTTTTATTAATAAGAATATTAATTATTAATAATTATAATAATAATAATTATTGATAATAATAATAATTTTTTTGATTGATAAGGATGGTTGAAGGTACCCATTCCCTATTTACAAAATAGAGGCTAAACCTTGAGTAATCAAGATGACATCACAACTAGGTCACACTGGCATACTAACAAAAACCAGATTATATTTTGTGGCCTACTACTAAGACCTACTAACATTTTAATTATCTGTATCAACAAAAATATTGAGGCCCTCCATAGACTGGCCCTGATGTAACCCAAGCTCCATATCGGAGTCACATCTGTAGTTTTTTCTTTGATCCAGACCCTCCAAATATACTCGAAGGCGTCCCCAGTAGAGGCACGTAACTCCAACCGCCATCTCGGCACCAGTTCTTAAGGCCAACCGAGGGATTTCACTTTTAGGAGTTTAATGCAATCCCGGCCAGAGTTCTTCTCCCTTGTGAAAATAACTAGATTATCATCAAACTCCAATAGTACCCTGAACCACCTCTCTAACTTAGTGAAATCCGCAACATTAAAACTAGAAGAAACTGAAGATCCTTTATTCACAAAACAAGACACAAGATTGAAAGTGGAAACCTCTGAGGCCAAATTCCCTTAGAAGGAGGGCCAAATCCAGTGAGTGGAAAGATTTACTAGTTCCTCTTTCGAGGGATGAAGGACTAGTAAATTATCAACAAAGATAGATGCAATGCCACTACTAATCCTCAGCCACCCTTCTGCATTAAGAAAATCCAACCCCATGATCAATTTAACTACTTCCAAATCATCACCATAGGTGATACGAAAAAATACTTTTCAACCTACAGTCAGAGACCTTATTATGGAAATCCATCTCCCACATATCGCACAACAAATCAATCCTAGGAGCACGAGAAGGATCCATTGCAGAAGCCAAATGAAAATGGGAAAAGTTGTACCACACAACTTCCTTATGTAGAATCCCAAACCCTCGCATGCGGGAGAGAAATTCTGTCATTTCCATGACAAGGAGAATCCTTTGAGACCATCATATAAATGCCCTCCCATGCAGAGAAATTAAATTCCACCTTCTCCCGATGATATTTCTTGATCCCTTTATTAGCCAACAAATCGACATAATGGTTACCCTCCCTATACACATGCTTGATACTCCAATTATTGAATATGGATAATTTCCATAATACTTTTTTAATACCCAAATCAAGCTTCCATCATAAGGCTATTTTTTAAATTATGGCATTGATAATGACCAAAGAATCACCTTCAATTTCCAGGTTCTCAATTTTAAGAGAGGCAGCTAAGAGAAGACCCTTACTAAGAGCTTGCAGCTTAGTAGAATTGCATTTGCTATCTTTGAGCTTATAGGAAGCTGCACCCACCACCTTACCTGACAAGTTGCAAACCAGGAAACTAGCACCCAAAGCCCCAAGATAACCTCTAGAATCCCCATCAAAATTAAGCTTAATGAAGTCATGGGGAGGGGGAGACCATTTAGTATTCCTCCTAGTGAAGGAGGAAGGAAAAGAATATTTCAAAGAACAATCCCTAGGTTTGATAATCTTAGGCCAACTCTTTTCTGACACCATGTCTTGTGAAGTAAAATGACAAGATCTACACCAATTCAAGGAAATATCTTCATAGATAACTCCTTCTAGCCTAAAAAGGACCAATCCCACTAAGCTACTTTCCTCCCTGAAGATTATTTTATTACTTTCCCACCAGATGTGCCAAAGGAGAAGTAGAAGGCTACAAAGCCAAATGGAAGAAAGAGCATCTAAGTGGAATTTAACAGGTCAAGCCAATATTTCTTCGGGGAGGGAATTTGGTTGAACCCAAGGGAGGTTGAGTTTGGCACCAAAAAAATTCTAGTATTTCATTGAAAAGGGGCAGTGAAATAATAGATGATCCATATCTTCCTCTTTCTTTTCACAAAAAATACATCTAGTGGGACACTGAAACCCAATTTTTTTCCTCTTTTCTTAAGTAAGATATTTGCATTGGAAGGCCATCCAGGTGAAAAGGCCTACCTTCAGAGGGTAAGAAGGATCCCAATAGTCCTTCCAAATTATTCTCTCAAAAACATCCTCTTAATGTAGCAGAAGATAACCAAGATGCGGGGGTCAAGAAACCAAGGAAGTAGCAGTCGAGGAAATTTCATCTTACTTGTTAGATAACTAAACTTGTTTCTCCTATAGATCAGACATGAAATTATTCTTACTTTCATCTAGAAAAATAAATTAATCTAGGTTTTTCCATTGAATCATGGAGGGAAGAAGGTCAACCATCAGTTCATAATTAGAAACAACGGGACCCCATTCTTCTAGCAACCTTCCTTTAATCCCTTCAAATTATGGTATGCCACCAAGATCCAGAAAACCATTCCAAGGATCATCCCAAAAAAGAGATTTTTCACTGTTCCTGAATCTCCATTCAACATTATACAAAAACAAAGATCTACAATCAAGCATAAAATTCCAGATATGGGATCCCCTAGGTGGATTCAAAATAGAGAGGATAGATTTTAGAAGAGGGGCTCCCAAGTATTTCTTCTCAAACACATGACTGAGATGACTACTGGGATTGGAAATCAGGTTCCAAACAAACTTGGCACCCAATGCCAAATTTTGTAAACCAAGTTTAAGAATCCCAACACCACCTTTCTCTTTAGGTTTAGCAAGAGTATCCCAAGTGATCAATGCAATTTTTTATCTCCAGAGATTCCTTGCCAAAGAAACTTTCTCATAATAACCTTTAACTTCTCCAAAACACCATTTGAAATTTTGAGAACATAGAGAAAATACATGGGAGAAGCACAAACAACTGATTTAATGAGAATCATTCTCCCAGCTAGGGAGATCCATTTTACTTTCCACGAGTTTAGCTTAGCCTCCACAGAGGAGAGAAAATCCTTCCATATAGAAGCCTTACCAGAACCTTTAAACAACGGGATACCAAGATATTTGACCAGAAAGCAACCCTTTTTCAATATGAAGATATTTAGAATTCAAGCTTTGAAATGTGGGGAGACATTGAAGAAAAAGATGCAGGATTTAACAAGACTAACTTCTTACCCAAATGCTTTCAAGTATCCATCCAATGTGGCTTTTAGTTCATTAGCTTCATGAATACTAGCCCTGCCCACAAATTTTTGGTGGGAGAGAGGATAAACTCCATTAGTAATTTTCAATCCCATAAGTTTACCTTCCACCATCTTTTTCCTGATAGACCTTCTAAGATATTTAGAAATGAAGATATAGAGAAATGAGGATAGAGTGTCCCCCTGTCTAATGCCTTTGTTACTTACAAAGAAACCCTCAACACTCCCATTTATCAAAATAGAGAAAGAAGGGTGAAAAATAAAACTGAATATCCAATCGTACAACAGCTTGGAGAAGCTAAAATTTTGAAGGGTTCTAATGAGAAACCTCCAGTTAATCTTATCATAAGCCTTGTTGATATCAAGCTTCAAGAGCATACCTGGAGCATTATTAGAAGAGGAGTGAGTAATCTCTTGGGACAAAATTACTCCCTCTAATATTGACCTACCAGGCATAAAATCCATTTGTTCTTAGGAGATAAGAGAATCCAAAACTTCTTTTAATCGAAGAGAAATTACGTTGGAAATAATTTTATAAGAAGTATTAAAAATAAAGAACGACCTAAAATACACAAAGGAGGAGGGCTGATGCATTTTTTGGAGGAGGAAAATAAATGTACTATTCAACATTTTAAGAACAAAATGAGATCTCCTCGAGTCCTCCACTACCACCCAAACATCATAACCAAAAATTTTCCAACATTTGTGAAAATAATCAGTGGGGAATCCATCCATACCTAGAGATTTATTATTTTCCATAGATAAGACCACTTTTTCTATCTCAGAAAAGTAGAATGAATTCAAAAGGGAAGCATTTTGTTCTTCAAAAATAACATAAAGGATACAATCTAGAAGGGAAGATTGAGCCTCATCAAAGGAGGCCACATCCCCAACCAACAGAGAAGAGAAAAAGTTGATGCCCTCAACAATAATGTCGTGCTTCTCAACTAGCAAATCCCCTTCACTATTATTAATTTTTGAAATGAAATTCGAATTCCTTTTTGATTTTACTGAAGCATGGAAAAATATTGTATTCATGTCCCCATCTTTGAGCCAAAGTTCCCTTGATTTTTGTTTCCAATAAATATCCTCTATGAGGAGAAACTCATGCAGTTCAAGGAGGAGATATTTCTCAAAAGAAAAATCCTCTTGATCCAACCCTGAGTTGAACACTTTTAAATTAAGAGCCTTTAGATCAGATTCCACACAAGCTTTTTCCTAAAAAATATTTTTGAAGAACTTACTATTCCACTCCAGCAAGTCCTTTTTTAGTTTCTTCAGCTTTTGTGCTAGCACAAGCATCTTGGAACCATCAACTTGATAATAATTCCACCAAATATTAATCCACCCTCCAAGGGAAGCATCTCTAAGCCACATAAGTTCATACTTAAAGGGGATTTGTGAGGAGTTTCATCAAAGCTAACCATGAGGGACACCGGAAAATGATCCGACCCAGACTAAGGAAGAACAAAAATATCCAAAACAATGTCTTTAAGAGACCAATTAGGGAAAGCCAAGAATCTATCTAACCTTTCCACAATATTACTAAAACCATTCCTCATATTACTCTAGGTGAACTAGCCCTGCTTAGGCTCTAAATCCAACAAAGCATTGTCCCTAATAAACGAACATAAGTCTAATTGAGACTGAAGGTTTCTATTAAATCCCCCTTTCTTATCCTTACAATCAAAGATGGTATTAAAATCCCCTCCCAAGATGAACAATTGATCTCCTAGAGAAGAGGTGGATTGAAGAAGATATGACCAAAGATTTATTTTTCCAAGGATACTATAAGGGGCATATACATTAAAAAGAAAGAAAACTAACTGAGAGCGTCAAAGGCTAACACTTACTAGTTTCCTACTGGGGCGTTGAGCTTGCAGTTCCACCTTGACAAGGCCTTATTTACAAAGAATGCCTTAACCCACAAAAGCACCAGTCGAACCCAAGAAAATTCCTTTCCATCCTTTTCTGACTCTGCTCCACATATTATCAGCTTCAGCGACGAATAACTTTATTTCCTACAAAATAACCAAACACGCCTCTGAGGAGAGGATATAACGCTTTAGCAAGCATTGTTTGCTAGAGATGTTGAGGCCTTTGACATTCTAGGAGACCAAATTCATTAACGACAGGGAAGGATTTTCACCATCCTGGAATTAGAAACATTGAATTTCAAGGTACTTTTCTTTCATGAATCAACTTCTATTTGAGTGGCCTCATGTTCATATTTTCTTTCTCTCTAGCTAGAAGAACCACATAATGCTGACACCAATATTTTCTGGCTAAAAACTAATTTAAAAGGAGCTAGATCAGAATCTAAGCCCTCCAGTTCTAGTTCCCCATCCTCTAGGTCACCAACGGAGGTGAAGGGATTTTCCAACACTAGAGTCCCATTATTTGAAATCCACCCATTAAGATATTCCAATGAAGAAGCCTACCCCTGCTCCATACCTTCCTTAATTAAGGAAGCAAGAGCCCCAGAATCCATGTGTACTTCCTCCGTTTCCTTCAAAAGAGAGCAAGGAGTCAAATTTTGTGAAAATCTTGAAATGGCCAAGAAAAAAGAGGGCTAACCCAGAGGAGCGCCATCCTTAGGGCAGGTTAGAGGGAGGGAGGAATCAAAGGAGAGAGCCAGAGAAATATGCAAATCAACCACATGGGGGGGGAGGGAGATTGACCAATATCTTAATTTTATTTGGGAAAACCTTCCTCAAATGCCCCAATTTTACACAATAGAATCAATTAACATTCAATCCCTCATAATCAATTGATTGGGAATTTGGAACCCCTAGTGGAAATTAAATTAATTGATCTTGGGAGAGGTGCAGACATATCCATTTCTACACAAACCCAAGCTGAAGAAATCATCCATATCAAAAGTGAAGGGTTAAAAATAGGCACCCATGAACTGAGAGAATTAGAAATAGCCTTTAAGGTTGGCTGATTCTGGAATTCAGAGGGAAAATTATGAAAACTCAGCCAAAACAAGGCTTGAAGTATTTTTTTCGAGCATGGGTTAAAATTTGGAGACCAAGAACGAACATATAGAGTGGAGGAATTCAGGAACCAGGGTCCACCCTTATAGATTTTATCCAACATAGCCTCCGAATGGAATAGAACTTGGAAAAATCCATTCACAAGAAAAATTACGTTGGGTTTCCGCTCCTTGCCCCAAAGCCAAAAAATCCAATTATGAATTTTTCTTCTAGAAAACCTAGCCCCCAAAACTTTGCAGTAGATCACCTTTTTTACACAAAAATCCATGAATTCTAGTCTTGATCCAAAAGGAAGATCCACATTCACCATTTGCGTGGGTATTTTGAAGGCAATCCAACCAACCTTGATTTCCTCCAATTCCAACGGATCAACATCCTCGCTCTCAATTGGATTAGAAGGGACCTCCTTCAACACCACCAGAGAAGAAATACCATTCCCCTAACATGGAAAATCTTTCACCGCCAAATTTTCCAAGTCTGAATTCCCTAACACTAAGGTAGGGATCTCATCACCATACCAGGACCAAAAATCTCAATCAATGAAGACATTTCAACCTTCACTTGAGCATCCAAAAATTTTCCCATCCACTCCACTCCACTGCCATTTCCAAGCAGAATCATGTTTACTCTTGAGGCTATCACCCATGAGTAGGGTACTTCTACCGAACCTTCATTTGTGGCAACGGTCACCTTTACATGCGAAAATTTAAAATTTTCGTAGGTTTTGCAAATTCGGCACACCATCTTGCCACCATACCACACAATAAATTATTAAGGGCTTTCCGATATAATATTGCATTCGATTATTAAGAATAATGCTTAATAATACACACACACACACACACACACACACACACACACACACACACACACACACACACACACACACACACACACACACATATATGTATGTATGTATGTATGTATGTATGTATGTATGTATGTATGTATGTATGTACTAGCAATATTTGAATTTCAATATTTTTTCTGAAAGAAGAATAATGTTAATATAATGATAAGGTTTAGGAAATAAATTTTTTTAAGTTATATTTTTTTTGTTAAAGAGAATTTGAATTAATTTAGTATTTATAAGAGGAAGATTGTAAAATTTTTATTGTATAATTAGCTCCACCAAAGTTATTATTTGAAGTACGAAAGTATACATGATCTTCTTCTCTTATAAATCTACATGGATCATTTTTTTTAATTTCATCCAAGGATAGGCTTGGTAGGATAAATTTGTTTTATTATACAACTCTATATATTTTAGCAGGGGAGAATGTTGCTCATTCAACAATAAAAAAAATTAACTTTCATTCTACATTTTAACCATGAATATAGCTATAAATTTTATCACTTTCAAGTTATCATTTCCTTTCAATACAATAAGTAACCATCCACTTTCAATCTCCATAACTAATTTAAGACCATTCAAATAAACAAGTGCAATTTCACAAGACTTTCAAGGATAATAAAATGACAAGAAACACACTTTGGAGGGAGTGAAACAAACATTTTAGAAGGAGATATATGGTTATTTTTACCCATTTGTAAGTTTTCTAATTTATTCCACTAATGTAAAAAAATTGTAACTTTCATTCATCAACCAATACCCTTGAAATTAACAGTCTCTTAAAAAAGAACTCCTAAAGAGAATTCACATTATGAAAGAGTTTCCAAATATAATAAAAAATTTCTCCCAAGCTTACAAATTACAAACATCCAATCAAGTGGGGGTAAAGGAAAATAAATAAATTACAACAAGGCTATCAATAAGCTAAACTTCAAGTCTTCAATATGCATGTCTCCCCACAATGGTAGTTCATAATTTTTATTTCTTCAAACTTCATAATGGAATCAAAAAACATGGAAGGGGGAGTAGGCAATGCTCTCCGCCCAACCTTAAATCCATTAAGAGGAGAAGCCATCCCCTCAATGACCCCTGAGCCCAAACCAAAGAACCATAAGGGGAATTGAGAAACAATGAAAACTTTGAACAAGGTGGCTTCACAACAAAAAAATACAAGGAATTCAACTCAACCAAGATAACATAACCAACAAGATTACCATTTCACAATAAAAAGTTTTGAGGATCAAACAAAATAGAGTAAAGGCTATGGAAACCACCTCTTTATTCCTCCCAAGTGAAGTGAGAGTCTTGCCCTAATCCTCCAAGTTCACAAAATCATCACACAAAATCCTTATCTCTCGTTTGCAAGCATGAAACAAAACCATGATTTCCTTTTTACATCCCATAGGTAATACTCCCATTCACACTCCCACCAAATGCATGCCTCACAAAACTCCCTTTCCCCCCGCCCCCCCCAATGGTCCCATAAGCCCTTCTTACACACCCAACTAAGGCCAACTACTCAACCAAAGCACACAAAAACAACATCATAAGACAACAACACTTCTCCACTCCTGGACCCAAATCAATGTGAAAATCTATCTCACGTGGGGGAGGCATCCCTGATAGCTCACCACTAAACACATCTGAGAACTCTTGGAAAATGGGGTGATCATCGAGTTAAGGTCCACTAACTCCATCCTTTGACCTATCACTAACTATAATATCATACAAATGACAACCCCGTCGCGCGCACCGCTTTAGTTACATAGTGGAAATAGTGCAAATAGAGATGGGTCTCCTGACTACAACTATCACTTAATCCACACCCAAATCATCTACACAATATATAATCTTACCGTAGTAATCAACTATGGCTCTATGTGTAGACAACCAGTCTATTCCCAAAATCACTCCATAAGAACCCAAAGGAAGGATACGAAGATCCAAAGTAGTGGTAAAGGTTCCTAGGTCCACTACGCACTCCTTGACTAAGGAGTCAACTGAGATCTTGGTTCCAGAAGCCATCTCGACATCCCAACTAAGGCCTTACCTAACTGTCACCAGTCTGCAACACTCTACTAAAGATGGAGAAATGAAAGAATATGATGAGCTTGATTCAAATAAAATAGGGATAGAAATGCCACCAATGCTACTTGTGGTCTCTATCATCGTGCCCTGATGCTCTTCCTAGTGGTTCTCGACCACTGCATATATATTGTGGCTCCTAGCCATGTCGCCAATAGTAGGCTTAGAAGTAGGTTCCTTACCCTGATTAACAAGCTTCAAAGGGCACTCTCTCCAATGATGTCTATGTACGCCGTAACCATAACAAGTGCCTGGTCCTCTCCCTTGTGCATATAGTCCTCTAGGTACCCTAGTAGTATGTGATAAAGGACCTGATGACCCTTCCATAGACCTTTGTGGGTTCTACAGGGGACGTACTCCTTCCGGATGCGCTCAAGGTGAAGCTTGTGTCCTGTTGGGTTGCCTAGCTAGAGGTCCCATACTGCACCCTCTCTGAGCATCATGACACTGTGGAGGTAAAAAGGGCGATCGAGCCTACTGCTGGTACTACTATTGAGGAGGTGGAGGAGGCTGAAAGGAAGACTTTGTTGAAGTGTGTCCACAACAAGGACGTGGAGATTATCCCCTTGATCTACTGTCCTACAACTATTGTATGCGAATCCTCACTCTGTCATATGCCTGTTGAGTTTTACCCTTGCTTTCCTTTATAATGTCGGCCTTCTCCACGACCTCTGATAGTTTATGTGGGAAGTGAATGCATACTACCCCACCCAAGTCTAAGTTCAAGCCTCTAATGAACCTGTAAAATTAAACATGCTCATCCTGCATATAGTCTGCATACTGAAGTAGATACATAAACTGTCCCTCATACTCTGCTACCGTCATGGAGGCCTGTCACAGATCGTGGAACTCATCGATCCGCTACTGAATGAATCTCCTAGAAATACATTTGATCCTAAAACACTCCTCAAAGAGCTCCCAAGTAATTTTCTATGAATCCACGTGGAGCTTCTACTCCTCCATCCTCCCCCATACTCTGGTTATGTCTCTAAGAAGGTGGATGGAAACATGATATTTCGTGTTGCTATAGCAAGGGCATAGCTTGAAGCATCCACTGAAGCTAACTAACCATGCCTCGGCCTAAAATCTTCCTTTGTCTCCAGAAAAATGAGACGGGTGTAACTTCAGTATCTCTCTAATGTGATCTACTAGTGTTGACTGTCAGCTTCCATGTCTCTCTGCATGCGAAGATCTCCACCTAAGGCTCATAGACCTATCTCTATGCTCCATAGCTCTATCCCTGTGCTCCCTAGGAGGTGACTCATGCCTAACCGACTCCTCGTGGGAGTTTGCTGCCCTATCCTCTGCACTGTGACATAAAGGTGCATGAGCCTCTACTGATGGCTCTCTATCATGTCTGCTAGGTCGCCCTCCTAAATATCCTCCGTGTATAGTGGCATTAACATTATGTAGTTTTTATAGTATCTGAGGCAAAATAGTTTCTACCGCTTGATCTAGGGGTGGTAGGTCTAGGTCCATGTGTAGGAACCCCTTGTCTAGTTTGTGGCTCCTGCATAGACTAAGACGAGTGTTAGTTTATCATCATCTAAATTTTTTGTTTTAGTTTTCTAAGTTTCCTACATTTAACAAAATATCATACAATGTTGTGTGTTCTAGGTTTATATTTGCACTAGGTTTAATTGTTTATGTCTCGTTTTTTCTAGTTGTTCCCGGGGTCTAAACGTTGAATCAACGGCTCTGATACCAAGTGTAACACTCGTAAAATTTGCACACACAACCCAAAACAAAACAAATTTTATAATAGAAAAATTATGGGATAATTTTGTTTGTTAAAGGGAACGAAGGCGATGATAAGGTTAACCTTTGGTTTCAAACGACCGCCAAATAAATTACTTAAATAATACTATTAAATAAAGGAATGAATTTAATCTATGGTTAGGTTTAAAATATTTTATTCAATTAATCCTAAATTAATTTAATACATAGGTTTCTAAGGTCATGCAATAATTTAATAATTAAAGTCCAAGTCTAAAATAACTCTTTTATTTACACAAGGCTATTAATTTAATTTTCCAAATAAAAAGGGGGTCTAAACTATTAAGGAAGAGGGTTTAATTAAATTCCCCTAGGTCATGGCCTAATTAAATTTGAAGTTGTCAAAGAAAATAATAGAAAGGAAAAGCTAAATTTTAATTTACTTTCAAACCACACAAGTGGCCCCATTCAAACAAAACCCATGTGATCAAATGATCACCTCACCAACCCCTACCTAACAATTGTAGGGGACAATTTGGGCCATTGGGTGAATCCAATATTATGCCATTGGATGAAAAATTTCAAACCAACCCTAAAATCTCTTAAGGAAATCTTTTATTCATTTTTCTTCTCATTTCATTCTTTTTTTGTTTTTGCAGGTCAAGGGAAGATGGGAGAGGAAGAAGCCATGAAAGAGGAGGAAGCCATGGGAGAGGAGGAGAAAGATTGGGATGGATACACACATTCCCCAAACTTATTTATTTTAATTTTAAAGTTCTATTCTACCCTATTCAAGGGCATTGTTTGTAATTTCTATTATACTTTTGTCATTATTTAACTAAAGGAAATACCCATTTGGGTACTGTCCATTTTGCCCAATAGATCTATTTTTTTAAGGTTGCATTTGTTGGTATTTTCTTACTGTCAATGTATTGCCCAAAGATATGTAATTTCTTTTCTTTTCTTATATTTCTATTTACATTTGATGAATACTGCATTCTAAATCTATATGCCCATTTTGGGCACACATTCCCCAAACTGTATTAATCCATTTGTAGTGATTTAATCTCTGTTCTACCCAAATTAATGAGGGGAGGTTATACATAGTAATATATATATATATTTATATATATAAGCATATATATATGGAGCTAATTATATGACCCATTTGGGTACAATTTTCCTCTTATAAATACTATCTGAATAGATTCTATTTTTTTCAAAGTTGAGAATTTCTTTTATTTGATCTACATGTAATTTCAAATATACACAAAATAAATCCTCAAGTTTACAAAATAATGAATTTAAAATATTGCACTTGGTGTGTATATATATATAATATATATATATATTAATATCTTCCCCAAATGTATATATCTTTAATATATAAATCAAGGATATCTACCCAATTATTTGTAAGGCATTGTTTGTAATTTCTATTAGTTACTTTTGTTATTTAGGGAATATTTATACTATATATATACCCATTTGGGTACTATATCATATATATATACTATGATGGAGCTAATTATTTAAAGTGACCATTTCTTGTACAATTTTCCTCATTATAAATACTATCACAAAATAATTCTTTTTTTTCAAATGAGAATTTAAACATACATTGGTGATTACACTAATTTCTATTAATATACTAAAATTATTTCAAGTAATAATGAAATTAAAATATTGCTAAAAATGTATTTATATTAATATAAATATATATTAATATCTTTATGTATATTCTTTTATATGAAATCACAGGATATACCTTTTATTTGTAAGGATATAAAATAGTTATTTTTTATTTAGGGAATATATATATTAAATATACCCAAAATTATTTCAAGTAATAATGAAATTAAAATATTGCTAAAAATTTATATATATTAATATAAATATATATTAATATCTTTATGTATATTCTTTTATATGAAATCAAGGATATACTTTTATTTGTAAGGAAAAATAGTTATTTTGTAAATACAAAATAACTATTTTTCCTTACAAATACAAAATATACTAATCCTTTTCCTTACAAATAAAATTTATATATCCTTGATTTCATATATAAAGAATATTATAGTTTACATAAAGATATTAATAAATATATTTATTTTAATATAAATACATTTTTAGCAATATTTTAATTTCAATTATTACTTGAAATAATTTTAGTATATTAATGAAATTAGTGTAATCAATTTCCTATTTAAATTCTCATTGAAAAAAAAAAGAATTACATTCAGATAGTATTTATAAGAGGAAAATTGTAATAACAAGATGGTATATATATAATTAGCTCCATCATAGTTATATGTAAGTAAGAAAGTATAATTCATTCATTTGTAAAATTTAGTATGGATCTATTTTTCTTGTTTTAATTCTATTTAAGGATAGGCTTGGTAAGATGAATTTGTTTTATAATACAACTCTATACGTTTTAGCAAAGAAAGGATGTTGCTCATTCTAACGAATTTTAATAACTACTTTCCTTCTATAACTTAACAATGAATATAACTATACATTTTATCACTTTCAAATTTTCATTTCCTTTCAATAAAATAAGTAACCATCTACTTTCATTCACTATAACTAATTCGCAACCATTCCAATCAACAAGTGCAATTTCACAAGACTTTCAAGGATAGTAAAATGAAAAGAAACACAGTTTGGAGGGAGTGAAACAAACTTCATAGAAGTAGATATATTGCTATTTTCACTCATTTGTAAGTTGTCTATTTTGTTTAACTAATGCAACAAATTTTGTAACTTTCATTCACCAAACCAATACATTTGAAAATATAAGTCTCTTAAACAAGCACTCTTAGAGAGAGTTCACAATATGAAAGGGTTTCCAAGTATTACAACAAATTTCTCCCAAGCTTACAAATTACAATCATCCACTCAAGTGTGAAATTTAAATTTGAATAATATACAACCAAAGGGCTATGCCACAAAGCCAAACTTACAAGTCTTCAATATGCATGTCTTCATCAAATGGTAGTTCCAACTCTTGTTTTCTTCAACCTTCACAATGGAATCACAAAACAAGGAAGGGGGAGTAGGAAACGCTCTCCACACAACCTTAAATCCATTAAGAGGAGAAGCCATCCCCTTAATGGTCCATGGGCCCCAACCAAAGAACCATGAGGGGCATTGAGAAATAATGAAAAATTTGAACAAGGTGGATTCACAACAAACACATACAAGGCATTCAACTCAACGAAGTTAACAAAACCAACAAGATTACAATTTCACAATAACACAAAGGTTTGAGGATCAAACCAAATATAGCAAGGGATATGGAAACTACCTCTGCATGCCTCCGAAGTGAAGTGGGAGTCTTACCCTAAGCCTCCAAGTGCAAAAAACGATCAACAAAAATTCCTTATCTCTCCCTTGCAAACATGCAACAAAACCATGATTTCCTTTTCACTCCCCATAGGTAAGACTCTCATTCACACTCCCACCAAATGCATGCCTCACAAAACTCCCTTTTCCCTCCCCAATGGTCCCATAAGCCCTTCTCCCACACCCAACTTAAGGCCTACTACCCAACCAACACAAAACAAACACCATTCACAGGACCAAAAACAACTTTGACAAGCAAAAAATTGCATACAAACAAGAAAAATAACATAATAATAAAGGTGGAGAGCCTACCTCTCCATCAAGATTTAAGAAAATTCCACAAGCCTCTTCAATCCCAAGCCAAGAAATTTCCAAAGAACTCTCAAAGATCCAATTCCAAAAGTGCACAAGAAGATAAAAGAACAAGTAACCCCCATTCCAACCAAAAATCACCAATAAATAGAAATGGAATGTGAGAATGATGATGTGGCTCCATGTAGGATGCCACTTCATCATTCCTCCATCCCCACACTCAAGTCAACACACCAAGACCAAGAAAATCAATGCACATGCAAGGACTATGACAACCCACATGGATCAAAACTTGCACACCATGCTTTCAAGGGACATCATAAATTTGAGTTGAAATAAAGTGTAATTATTTTCGTTCTTTAACACTCAAAAATGGACAAAAAATTCAAAAATAAGCTTCCCAACCCATAGGTAGGGTTGTTGGGTAAAGTTAAGAAGCATGGGAAAAGCCTTGCTTTTCCCACAAGCCTCCAAAAATGCCCCCCATGTCAAAATTCGAATTTTGAAGTTGGGGTGGAGTAAAACACTCACAAATCAGCATAAATTTTACTTACACAAGGACTACAAAATCTCATCATAACTAATTGTCACATCCTTATTTTGGTTAACTCAAAATAAGAAGGGTTAATATTAATTAACACACATCTACAACATGCTAATGAGGTGATAAATTTCTAAATTTTAAAATACACAAAACATAAATAAAGCACATACAAAATTAAAGAAAGGGAACACAATTCACCCCATGGCCACACATGTGAAGTCACCCCCCATGGGAGACCTTTAAACTAGACATGCAAAACACCACACTAAACAACACTACACAAGTTGTCAAATTTGGCCTTATTGCTCAACACCCGACATCCTTTCATGGTTTGTTCCCTATCCCCTTCGATGTATGTGATAAAAGTCCTACACACAACAAAATACCTCTTTGGCCTTTTGGCCATATTAACAACATCGAAACAATATAAATATAAAATCAATAATTATAATTCAACATTAGCAATTCTATTATCCATCAATATATCAAAATCTAACCCTAACATCCCATGAGATTATAATTCTACTCAAAACATCCCAAAACATAGCGTGTCAGTATAAAATCCATATAATGAAAATCAACACATATCAAACTATCTAACATCACTATCTAATACATCATAATAAAATGTAAACATCATAACGTTAATAGTCTAAATATCAGTGAAATCTATCATCTACTGATCAATGTATCATAATCAAAATGTCTGAATATCAGTCCAATAGTATCAATATCAAGATGAAATAGTGTTGAAGAGGAGTGGGCACTACAATAGAAATGAACCACGATGTAAAAGAGAGAGAGATATAGGAGTCATGCACATTTGAGTCATGGAGGTTTTTTGAAGATGTGGGCTGCAATTTTTGGAAGCAAAAGATGATGTTTTTCGTAAATGTTGCAAGGTTTTATAGATACAACCCAGTGCAGATTTATGGATTCTGGTTTTAAAAATATTAAAATGTGTTTATGTTTTATCATAATTAACTTCACAAATAGACATATGTAAAGAAATATTTTTGCTTATTTGATTTAAAAATAGTAAATGTTGGTAAGTTTTTTTGCAAGACCCAAGCGGGAAAATGGCATAGGTGGCCTGCAAGGTTTTTGTACAGATAATCCAAGCATGTGTTAGTAGGTTCATATTATGGTTGTATGTTGTAGGGTTTTATTAAGAAATGTGTGAAAATTGTAGAAATGACATCCTCATTTACATGTATTTTGTGGAAAAAATGCTTATGTATGTCTTCAACAACATCTACTTTTAATCATGTATTGTGTTGTTTCCTATTCATCTCTTGTTCTACATCTTTAATCCTATGTATTTTAGTTGGTTGTTTCGTATGGTGTGGTGGAAGGTCATGTTTTTTACTCATGTGTGAAACCATGTGGTCACAAGTTTTGTAAACGGTTTGTGTGCCAGTGTTGCTTTACCGTGTAGAAGGATATATAATGATTTCTCTATTATTGAATATATTTGATAAGCATCTTAATAGGAAATAATCTTATAATAAAAGAAACAATGTTTTGGAAGCTATATTTTTATATTTGAAGTGAAGAGATAAAAATGGTTTAAAAATTGCACATTTTGTGAATATTATTGTATATTACAATTATTTTTGGTTAATTTTTTGTTACCTTGTTTTGGTTAATTCCAAAAAAAGTTACTCGTGTTTGTTTTATTGAGTTATGAGGTCATAAGATATTGCTTTCATGTAAAATTTAAATCACTGGACATTAAATGAAAGCCATGTTTCATTCCAACCCATTTTAAAAAATAATATAGATATTTTGGCAATTTCTTTGTTCCGAGTCAAATTTATAACAATATTTTTGAGTATTCATACTCAAGAACTCTTGAAGTTGTCTTTATGGCCAACTAAACAGGTGTACTTATGAAATTTATTTCATGTTATTTTATTAAATGAAGACCAGAGTAAAAAAACCATTGAAGTTTTTAGGAAGTAATGAGTACAAACATTGTTGCATAGAGAGTGAGTTATATACTTGAATAAGGATGAAGAACTGAAATAACTCCTGATTGCTTATGAGAGTGAGTTATTACATAAATTTTACCATTAAATATGACATTTGTTGAAGTACAATATGAAATAGTAATTTTAAATGAAAAAAATGTAATATTTTCAAAAATCACATTATAAATTGTAAGAAAACTATTAATTATTATTTTTTTAACTCATAAGGATTCCTCGCCATCTCATATATTACATACATTGGAAGTTTAATTACTTTATATTTTACATATATTGTAAAAAATAGGAGTATACATCTACCTATGTTGGAAAATTCCTATACACCCATTACACCAGATTGCAAAAAACATGACATTGATAACATATTGAGTAGAAGATTCCTTTATCTGATAATATGACAATGAGCTAATCTTCATTGTTATGTTTAATTGAAAGGAAAATATTATTTTGTGTTTCCATTTCATTATTTTTTAGATGTTGTACTTGAAAAATGAAAAAAATAAACTGGGAAACAGAAAATTCGTACGCATAATTGCTTGTATTTAGTTAATTTATTTTGTTGAGCTATTATGTTAGTAGTAATTTTTTTTGTTTAAAAGAAATCATCTTTATTTATGAGAGTATATGAATAAAATTACGTGTTTTTTGAAATTTTATTATCATAAGTTTTCCGACTCATGCTTAAGCTTTTCTTGTTTGATATGTGGGGAAATGTGCCTCCAACCTTGCTAAGATTCATTATGTGCTGAGGGGATGGTTCCTTTATGATGCCACTTCGAAACTCTCTAATTCTAGCGTTAGAATGTGCGATGCAAAGGTTTTTTAAGTTGTCTATTCAATGGAAAGGATTATTTCACTTGTAGCTTTGCTTCGGGTTCCGTTCATGGATTTTACCTTTTCCTAATTATTTTTTAAGCATAACTCGTGTCTATCCCATTGATGTATATCCTTTTCTTGGCCTCAAATTAGACACATGAAGACTAGAAATGAAATTACTTCTCCTTTTCTAGGCGTGACGATTACTACTATGCACTTAAAACAAGAGGATGAATTTCAAATAATTAAATTTGTTGGTAACGTTTTGCATTTCGGCAAGAAAGGTGTCCAAAACATTAAATTTAAAATATGGTTAGAGATTGTCTCCATTTGGCGCCATCATGTGTTACGTACATCTCCAAAATTTGGAGAGCCAATCCACATTCTAGATGATTTGGTTTGGTTTACAAATCCAAATTAGATACGCAAATATGAGCCTCCTCATAAGTTAAAAACGATGGATATTGTTGTGGAGAAGAGGGAAAGTGTAAAAACACATAAGATATGTGCAAAGAAAATCCCACACGCAACCAACAAAAACTTTGAATTTTTTTTTTTATGTATTTATCTCTTTGGTTATGTTGTTGTATTTAAACAAATAGCTGTAGGGCTCATTACAACTATAGTGTTTTTTACCCTTGTGGTTATGTAACTCTGTGTTTGTTTGTAATTTTCCATCAAATAAAAAATACAAACTATTTTTTTTTATGTATAAAAAACCAACTTTGTAATTTTCCTTATGATTTTATGTGGAATGAAAAACAAATTTGGAAATTAAAATGCATGCTACAAGTACTAAACTGTACTTGTAACTTGTACTTATGTGTTTATTGGTCAATTGTGATAATAAGTTTCTTGTTTGTTTGTTTTTCTACTTTGTTTTGAGATTATATCTATTCCCCTTATGTTCTATGTGAATTTCAATGCTTCCAATTATTCATCAACATGTAAGACATCATATTATTCTTGAAACATCTTTTTACCCTTCAATTATTTTTCGTTTTATGATTCTCTTTAATTGAATATAAATCTAATTTCTTACTTTTTTTATTTCTCTTCATTATATTTGGCTCAGGGTTAATTTTTTTATTGAATTACACTTCTGCATTTGAGGGTGTTCTCATCATGGTCCATTTCACACTAATGATACATGGGTGGATATTAAATATTTTATGCTAATTTTCCATAAATTTTCAGTTATTTTATGTCATCATGAAACAAGTTACTTTATTGAATTTATAAAGCAGTAAGTTTATTCATGTTTGATACATCATTATGATAAACGACTAATTCATGGAAAAATAAAATAAAATAATTTCTTATTACATCCATTAAAAATGTGAAGGTTAATAGATCATGTATACTACAGTAGATAACATATTGAATAAAACTATATCTTTATGTTGGCCACGAAATGGTTCACATGCTTAAGGTCTTGATATATATATTTATGGTGTTTGTATTTTCTATGGTTTTAGAAAACCATCAAATGACATAAAGTATTTCTCTATTTATATGGTTTTAGATCATAATGAAATGTTATCAATTTTCTGGAATTTTTTTAATCACTTTTGCTCATCTATCACAATGGAAATTTCATCTTTAAATTAATAATAATTTAAATTTCCCCTTAGAAAATTAGTTAGCTAAAAAAAAATTCTATTTATTTTAATTTTCTTCAGAACCTAATAATTGAATGTATATAATAATTTTTTGTTAATTAGTTAAATTCAAAAACCACATTCCACATCCTTAAAACTAATGTAATAAAAATACTAAAACACATTATTAAATAATTAAAAAAATTAATAACTCACTCACATATTTCCAACATATATGGTTGATAAAACTTGTTAATCTCTTAAACATTTGATTTTCAAGAACATATTATAACAAAATCTAAACTTTGTTGGTTTCTTTTAGATGAATGACAAAATTTGAAACATTAATATTTATTCTCAATTAAATCAACAATTATAATATGAACATAAGTGGAAGCATGTAATTGTGTTCGTAATAAGGTTGCATTCAATCACTTCTAGAAAGAAAACTCTTATCATCCAATAGAGATAAATTATTGATAAAGGAAAAAAGTGAAAATCCAAAAGATGGCGCAACACTTTTGAATGGGTTCTAAAATTGGTGGTAATAGGAAAACACCCCCCAAAATTTTAGCATCAGTTTTATTTTGATTGAACATGTTTGAAACTGCATTAAAAAATGAATGCATGTTTGAACTGGAGTTTAGATTAAAACAGAAAAAAAACATGTTTGAACTGGAATTACCTATTTTACAAAGCTAGCCAAACAAAATAAAATGAAATACTGAACCTTCTTAGTATTCATTCTTTGTATTTTGTAATCTATCGATGTCCTGTATTTATGTTCGAGAATTCCTTTTAAAGCACCACCCCTTTGGTTTTCCTTGTCAGTGAGGCATTTCTTACAATTAGAGGTGTTGTTCAGCTGGTCGAAGGATGCTCCGACCCCCTCCCAATTTACAACTATGAAACTTATGTCCCATAAGCTCCAGTTTGAATGCAGGTGTGTTGCAAGACCTTCCATATGACGAACATTTTTAGACTTCCCTAATACCCTCAAAATTTATGGATATTGTTCATGTTGAAACATTGTAGTAAGGATGAGTTGTCGGTATCCACAAATCCATATACAAGATGATGAAACATGAATTGTAAACCCTCTTTAGAAACAATGTACACTACTTTTGCTTTCGTCTTTTCCATTTAATTTCTTCTCCTTAATTACTTGCAGGAATTTTCTTATTGTTGACGTGGATATTATCATTTCCAGACATGGTAAAATCAGTGTCCCTATTTATATGTCTAATCATCTTGATCACGGTAAGCAGGAGGCCTTGCAAAAAAAAACTTTCCTTATAGTAGTTTGGACTTGCATATGATACCTCATGCTAATCATGATGGGAAAAATCTACCTCTTCTTTTTCCATATTAATTCTCTCAATAACTCTTTGCAGTTTAGGGTTGTTAAAGGTTATACACTCTATAAAATGGACCTTAAAGTTTACCACAATGTTAAGTGTAGTTGAACATTCTCTGGGTTTGATTTTGTGAACAAAGTAGGAGGGGAAATTCATGTTACACGTTTTAATGAAGCTTTTCACGAATTCGATGAGCTAATAGAAATATGAAATGTTTACATTCTCAGCAATGACAAGATTGGAAATACAAACCCAAACTATAAACACTTGAACAGTTCCTTGGAGATGTATTTGCTTCCTTCCTTTTATGTGACTCCTTCCATAGAAAAATAGAATGGCATACCTATAGATCACTTTCATTTTAAATCAATCAAAGAAGTTCCATCCATATTTGTTGGTTCTTCAATTTATATGATTGGAATTGTTATTTCCATATTGTTGTGCTCAACTATTCGCAGACATGACCAAATAGAGACCAAGAAAAGAACACATTAATTGAAGTATATGTATTCATTTAGTGTTTTAGTTACTTTTTGGGAAGTCTTTTTAATGAATTGAGTGAAAATATTGTGTAGATTTTATCAACTCTGTAAATTACAGTTTTGGCTATCAAAGCTAGTCATGTCACAAATTTTAATGGCTCATCAATAAACACTGCTTCCATTACAAATTGCTTTGTCAACCCATCAATTACTGATACCTATACACTCCTTCAGTGGGTAACCTCAGGTAATTTCTCTGTTCCAGTGCCATTTATAACAAAGAAACAAATGGGGCCTCCAAAATATTTGCTTTCTACATCAACAATCTCACAAATAGCTAAAATGGGAAACTCTGATAAAAATTAATGGGTCACGGGTACTGCATAAGTAACTGGCATTGCCATCTATAATTTCTTTTATATATTTTTCCTGCTTATAAAAGGCGATAAATAATGCAAGGAAAAAGTGTTGGGAAAGGGAAATGACATGCAGTTTTACCCGCATAATAATGTGGGAGTTGCGCAATGTGACTATACATATGTGATCTACATTGATAGGAAGGACACTACCAGGGAATTACAGTCAGTTACAACCTTTGATGAAGAATCTAAATAAATCATGTGTATCATGGCTAAGGATCTTTAATTGTTATCTATTGATGATGAGGCAATGACTGAAATTACAAGCAATATTATCGGCTAAAAATACATTGTCACATTTTCCATCAAAACTATAGTTTATCAAGGGAACCAATAACTTAAATGTGTCATTATAAATTCTAAGAAATTGAAGATTTATCTTTCTCCTCAGCTTTTGATGCTTGGAAACTTGTGTCGAACATTGGAAATGGTTTTTCTTTTGCTCCCCCAAAATCTAACCAAATTTTAAGAGACTTCTACTTCATTATATTTTTTTATGTAAACAACTTGTTGCAAGGAATTTTGGTATGTAAGTTCATTACATTCTACAAAAATATTTTACAAGCCTCCTTTTGTATGTTAAAAAAGGAATGCACGTTATTCATCTTCTTACATTCTCCAAAACTATAAAATTGTAATAGAAAAAATTAATCTATGGTAGTAAATTGTGATAGAATATATCTTTCTTTTATTGTTTAAGGCCATCTCTGATACCTTTGAAAAAAAATATTTTTTCCTTTTGTTTAATGGTATTCTATGAAAATCAACTTTATAAGACTAAACAAGATTTTCTCTTTTTTTTGTCTTTTAGAATGTATGTAGGACTCAAAAAAAGCTTTGATCCTTACCATCGGCCCTTTCGTTACAGGATATAACTTGCATTAGCATGCCAACTCCCATGAAATTAGCTCACCGACAAGAGCTTGATACAAAACATAGAGATCATATTAATAATTCTCAACATACACAATAGTGTGCTCATAAACAAAGAGGTGGATATTTTGCTCATCTAGAGTGGTGTGTTCAATTCAATAAATTTAATGTCACCCATTCCTCTTCTTCCAATTCTAATGTGAGCATATAGTTGAATGGTATCAATGAAGCATGATATATGGAGACACTCTGTAGTGCCCACTTCCCTTTGACACCTTTTGATACTGATCATGACACTATCGACTATATTATGGACATTATTATAGTTTTGATTTAGTATGATGTTAGATATTTGATCATGGATTATTGTTGAATTTTATTCTTATATGATGCATGATAATTAATAGAGACACTTTATATGTTGATGATGTTATACTATTGGACATGGTTATATGATGGATGTTGTTCAGACTTGTGATATTTGGATATTGTGAGTAGCCCTAGAAATAGAAAATTATTGGATGACGATATAGTTGTTGATAAAACTATAATGATATTGTGAGATTGCTTATATGTTGTTGTGATTCATATATCTAGCCGATTTTTGAAATTTAATTATATTTATATTATTTTGGACGTTTTGATATGGCCACGAAGACAAAGGAGGTAATTATGTTTTGCAGGTTAAAATATCACAACAAACATCGGGGGATTGGAGACCAACCACATTAGAATTCTAGATGAATTCAACAAGGTCACCATGACAACTAGATTTTTTTGTGTCTGTGTTTATTAGTGTTAGGGATTCCCATGGGGGGGATCACCTTTAAATGTGACCAAGGGATTTTATGCATTTCTTTTATTTTTGGTCCCTTTTGTTTAATTTTTACATGTGTTTATTTTGTGGTGCACTTACCCCTTTCATTATTTATTTAATGGTGTGTAAATATTGTGAGTAATCATATTGTTTAGTTAATTAATTAAAAGATATCATTAGAATATAATTAATAGAGTTGTGGCCATATTTTAAAGTGTTATAAGAATGTGTAAGTAATGTGTAAGTAATATGTAAGTGATGTGTAAGTTAACTTTTTAGTGTGAAACACTCCCCTTCTTGGAAATTTAAATTTGTCCTTGGAGGCTGATTTTGAAGGCTTGTGGGACAAGTTAAACTTGTCCCATACCTCTTAAATTTATATACGAACCTTGCCTATGGTTGGAGGGTTAAATTTATACCTTTTTATGCATTTTTTTACAAGTCAAGTTGAATGTTGTAATTACACTTTTCTTACATAATTTAATTTCAGTCCTTATGGGGTATGGGCTTGTTTGAGTGTGTAAGTAAAACTGTCATATTATTCACCCACCTATTTATTATGCATTGGATAATGACATTGAATTTGTGTTTGGGGTTGAGAATGTGTGATGTGGCATCCTACATGGATCCACCTCATCATCTTCTCTTCCCTCTTCTATAAAATTTGAATTTCTTCCCTTGTTTTGGGATGCTTCACTTTTGGGAGACTTCATTTTAGGTGAATTTTCTTGTTGTTCTGGGAGCTCTTTCTTAGAGAAGTTTTTGGAAGATTGTTGCATGCTTGCATTGGAAGGAGCTTACTGTTTTGAACTAGGAACAAATCCTTCATGGAGAGGTAAGAGCTTGGCTCTTGAAATGCTCTTCTTTATTTATGAAAATGTTCTTGTGTGAATGTTTTAGTATATATTGTGGGCTGTTGGGTAGATGGCCTAGGAATGGTGTAGGAGAAGACTATGGGGTTATTTTGTGGGAGGCACAAGTGGTTTTAGGGAGGTATAAGGGTGGAGGGAGTTGGGGATTTGGGTTCCAAATTACAAATAAATAACTTGCATTTCTTTACTCGTTATGGGTGCCATAAGAGGTTGGGGAAATATAAGAAAATGTGAGGAATAAGAGGTACTTGGGGGAGGCATAAGGGCATGACAGGATTTGAAATGATATTCATATATATATGTATATGTATATGTATATGTATGTATATGTATATGTATATATATATGTATGTATATGTATATGTATATATATATATATATATGTATATATATGTATATATATATATATATATATATATATATGTATGTATGTATGTATGTATGTATGTATGTATGTATGTATGTATGTATGTATGTATGTATGTACATGTATGTATGTATATATAGTGGGTTGTACTCAGGTGGTGATACCCAATTTTCTCCTTTGGGAGGCATAAGCAACATCCCCCATAGCTTCTTGCTCCTTTGGCTTGCTTGATGAAGCCTTTGTGTTGTTTATTATGTTTTAATGTAGTTGTAAACTAAATTCTGTTTGGGACTGTGTCTCTTTGTGAAAATGTTGTGTGTATGTTTTGTGGAAGCCTGTTGTTTCCATGAGTTGGATCACATCTTCTATTGCTTTGTGGTTGGGGCTTAGGGGCCAATGAAGAAGGATGAATTATCCTTTTCATTGGATGTCTTGGTTTGGTGGCGAGCATTGCCTTTCCCCTACTCCTTATGTGATCAAATTTGATGAATGACAAGAATTCATGTTACTGTTCTGGAGCTGAGAAAAGATAGTTTGATAGTTCCTTGTGTAATGAAATATCATTGTAACCTTCCCCACTTGAAGTGGGTGATCTTGTAAATGTTTTTAATGGAAAGATGTTGTACATATTTGCAAGTGGAATTTGAAATGTAAAACAAAAGAAATAAAATAACTATTCTACTTCTTCCTTCCCTACTTCCAGATATTTCCCTAAGAATGATCCATGTTTGGAATGAGCTAAAGATTGATTATCAATAGTAGGAAAGGACCTCTAGACAAGATGTTAATTTGAAATAAAATGAAGAAGAGAAATGTCTTGTCACAAATGATGTTATTTCCATTGGAAATATGTATTTTACATACTCTATGAAATTTACTGTTTGAATAGTGGTACAGTGGAATCTACGTGAAAAGAAAATCTATTGTCTTCCCAAAAAACAATCCAACAGGTAATCTACTTTAAAGAAAGGGAAAGAACTACAGTTGTACAGTTGTCAACTTGGAATCACTACATTCTTGTGGAATGCTTTTCCCAAGTTTGCATTGTTGGTTATTAAATGTGTCTCATATCAATATATTGAAATGCTCTGTTCCAAATGTAGATTCTAATGTGATCTAGGTAGGAATAGAATACCCAAAGCAATAGGTATCAATTTGAAATGTCCAAAAAAATTTAAAATGTAGCTATTACTTTGAAAATATGGTCTTGGAAAGAGTTTTATTTTATCTCTATCAAAAGTTATGGCTCTCTTAGAAGTTTATCTTCACTTAGCATTAAAATTTTGGGAAAATTTTCCAAGTTGGTGGGCCCACATGCCCAAATTTTTTTAGAGCTTAGGAAGTGAATTTTTGGAATTTTAAATTCCAAATTTTCCCCACCACCTCTTGTGGAAGAAATCAGGGGTTGCCATAGTGGCATCGACGAGGTAAGCCGGCGGAGAAATCGGAATCTTCAGCCTCTTAGCTTTCTCTGGCGTGAACAAATTTTCTCCCAGAGGAAATCCTTCACAATTTGAATTATGAGACTCCACATGTGTGTTTCTCATGGGATTTAGGCGTAAAGATGAATTTAACCCCACACGGGAGAATTTATAAAATGCTTTTGCCGCCCCGTTCTTCTATGACTTGTCAAGCGCCATGTGTCCCTTGTGGAATGGCGGACCTGCAGGAGCATAAATATGGTTTTTTCAGCTATGGGGAATTTTTTGAATTTTCCCTACGGCCTGCAGAACGCCCTTTCGGAAAATTTTCTTCTTGTTTAAGGCACGCCCTTGGGGTTTTTCACCTCAAGGCAGGTTTCCCATAAATTGAAACCCTATGAGGAGTTAGGAGGCATAAATTATCACTCACTAGAAAGGTGAGGAAATTTCCTATCCAATGGGAGTGATTCAGGAAAAGTTTGAAAGTGTTAAGGGTGAGAAAAAGTAAGTTGAAAATTTAAGCCTATTAAGGAGTGGGTACGGTGAGGAATTATCCTCTGAACCTATTTGAAACTTCTAACCCTAAATTTTGACCCTTATGACCTCTAATAATATTAATAAAATAAAAATATATTCTAGTAGATAATAGAATTGTTTACCAACATGTTAGTGAAAATTTTGTCTTGTAACCCATTGTAGACTCTTTTTAAACAACAAAAAATTATTCCATAATTTTTCCTAACAAACCCTAGGTTGTTTCTTGGGTCTCAAGTGGGTTGTTTTAGTGCGATTTACACACTCTTTGATGTCCATGTCAAATATTTTATTCCTTCAATGTATTTTATTACATCTTTCCATGAAGAACCAGTTTATTTAAATGTTTCAAACTTCTATAGAAAGAATAGAAGAAACTATTCCTCATCCATACCTTCAACCCTCCTTGTATTTACTCTCTCATACAAAACACTAGAGCCAATTTAACAACTTATGAATTTTATGTCAGTAAATCCCATATGTGGGAATCTTCACAATTTAAAATTACAAATGATTCATACTATAAATATGTATTGATTGGTTATAATTATCTTTCATCATTTCCTTCTTCCTTCAAAAATGTGACACCCTTTTTGAACATGATTATACTCAATTTTCATGAGATGCATGAACATCCAACAAATATGGTTGACCATGATTCTGTAGACATGCCTGAAACGTTCAACAAATCTTCTTCTTTTGTTCCCTCCATCCTCAATTCATGTAGGAAAGAAGAGAAAATTTAATAGTTCATTCTTGAACATGGGAGAGTGAGTCCTTTCACCTTGTAATGAACTTAAATTGGGATTCCACCTATAAAAAATACAATATAGTAGGGTTATTCTCCATGGAACTTCCAACTTTGTTTCCAATAGGAAAATCCATGTTTAAAAAACCCCAAATGAAGGAGGTGTTCTTGTAGCAATAAGATCTATATTTATTACATTAGATGAGGAGCACCTTGGGTCTTGTCCTTTATTTATATATTATATGCTCAATATTATTATGCGCCATAGAAGATAGAAAATTGCAACAATATTTTTGAAATAAAATATTGATTTGTTGTTCCTACAACTATCCAAGCTCTCTTCAAAAGACTGTAGGAATTCCCTAATGATAGCTTCCCTAACAACTTGATGAAACTTGGTACAAAATTTTAAGGAAAAATATCCTTTTGGGAAAAGAGTAGAGGCAAAAGTTTAAACATGATAGAATAATTGGGTACATCTAATTTATTCTTAACTCTAAATTGATCAGACACTAAATAACCACACCTTGAAAGTGTCATTCCCAATGTTTCCCCACCTGAACCTATTGCTTCTCAATGATGGAGAAACCTTGAAATTTTTAATCCTCCCCACTGAGTGTCCACATGCTTACAAAAAAAACTCACAATTTTTTGTGAAGAAGTTTTGGAAAAGAACCTTTGAGTGAAAGACTAATGATACATATGATTAAATAAATTTGTTTGCATTAAGGAAATTATTTTGTTCTGGATACCATTATTTCACACTATATTTTCTATAGGTATGAAAGGAAACATAGAGGTTCCACAAATGTCCAAAATTTCCTTTAGCTTGAAAATGAACCAAACATTTATACACTTGATTAGAAAAATATTGTATGTATGGAGGCCACAAGGAAATAGTTTGATATTTAAGTGTTTGTTTGGAATCCAAGACCCACCTGTAGATGGTTAGAATTTGTACATCATTCCATTAAAGAGGTTGTTAATAGACACAGTAAAATTCTAATTTATCTTCCCTAACCGCATACCTTAAAGAGTTATTGAATCAAGTGCAAAAAACACATAGATGATCTTAATTTACTTGAAGAAAAAATAAAACCATCTCCAATGTCATTTTAACTCTCCATGGGAGAATTTTTCTATATCAACCTTGTTTATTGTGGAAGATGGAATAGTTTGTACCAAATTATAGGAAATGATGATATGATAAAAATACATAACAAAATAATGTTGTCAATTTGAATAACAAATGTTGATTTTCAGCTCATACTATCTCGACATGCTATTTTAAAATACATTCACAAATAAACATTGAAGGAAAAATAATGGTCCAAATTTGGAGGTTATCTAATGATATTTTACGATTTTGAGAGGTCAGTCCCAACATGGTGCACCATAGATTGGCTAACATGCTTTATGAAAGGACATTGGAACATGACATTAGTGCAAAACAAATGCCACATGTTGTAAAAATTGGTGCTTGTTTTGTGTATTCATTCCTTTGTTTCCTTGAATTTAAGGAAAACAATCTTAAGGCAAATTCCTAGATTAGAGTTATAATTAGAGGACATAACTCTCTTCATTGAAACCTCTAACTAAAATAATTCAAATACTCACAAATAAATGAAATAAAAAGGGGAAAAACACATTTACCCAAGGTCAAATTTGAGGCCACGCCCAATGGGGACCTTCTAACAATCTATTAACAATAAACATCATAGAACAACATAGACTGCCAAGGTGACTAGTTGCCATTACCTAAAATTATTTCATTGTTTGGTCTCCTATACCCTAGTTTGACATATTGCATTGTGTTACAATTTTATAGTGCAAAAATCAAAACAGAGACCTTTATTGGCTCTATGGCCATATCAATTATCATAAATATAAAACATGTTACATATACATCTCTATTGAGTTGTGGAGCTCAATTACTTCACAAGCATGCAATTACAACTTGCTGGAAAAACAGTAATCGGCATCGGTCAGGTTGTAACCAACATCGGTCATTCTAGGTTAGGAAGTGGAACCGGTGACGGTTAGGTAGTAATCGGCGATCGGTTACCTATGCGATGATTTTTAATTAACTCTCGAAAATTAGATAAGTTTTTAGCATTAAAGATGATTTATTGATTGTAATTACATGGCTAAGTGCCCTAAGTCTATAAATAGATATATAAGCATGTAAGCTAGGGTTTAGAAGAAGAAAATATAAGAATTAGAAAGAACTTGAAAAAGGTTGGTGAAAGAGAATTCTTGGTGAGAAAGCAAAAGCTTGATGAGTGAAGAAAGTACTGAACATCCTGTGAGGTGTGGAAGATTGTAAATCTTCATTGTATATCATTTTTAAAGCTTTGGATAATAATATTGGTTGTTTCTTGGTGGACGTAGCCCACACTGGGTGAACCACATTAAATCTGGTGTTGATTTATATCTATTGTTTTGTATATTTATTCTGGTATAATATCCACTTTTATTTGCATGTATGCTTAGATCTGATATATTATCTGTACAACCAATTTGCTAACTCTAAAAACTGGTATCAGAGCTTTGTTTGAGGTTTTTTTGTGTTGACAAATTTACTCATAGAGGGTTTTCTAATTGAGTGGGAGCTACAACAATGGCAGAAGAAAATAAATACAAGGTAGAGAAATTTGATGATCGAAATTATCAATTATGGAAGATGTAGATTGAGGATTATCTGTATCAAAGAGATTTATATTTACCGTTGGATGAGAAGTCTAGACCTATGAAGATGACTGATGAAGAATGGAAGATTCTTGACAGAAAGGATTTGGGATCTATAAGATTGAGCCTGGCAGCATCTGTGGCTTCCAATATTACAAAAGCGGCTTCTATGGTAGAGTTAATGAAATCTCTTGCTAATTTATATGAAAAACTAGTGCTTTAAATAAAGTTTATTTGATGAAGAAACTATTTAGTTCTAAGATGCATGAAGGTGGATCTGCATCTAGTCATTTGAATGATTTCTGATCTATTGTAAATAAGTTAAAATCAGTTGAAATACCATTTGATGATGAAGTAAAAGAACTTTTATTCTTATGTTATTTGCCTGATAGTTGGGATAACTTGGTAATGGTTGTTAGTAATACAACATCTGCTAATAATATTTTGAAGTTTGATGATGTGGTTAGTATAATCTTGAATGAAGAAATTCGCAGGAAGAGTATAGAGGAATCATCATCTGGAAATGCTTTGAATGTAGAAATCAGGGGCATGTAGAAGGAGAAATCCAAGAGTAAGAGTAATGGGAAATCAAAGTCAAGGGATAGCAGATCTAAATCCAGAAGTAAGGGAATTACTTGTTGGAAATGTGGAAAGAAAGGACATGCAAAGAAAGATTGTTGGTCAAAGGATAAAGAAATAAATCTTGATTTATTAGAGGTAATGCAAGATTCTCTTGTTCTTTCTTTAGATAATAAAATTGAATCATGGGTTTTAGATTTATGAGCTTATTTCCATGCAACTCGTAATAAGGGTTATTTCAGAAATTATGTCATGAGAAATTTTGGGCATGTTTATTTGGGTGATGATGAACCTTGCCATATTACTGGTAAAGGGGAAGTTCATCTAAAATTACAGAATGGAAATACATGGGTATTGAAAGATGTGAGGCATGTGCCAAGCCTCAGGAGGAATCTTATTTCTGCAGGGCAACTAGGTGAATCTGGTTGCATGGTTACTTTTATAGGAGACTCTTGGAAAGTCACCAAGGGTGCTTTTTTTGTGGCAAGAGGTAAGAAGGTAGGAACGTTATATTTATCTACCCGTATTACTGATTCCTTTTCTACATTATCTACTTCAGATTCAAATGTATGCATGTGGCATAATCAGTTGGGTCATATGAGTCAAAAAGTAATATAAATCTTAAAGGCTAAGGGTAAGTTATCAGATTTGAAAGATTTAAATCTTGATTTCTGTGAGAATTATATCTTTGAAAAGAAAAAATGAGTAAGATTCTCAAAGTTGGGGAAACTAAGAAGGAGAAAAATTAGAGCTTGTACACTCAGATGTGTAGGGACCAGCTCATGTAGCTTCTCATGGAGGATCCCAGTATTATGTTACTTTCATTGATGATGCTACAAGAAAGGTATGGGTTTATTGTATTAAATGTAAATTTGATGTTTTTGAGACTTTTAAAAGATGGAAAGCCCTTGTTGAGAATGAATCAAATTCTAAGTTAAAGTGCCTTAGATCTGATAATGGTGGTGAATATTGTAGCAAGGATTTCAATGATTATTGTTCAATGAATGGGATACATAGAGAAAGAATGGTTCCAATAACACCACAGGAGAATGGTGTTGCAGAAAGAATGAACAAGACAATCATGGAACGTGCTAGAAGTATGAGAATACATTATGGATTTCCCTTATAATTTTGGGCGGAAGCAGTTGATACAATGTTTTATTTGATTAACCATGGGCCTTCAATTTCACTAGATGGAGGAACATCAGAGGAAGCTTGAACCGGAAAAGAGGTATATCTTTCTTTTCTTAAATTTTTTGATTCAGAAGCTTTTGTGCATGTTGATAAGGAAAATAGGAAAACATTGGATGCAAAATCCAAGAGATGCACTTTCATTGGTTATGGATCTGGTGATTTCAGTTTCCGTTTTTGGGATTTAGAGAATTCTAAAATTATTAAGAGTCGTGATGTTGAATGGAATGAAAAGAGAATGTACATGGATCAAATTTTGGTACCCAAGGATGAACTGGTTGAGAATTTTGTGAATGAAAATTAAATCTTAGATTTAAAACTATTAAGGTCTACAGGGTTACATAGTAACCAATGTCAGTTTACCCCTGACCAACATCAATCAGCAGAACCGATATTGGATACAGAGGATCCAAACTGACATCAGTTAGTAGAACCAACATTGGTTAGAGGTGATCGGTGTCAGTCACTGTCAGATTTGGATACAAATGTCCAGGAGGTCCAGATTGAGCCTTCAGTACCCCAAACTCCTGTGAGAAGGTCACAAAGGGTAAGTAAAACACCAGAAAGATTTACACCTTCTCTATTTTATTTATTATTGACTAATAATGGTGAACAAGAGATATTTGAAGAAGAAATGTAGGATAAGACCCACATCTAGTGGGAGCATGGCATGGATGAGGAAATGGACTCCTTGGAACATAACTAGACTTAGGATTTGGTTAAGTTTCCAGCATGTAAGATGTAAAACCCACAAAAATGACGTTCTAAGAACACACTACAACCTAACGCCTAACCAGAAAGTTGTGACTAATTTTTTTTGTTTAAGTTATAATAATGTTAAAAGGGTGCTTGACCCCTTCAGGTTCATTAAATTAACTTACACCACTAACTCAGCTTTACGATTTGAGAAACCAGGTCTAGTAAAAAGGTTAACATATTTTCAAATTTATCTCAATTGTCCATTAACCAATTTTTTCATTAGGAAGGTACCAAGGATATATTTTCTTAATTAAACATTTTATTCTCTTTAGCTAATGTTCAATCCTAAAAGTTTAACCTTATTATAATTTATTGAATTCATTATCTTATTAACTTAGAGTCCTTTTTGTGACTTCCCAAGGCTTGCTAAGAACTAACAAAGGATTAGCACTCTAAGGCAATTTAAATGGCCCCATTCCCAAATTACCCATACCCTTAAGGATTTTAAATTAAACATTTAAAATATATTTCTGCCTAACAAAAGTAGGGCGAATTCTCCACCCTTAGATCAAATCAATCTAGGCCACTAGAACCTAGGGTTCCAAACTTATCCCTAAATTTCCTTATGAATTCCTATTAAAACCTTTTCTTAATCTATTCTTCTCATTTGGTCTATTTCCTTTTGTTAAATTTTCCAGTTGGAGAGGAGGAAGCCGTAAGAGCTAAAGAGGAAAATACATGGAGGATTCTATAAGAAGATCTAGTTTAGATTAGCTTAGATTAGTTTTATTGTTGTTATTACTTCCATTCAAGGATTGGGAGGGGTTTCCTCTACCAAGCTGGTTTTCATTTCAAGGTATTTGTATATTGGGTTTTTGATTTTGGGGAAAACCCTACCTTCATTGTTGTAAATGAAATGAATGTTTTTAATCCACCATTTGGAGGTTTTTTTATTACCCAATCCAAGGGATTTACTCATGGTTTTCTTTCTGGTAGATATTAGTTAAAATTGATGCATAGGTGCATTCCGCAGAGTTCAGTCGTAAGTGATAGAACCACTGCCCAGAGCAGGCCGACGGTTCTAGGACTGCCGCCCTTCCTAGGTGACAAACCACATATCACTGCCCTACTAAGTTGTGGTTTTGAAACCACCGCTATAGCCTGAGCGGTGGTTACGAGACCACTGCTGTACATAGGGTGATGATCCTGTTTATGAAAAAATAGAACCTTTATGCCGAGATTTTCCCAGAGCCAAATTTTACTACAAGGTCCTAAAATATATCTTGAGCTTAATTTTATGCTCCTAAAGTTTCCAGTTTTGGGATTTAATATCATTTGTTCATTCCTTAGTTAGAATTACTCATTTAAAATTTTTAGAAATCCAATAGTGACGATAAAAACTACAATATCTATTACATTTTATTCAATTAATTTTCCTTAGATTCCAAGAGCAAAATTAAGGAATATATATCTAATTTCACATTGTTAATTTATAATACAAAATGCAACAATTTCCTACTTCAATTTTTTTGTCTCTTCCATTTTTACTATAACTCAAATATCCAAAATAACTACAACAACTTTCTTTTACATTCAAGCTTAATAAGCATGCATTTTTAACTTCTTATAACTTTTATATTTCCTTGTTTCACATTTACACTAAAACAACCTCACAAGGGAAGTAAAATTTATTTTCCATTGAAAATAGTTCATATCTTTTAACAAAAAGAACTACTTTTCTCACAATACAACCAAGATTTCAAATAAGGAGAATTACTTTCTTTCCTATTTGCAAAACTAACTCTACAATATAGATCTTTCTTCTTTCTTTTCTTATTTGTTTCTTTTCACATATAATACAATTTTAATAACAACTATTTGGATACAACTTTCCTTTACAAGATCAATATAATGTCCTCCACTTGAAGTGGGAAAATCCTACAATAATGCAAGCTAAAAATATAATACAATATTACAAGTTCTTCCACTCTAAGTGGGAATAACACAAAGGAAACTTTAATACAAGAAGGGTCTTCTTAGGGACTCAACCAAAATTTCCAAGCTTCACAAAACCAACAAGATAGCTCCTCCAAGATTTGTTTGATTCACAACAAAATGGGGGGAGAGGCAACACTCTCTACCTAACCAAGATATCCAATGAGGAGGAGAAGCCATCCTCTTCATTGGCCCCAGAGCCCCAACCTCATTACAATGGGACATAATTCCAACACATGGAAACAAC
This sequence comes from Taxus chinensis, assembly GCA_019776745.2. Classification (NCBI taxonomy): domain Eukaryota; kingdom Viridiplantae; phylum Streptophyta; class Pinopsida; order Cupressales; family Taxaceae; genus Taxus; species Taxus chinensis. The sequence continues at coordinate 349,577,542 of CM034155.1, read as the reverse complement.
AAGTTTCCACAACATATACATATATTTCACAAACATTTCAACTACATTCAATCAACAAAAACACAAGAAAGAAGAACAACAAAACAACAAAACAAGGCTTAAAATGAAATCCAAAGGAACAAGACCTATGGGGATGCCACTTATGCCTCCCAATGGGAATGTATGCCGACATTAAAGCCTCCAATGCATATCTCAAATCCCCTACATACTCTTATTCCTCCATCAAGTACCCCATATACCTTCCACACACTCTTAGGCCTCCCCCAATCTCTTATGCCTCACTCATAAAAGAAAACAAGAGAGGAAAGAAAACATTCCTTATACAAGGTGGGGAATCCAACCCAAACTCCCTCTAGTAAAAGGGTAAAATATTATACCTCCCTACATGAAAACTCCCCATAGTCTCCTCCTACTCCAAACTTAGGCAATCTACCCACATCCGAAAATCATTCCAAGAGAAAACAATAATCAACACAAGCATATAAACACAAAGTAAAGCATAACATAAACAAGGGAAAGCTCCTACATTTCCATAGTAGAGCTTGTTCCAAGAGTAAGTATCCAAGATCCTCAAATCCAAGAAAGCATCCATAAGCTTCAACAATCCACAAGAACTCTCCAAAATTTTCTAACTCTCTCCAAATATACAAGAGTACAAAATAATGAAGTAACCTCCAAAAAAGCAAAAAAAAATCAATAAATAGAAAAAGGAGAGAGGAGGATGATGTGGCTCCAAGTAGGATGCCACCTAATTTCCTCTCCACCCCACATCACCTTAGTCAACCTCATATTACAAAGCACCATTAATAAGTGGTTGAAGGAATGAAAAGTTACTTACACACAATATCTAAGCCCACACCCCCCTAAGGAAAATATTAATTACAAGAAAGGAAGTGCAATAAACATTTTACTTTTTTATCCTCCCAAAAAACCTAATAGGGTCTAAGTTTTACCCCTAACCCATAGGTAGTGTTGGTATGACAATTTAAGAGGTGTGGGACAAGTTTATCTTGTCCCACGAGCCTTCAAAATTGGCCCTTAAGGCTAAATTCATGTTTTCCATGAAGGGTAGAGTGTACATCAATCAAAATCTCAAGAATTCAACACACAACAAAAAATACAAGAGAAAATCAAGTCTAATAAATTAACTCCTTTTGGTCACATCTTTAATTAGTTTAGAACAAAGTTAAATTAGCTTAATTACGACACTACAACCCATTAATAATAAAGGGTAAAAAATTACATCAAAATCTAAGTAATTAAAACAAGTAATTTACATTACTAAAAGAAACACATACTAACATTAATAAAAAGGGAACTAATAATAAAAGGCAACACATGACCCCTTGGTCACAATTTTCCCCTAACTAAGTAATTCTAACACACACACACAATTACATGTTGCCATGGTGCCCCTTGTTGAATGTCTAGAATTCCAATGTGGTTGGTCTCCAATCCCTCTAATGTTTGTTGTGAATAATTTTACCTGTAAAACACATAAATACTCTCTTCGGCCTCGTGGCTGCATTAAAACCATCTACGATAAAATATACAATATAAATCTAAAATCATCTATATATGAATCAATATCATTTAGGAAAATACTATATCATTTACAATTCTAGCAACATTTCTTTTCCACATTTCATCCATGCCAAAATGATCACAACATTAATCCAATTATCAAAGGTCTACTCAATATGACGAAATATACCACATGTAAAAAATATATATAATTAACCATGTCCACAATATATCAATATCAATATAAAATGTCTCTAATGGTCCACATGCATCATATATGAATCGAATCAACAACAGTCTAATATTTCTAACATCTAACATCATACTAAGTCAAAATCCATAATCATATCCATAAGTGTAGTTGACAGTATCGAAATCAATAATCAAAAAGGCGTGTCGAAGGGAAGTGGGTACAAAAATTCATATACCCCTACGTTTTTCATTGACCCAAGGGATTAGTGTACACAAGGATTTAGCTCCTTCTAAGCTCACTATATTAAGTTTCGGAACTGATATCATATCACTTTGGCTATTCTTCCCAATGTAACTATGAGAAATCTCACCATACTTTTAAAACTAGACCATCATAAATCTCTTCAAAACTTTCTGTACTAATAAGAGGTGAATGCGTCAATGCACTTTTCTGTAAACTGTGCCAACGGGATTTTCCTTAAACCATCTATCAAAGGCACGAGATCCTGAAACATATAGAAAAGGTCATATGGTTCACCATCATGAGCCCTTATGTAGAGACCATTAATGATATCTCCTAAGCTTTTAAAAGATGCTAAGGATCCCTCTCTTGGACACGATGACAATCTAGATTTTTAAGAACAAAAACGATAATGCCATTTAGCTGGCTTTCCCCTACATACAAATTGATCATGCAAGCCTGTAGTTCCTTTTATAGCATAATGGATTACAGAGAATATTTTTTATGCTTTGCACTAGCTGAGGAATCAGGTTTGTGCATGAAATCAAATTCATATTTTATTTCATGCTGGAAGGCCACATGCAATTCTTGACAGTCTGTCCTGCAACTCCTGCAATTTTTTTCTCCATAGAGATAGACATTGTATGCTTTAGAAGGTCTTATGCATGTGAGTAAATTTGGCACTCATTATGAGAAACCATTTGTATTTTTACAAGTCCCAATTTAAGATTTGTCTTCTCCACTCTCTTGTAGAAAATTTCTTCCCAAGGAGCCTTCCTTATCTTTCTTCTCAGTTCCTCATTGGATTATTTTAAAACTCCATTAAGTTCCCTACATGTACTCATCCCATCTCAACTTCTTGAGGGGCCAATAATGTACAGTCCTAAGTCATGTACTCCAGGATATTGATTGACATAACACTTCATATTATGGAAAATTAACATTCTATCTTATGTGTCCATCATCTTGTTACTAGACAATTGCTCAATGGTCTTCAAGTCCTATGCTGTGATGGTGATGCAGAAGAGTGGGAAGTCCACTGAAGGATCACGGTCGTACCAATGCCTCTACCTGAAAACCTCTTGTATATCATGAATAATCTAGATGGTCATTGCTTTACCCATGCTCACTTGCATATGGCTATATGCAGATGACGACTTAACTGAGCCCTAAATCTCTCTACATTCTCCTCCCTCTATCTAGGGCTCTGAGATCTATCCACTATGTCCATGAAATATTGTCTCCATTCCCTCTTTGTGGTGACTCTGCCCTACGCCAGTAACCTCCACATGGAATTTTTCCACCTGGAAATGGTGTCCTCACTTATACTCAAGGATATGCCCTGACCCTCAACTAATGGATCCAGCTATTTTGTCTAGTAGGTCATCCTCCTAGGGACCTCTGACACTGTATAACAACATTGACGTTCAGAAGTGTTTGTAAAATCTCTGAAGTCAGAATGTCCGTTACAGCCTACTCTAGAGGTGGTATATCTATGTGGCTATGTGAAAATACCACTCATTTTATCTCTGCCTGGGCTACAAAGATCAAGGTGCAAGAATTAGCCTCATTGTTCTAAATGTCATTGTTTCATTTTTCTATGTTTTTAGGAACATATATAAAACCTCTATGTCTGACAATACCATGTGGTCTTCTAGATTAAAATAAACCAATTCTCCCGTCATTAGGGTCTAAATGGGACTCAATGTCTACTTGTGTTTTCGAGGTAGAAATGTGCTTATGAGGTCCAAGATACTGCAACCCATGGCTCTGACTACCAAATGTAACACCCGTAAAAAAATGATGTTCTAAGGAACATGTTACAACCTAATGACTTAACTCGAAAAGTTGTGACTAATTTTTTTTGGTTTACAAGATAAAGGTAAGAGGATAAAATAGGTTACAAGGATGCTTAATTCCCTTAGGGTACTTTAACTTAACTTTCACTACTAAACACCAGCTTTTTTATTAGAGAAACCAGATCTAGTATAAAGTTTACCATATAATCTCAAATTTATCTCTAAGGTCCATTAATCAATTATTTCGTCAGGAAGGTACCATAGAATTAATTTACATAGTTGAATGTTTTATTCTCTTTAGCTAATATTCAATTCTAGAAAGGTTAACCTTTTTATAATTTATTAAATTCATTATCTTATTAACTTAGAGTCCTATTTGTGACTTCCCAAGGCTTGCTAAGGACTAATAAAGGATTAGCACTGTAAGGAAATTTAAATGGCCCCATTCCCCATTTACACATACTATTAAAGATTTTCAATTACAACATTTATAAATATATCCTTCTCACCTAATAAAAGTAGGGTTGAATCCTCCATCCTTAGATCAAACCAATTTTTAGGCCACAAGATCCTAGGGTTCCAAACTTAACCCTAAAAATCCTTATGAATTTTTATTAAAGCCTTTCCTTTATTCTACTCTATCTCATTTGGTCTATTTCCTTTTGTTAAATTTGCAAGTTGAAGAGGAGGAAGCCATGGGAGAAAAGGAGGAAGAACCATGGAAGATTCTACATGGAGATTTAGTCTAGACTTAGTTTAGTTTTAGTTTTATTATGTAATCTATTTCATTCAAGGATTGGGAGGGATTTCCTCCACCAATCTAGTTTTTATTTCAAGTTATTTGTGTATTGGGTCTTAAATTTGGGGAAAACCCTACCCCATAGTTATATATAATAAAGACTAGTTTTAGATCCACCATCTGTACATTTTATTGTTCCAATCCATGGTATTTCTCATTATTTTTGCTTGCTAGTAATTGTAGGTTAAATTTTACAACCTAGAATTTTGAATAACTGGTTAATTTTCACGCATAGGTGCGGATCCGTAGAATTCTGTCATAAGTGACAGGACCACCGCCCAGAGCAGACCGGCGGTCCTGGGACCGTCACCCTGCCTGGGTGACAAACCATAGACCGTCGCCCTACTGAGCGGCAGTTTTGAGACCACTGCCTTAGCCTAAGTGGCGGTTACGGGACCGCCGCTCTGCACAGGGTGTCGGTCTTGTTTCTAAAAAATAGAACCTTAGTGTCGAGATTTTCACAAAAAACTTAAAGTTACTAAAAGATGTAGAAATGCATTCTAAGTTTGTTTTTGTTCATTTCAAGTTCCATATTTGAGATTTATTGCTCTTTTATTCATTTCTTAGTTAAATCTACTCATTTTAAAGTATTTTCAACTCTAATAAAATTCATCTATTTACAAGAATAATTTCCATTTGTTTAACTAGATTCTTCTTTCCATTACAAGAGCAAAAAGTAATATAAATCTATTTCATTTCTTTGTCATTTCCTTACTATAAAACCAACATTTCTAAATACAATATAATCTAACTTGTTCTCTCTTTCATTTTACTACAATTTACATACATTCAAAATAGCTAAAATAACTTTATTTTTCCATTCAAGTTTATTATACAAGCAAGCTCAACTTCGAACAATTTCTACATTTTCTTCTCTCTTACATTTACAATACAATAACTACTCAATGAAAATATACTTTCTTTTCCATTGCAAAATAGATCATTTATCTTAATCAAAAAGACTACTTTTCTCACAATACAACCAAGATTTCAACAAGGAGAAATATTTACTTTTCCATTTGCAAAACTAACTCTACAATGCCTTTTCTTCTTCTTTTTTTCCCTTATTTGTTTCCTTCTACATACAATACAATATCAATAACAACTATTTGAATACAACTTTCCTTTACAAAATCATTACAATGTCCTCCACTTGATGTGGGAAGTCATACAAAAATGTAAATACAAGAATGAAATACATTATTACAATTTCTTCCACTCTAAGTGGATAAAAATACTAAGGGCGTTTCACATGGTCACCAACAAGACTCCACGCTCCAAACACCGACAAGATAGCTCCTCCAAATTTTTTCTTGATTCACAACAAAATATGGGGAGAGGCAACGCTCTCCACCCACCCAAGATATCAAATGGAGAGGAGAAGACATCCTCTCCATTGGCCCCCGAGCCCCAACCACATTACAATGGGAGAAGATCTCAACTCATGGCAACTACAAGCTTCCACAATACTTAACAAATAGTTTCACATCCATTTTATTCACATTCAAACACAACAACAACTCAACAAGAAGAAACAACAAAACAACTATATAACAAGGCTTATCAAGAAATCCAAAAGAGCAAGACCTATGGGGAAGCCACTTATGCCTCCCAATGGAAATGGGTGCCCACCTAAAAGCCTCCAACGCCTATCACAAATCCCCTACAAACTCTTATGCCTCCCTAAATCTCTTATGCCTCCCTCATAACAAGAATAAGAGGAAATGCAAAAATTCCTCAAACAAGGTGGGGCACCCAACCCAAACTCCCTCCACAAAAGGGTAAACTCTTATGCCTCCCTACATGAAAACTCCCCATAGTCTCCTCCTACTCCAAAACTTAGGCAATCTACCCATACCCAACAAACATTCAAAAGGGAAACAACACTCAACACAACATATAAACACATAATAAAAGACATAAATTAAACAAGGTGAAGCTCCTACCTCTCCATAGTAGAGCTTGTTCCAAGAATGAAGTTCCAAGCTCCTCCAAAAACCAAGCAAGCATCCACAAAACTCCAACAATCCACAAGCTCTCTCCAACAATCCTCTCACTCTCCAAAAATCTCAAGAGACTAAAAATGATCAAGTAACCCCTAAACAAGTAAAATGATTTCATTAAATAGAAAAAGGAGAGAGGGGAATGATGTGGCTCCAAGTAGGATGCCACCTTATTTCCTCTCCACTCCACATCACTTGGTCAACCTCATATTCCAAAGCACAATTAATAAGTGGTTGAAGGAATGACAAAAAACTTACACACTCCATCTAAGCCCACTCCCCCTACGAACAAAATTAAATATTTGAAAGAAAGTGCAATTAACATTTCACATTTTTATCTTCCCAAATCACCTAATAGGGCCTAAATTTGACCCCCCAACACATGGGTTGGGTTGAAATTGGCATTTAAGAGGTGTGGGACAAGTTGAATTGTCCCACAAGCTTCCAAATTTGGCCTCTAAGGCAAAATTCGAGTTTCCCACGAAGGGTAGAGTGTGCTACACTCAAGACTCAAGCATATAACACTCAACAAAAAAATCTAAGAGTAAATCAAGTCTAATAAATGAATGCCTTTTTGGTCACATCTTTAATTAGTTTAGGAAAAATTTAAATTAGCTTAATTAAAGCACTACAACCCATGAATAATAAAGGGGTAAACATAAATCCAAAAAAAAATCTAAATAATAAAACAAGTAAATTTCATTACTAAAAGAAACACACACTAAAATTATTAAAAGAAAATTAAAACGAAACAACACACGACTCCTTGGTCACAATTTTCCCCTAACCAAATATTTCTAACACACACACAATTACATGTTGCCATGGTGACCCTAGTTGAATTCTTCTTGAATTCCGATGTGGTTGGGCTCCAATCCCCTCGACGTTGTTGTGAATATAATATACCAACAAAACAAAGAATACCTCCTTTGGCCTCGTGGCCGCATTATAACATTCATGACAAAATATGTGATATAAATCTAAAATCAACTATATACGAAGTAATATCATCTATGAAAATTCGATATCACTTACAATTTCTAGCACATTTCTATTCCACATTTTATCCATGTCAAAATAATCACAAGAGTAATCCAATTATCAAAGGTCTACTCAATATGAATAAATATATCACATGTCAGAAATATAGATAAATAACAATGTCAACAGTATATCAATATCAACAGAAAATGTCTCTAATGGTCCATATGCATCATATATGAATATAATCAACAACAGTTAAGTATCTCTGATATCTACTAACATGTTAAATCAAAAAGCTATAAAATATCCATAAGTGTAGTCGACAGTATCGGAATCAATAATCAAAAGATGTCTAAGGGAAGCGGGCACTACAATTTGATGATGAATTAAAAGTACTTTTATTCTTATGTTCTTTTCCTGATAGTTGGTATAACTTGGTAATGGTTTTTAGTAATACAACATTTGCTAATCATATTTTGGAGTTTGATGATGTGGTTAGTATAATATTGAATGAAGAAATTTGCATGAAGAGTACAGAAGAATCATCATCTGGAAATGATTTGAATGTAGAAAGAAGGGGCATGCAGAAGGAGAGATCCAAGAGTGAGAGTAATGAGAAATCAAATTCAAGGGATAGAAGATCTAAATCCATAAAGAGGGAATTACTTGTTGGAAATGTGGAAAGAAATGACATGCAAAGAAAGATTGTTGGTCAAAGGATAAAGAGAACCAACAACTAGACAAAGGTAAAGAAGTAAATCTTGTTGCATTAGAGGTAATACAAGATACTCTTATTCTTTCTTTAGATAATAAAATTGAATCATGTGTTTTAGATTCAGGAGCTTCTTTCGATACAACCCCTAATAAGGGTTATTTCAGAAATTATGTCCAGAGCAATTTTGGGCATGTTTATTTGGGTGATGATGAACCTTGCAGTATTACTGGTAAAGGGGAAGTTCATCTAAAATTGTAGAATAGAAATACATGGGTATTGAAATATGTGAGGCATGTGCCAAGCCTTAGGAGGAATCTTATTTCTGTAGGACAACTAGGTGAATCTAGTTGCATGGTTACTTTTACAGGAGACTCTTGGAAAGTCACCAAGGGTGTTTTTGTTGTGGCAAGAAGTAAGAAGGTATGAATGTTATATTTATCTACCTGTATTACTGATTCCTTTTCTGTATTATCTACTTCAGATTCAGATGCATGCATGTGGCATAATCGGCTGGGTCATATGAGTTAAAAAAGAATGCAAATCTTAAAGGCTAAGGGTAAGTTATCATATTTGAAAGATTTAGATCTTGATTTTTGTGAGCATTGTATCTTTGGAAAGCAAAAAAGAGTGATATTTCTCAAATTTGGGGTAATTAAGAAGGAGAAAAAATTGGAGCTTATACACGTAGATGTGTGGGGACCAGCTCAGTTAGCTTCTCATGGAGGATCCCAGTATTATGTTACTTTCATTATGATGCTACAAGAAAGTTATGTGTTTATTGTATTAAACCTATTGGTACACCTATGGCTGGACACTTCAAATTGAGAAAAGATCAGTGTCCTTCATCACATGAGGAGGTTGAGTACATGACACATGTTCCCTATGCTTCAACAGTAGGAAGTCTTGTGTATGCCATGGTTTGTACTAGACCAGACATTGCATAGGCAGTGGGAGTTGTGAGTAGGTTTATGGCTAATCTAGGTAAAGAACATTGGAAAGCAGTCCAATGGATTCTCAGGTATTTGAGAGGGACATCCAACATGGAGTTATGCCATGGAGGGTCGGATACTTATTTATGTGGCTATGGTGATTTAGATATGGTTGGAGATTTGGATGGCAGGAGGAGCACCACTGGATATATTTTCACAGTAGGTGGAACGACATTTAGCTAGATTTCGATATTGTAAAAGGTTGTGGCTTTGTCTACTACAAAGGTAGAGTATATTGTAGCTACAAAAGCTAGCAAGGAGATGATATGGATGAGCAGGTTCATAGAAGAGTTGGGCAAGGAGAAAGAGGATTACAGATTATACAGTGATAGTCAGAGCGTGATTCATCTGGCAAAGAACTCATCATTTCATTCAAGAACGAAACATATTCAGTTGAGGTATCACTTCATACGGCAGGTGTTGGAGGATGGAAAACTAAAGTTAGAGAAAATCCATACGGATGAGAACCCTGCAGATATGCTAATGAAGCTATTGGTAAGGGAGAAGTTGGAGCTTCACTCCACTTCTGTTGGTGTTCGAGTTTAAGACTTGAAGAGGAAGAAACTGGCGAAAGAAAAGGAACCAAGGATGGTGATGCACACTAAAGTGAAACAACTGATCTCCAAGTGGGAGATCATTGAGAATGGATCTTAATTGTTTCACAAGAAACTTGCTTTTACATGTTACTAGTTCTAAAAGTAATTGGCGTTGGTCAGTCTAGGTCAGGAAGTGACCAGCGCCGGTCAGGTAGTAACCGACGACAGTTACCTGCGCGACGCAGTTTTTGTTTTTTGATGAAAATTAGAATAAATCAATTATTTTAAAGATGATTTATTGATTGTAAAAGAAAAGTTAAGCTACCCAAAATAGATATATATGCATGTATGCATTGTATGAGGGTAAGTAAGAAGAAGAGAAGAAAAATAGCAATTGTTTTGCATGTAAGTTTTCTTGGTGAGAAAGAAAGAGTAGCTCAGTGAGGTAAAAGCATTGAACATCCTGTGAGGTGTTGGAAGACAATAGATCTTCATTTTATTTTCTATGTAAAGCACTGAATAATAATATTGGCTATTTTTTGGTGGATGTAGCCCACACTGGGTGAACCATGTTAAATCTAGTGTAATCTTTCTCTTGTTTATTTTATCTTCTGGTTATTTCCACATTCATTACTTGTATGATTGATCTTGTTATAGATCTATGCAACACTATTATATGCTTTAACCCCAACAATATCAATTCACATCATCAATTAAGAAAACTAAATCATCGCTAGAATCAAGAAATTTTTCCAATTGTTTAAAATTTCAAGATATTTCAATTCTTCCATTTCATCGACAACAATAAGATCACAATCCTAGCTAGGTCGTCTAAAAAAATATAATTATCAAAATATAATGTGTAAGCTTAGATCTTACAAAGTAGTAACTCTCGATCATCAATACTAAAATGTCAATCCATGCATGTAATCCATCATATAAGTCACATCATGTCAAAATTAAAAAACATCCATACAGCCTATCAAAATACTAATCAAATATAATAATGTCCATCTACCAATCCAAAGTAAGAAAAATCCTAGTAAGATCAATTTTGAAGAGGAGTGGACACTACATCCCTCTCCCCTTAAACTCAACTTCCTCCTGGAAGTCAAGGAAAGAGGTACAAAAACAAAGAATATAATTAGAAGTCAAGCCTTTTGCGGGGTTTCTTTACTTGAAAGGGGATTTTTCTCCTTCAAACTCAAGTTTGGTTCAACACTTCTGAAATAAAAGAATCGAGACTATAAGACATAGATACCAAACCTCCTCCAAATAAGATTGCTAGTGATCAAACTTTCAAAATAATCTCTACGAGGTTAACCAAGTTTACAAAAAAAATATTTAAACAAGGGTGGTTGATGGAAAACCACTGAATGAAAACCAAGGTCCAATAAGAATAGAAACATGTTATATACACAACGTTTCCACATAGCCACACACAGATACAACACATGATAACAAGAACTTGGATAATATTTCCACTAATGTAGAATTACACTTCAATGTTCATTAGTTTAGAAAAGGTTAAATACTACCAATCATGACTCTCAAATTTTCTTGAGAAACACACCTCCGTAAAGAACCAACAAATTCAGGGTCACATAAAACGAGGCTTAACCACAAGTAAAACATCTAATTTCAACAAGAGTGTCTTACAAGGATGAAGACTATTCATAGGAGGTACTTAATATAATTCAAAATAACTTACTTAAATTTTCTTGGTAACAATAAGAACAATCTTGGCCACAAGATTTCCATAACTTGAATTTGTATCTAAATATCATAACACTCAACCAAAAATCCTGACTTAGAAAATCCATGCAATTAGATAAAATCTTCATTTTTGTGACCAACAATCTTTGACCATACTATCATATTAATACAAAGGGCACCATTCACTCTTTATAATGTAAATGAAATTCATTAGTTTTAAACCCATCATAGCTAAAAATAATTTTGAATTAACATAGGCTTAAAATAACAACACATAGGGAAACTCAAGCGAGATAGGAGAAAATAAGCAACAAGAGATGTCCAAAAAACAATTTCCTAGAACATAAGACCAAAGATTCTATGTAGGAATCCTACTAAAAAACCCACACCTTCTCCTTCCCAAGTGAAAGGGGAATAACATCACGTTCCTTGGAAGGAAGGTGAATTCCAAAATTCCTTCCTATCCTTAACATATGTTGCCTAAGCTTGCCAATAAGCCTAGGTCACCAATAACTTATTCTAAACACAAGAAGGTTGCCTCTCTTAAAACTATAGATATAGAATGACTCCTAAAAGACCAAAAATCATACACCTATTGAGCTAAGAGGTAAAAGGGTACGATATCCTGAAATAATCCAATAAGGAAAAATTAAACACATTTATGTTCAAGGGAGTGAAAAATTTCTAGAACACATCACTGTCAGTAAGGTACTCCATTATACATAGTTAGAAGACAAATTTAAAGGTTCAAATAGTTGTCACTGTTTTCCAGATGGACATCAGGCCCCCCAATATGAACATACAAAATAATCCATAAGTTCATACTAAGTATCACATATATCCCAATAATGAATAAAAACCATACTTGGGGTGTAAGAAGAAACATAATCACCATCAAAACTACCAACTATACTATGTAACATAGAGATACCTCTACCTAGGAAAGAAAGAAAACAAAATAATAATAACATTGAGTATCGAAAAGGGTCACTCCAAGGCCCTAGACACACAAAGTCATGTCACTCCAGAACCAAAGGAAAAATCTAAAGCACCTAGAATAAAAATCAAGACACCTAGGGTGTACCCCCATATGATGAGAGAATAAAATACAAAAAAAATAGAACCATCTCGTCAGCAGAGAAGAAGAAAACCATGCGATAATCTTGACGATATTTAGCCAAGTGGATATTGATGCAAAAAGCTCCGAGTTACCAAAAACGCTAAAATCTAAGAAATATCGGCAATCAAATGAAATGGAAAAGTAGACACATTTCAATCCTCGAAAAATCTCACAATAAAACAAAAATAATAACAAGAGCTCAGAGATTCTTAATAAATAATTAAAATAAAATGATGGTCCTTGATAAAAGAATTTAAGTTTACAAATATAAAACACGTGAAATATCCACATCAAAATCACTTCACAACCCCTCATGGGCCGCCAATAGGGGTAATATACATTGATCTCACATCTAATAATATACATACAAAACTTGATCTATGATGCCCGTTAAAAATAACCCACTTGAGACCCAAGAAACTACCTAGGTTTAGTTAGGAAAATTATGTAATAATTTTTTTTTTATCAGAAGTGTCTACAGCCAGGTTGTAAGACAATAGTTGACACAAACACGTTCTGACACAATACTAATCTACTAGAACATAATTTTCATTTATTACCATTATCAGAGGTCACAAGGTCCGAATTCTAGGGTTCAAAATTTTAGTTAGGTTCAGGGGGTAAAATATCACCATACCCACTCTCTAATAGGCTTAGAGTTTCAACTTGATTTTTATCACTCTTAAGGCATTCAAAATTTCCCTAAATCATTCCCATTGGATAGGAAATTTTCTGACCTTTCCAATGATATAAAGAAGTCCTCATAACTCCTTGTAAAACTCCAGTTATGAACCGGTGGACCTTAGGGGTCAAATTTTCCCCCAATGGGACCGTATCGAGTGGGGAAGGAAGCCCATTTTCTGGGTCGGTGGGTCGCGGGGTGATGTTGGAAAATTTTCCCCGTGGGGGTGTAAAGTCAAAATTTCTCCTACGCCTCTGCGGGTCCTCCAGGGACATGTGGCGGCCTCTGAGTCATTTCTAGAAGAAAAGAGGGATGGACAGGGCAGCGAAGGTGTTGGGGAAAAATCACCAAGGAGGGGAGAGTTCCAAAAAATGCTCACACACCCATGGGTCCACTAGGGACATGTGGCACCCAATGCCCATGACGGAGAGAAAAAGAGAGGGACGGATGGGACGGTGGGGTAAGTTGACAAATTTCACCAAGGGAGGGAAAGGGGTTAGTTTTCCGTGTGGGTCCACGCGTCTGTGGAGGAGACTTTCCCATGGCAGGAGTGGGAGTGCGAGGCTGCGTGGGTCTTTTGAAAAAAATTCCAAAAAAAAATTTTAAAAAAAGGGAAGGGTCGTGAGGGTTTCCTCACCCCATTGTCACCCCATGCTACCACATGGCAACCTCTGGTTGCTTGCGGTCTGGCCGGGAGAAAGATAAAATTTTCCCAAGATTTTTAAAAGGCCCAAGGGCTAAAATGATGTTGCGCCTCCGCCATTGTCCCGTGAGGACATGTGGTAGCCTCTAATTAGCCACGGGCTGGTGGAGGAAATTTTAAAAATTTTCCCCAAGAATTTTTCAAAAAAAATTCTAAGGATATTTCAACAAGAAATTTTCAGGCTGCGGGCCCATTAGGGAAAATTTTCCCCAAATTTTCTTGCCAAGGCAGGAAAACTTCAGAGGGCCATAACTTTCTCTAGAAAGCTTAGTTTTGGGAAAATGAGGACTTTCTTGAAGGATATCAATGCCCTATTTGCATAGGGATCATAAATTTTACATTTTGATAAAGTTTGTGGGGTCAATTTTACGAAACTAGCCTGTCGGCTTTTAAATAGTCAACTGGTAATTTTTAACTTAAAATTTGATTCAATTTGGTCTCCTCTTTCACTCAACATTCCAAAAAAACATGGAGGATTATTCTAGGAAGAACTTAAAGTGTTTTAGGGAGGTAATTTCACTTGTTTGATTTCCAATTTATATTTTTCCAACAATTGAAAGAAAATGACTGTGAAAGGGATTGGGCTCGATTTTACAATGTTTAATTTGTTTCCTTAAGTGTTCTTTGTCAATTTGAGTTCCTTGATAATACAACATACTAAATTTTAACATTTCCAAGTTGATTATTATGTGTAGGCCCGAACTATACATTTTAATTAAATAATTGCCTGTTTTAAATATACAACATAGATCCCTTTCTAGGAAAATCTGTATATCAATTTTATCATTTATGTGTGGTATTTTATTTCTAATCTAATCTAATACATTTATTTTTTTATGAACAAATCATTTCAAAGCTAAATTGTAAAGTTTGATTTTTAATTGAATATATTTCAAAAAGAGACAAGTAATGTAATTCCTTCTTTTTCCAGTTTTCTAAACAGGGATTTCAATCACAATTTGATATTCCAATTCAACACAATAATGAAAATGAGATAATATCTTGCAATCCTTTATTAACTTAAAAAAGAAATGCTTCTTTACATTCTTCCATTCCTTGAATGCAATTAACAGAATTCTATTTCTTTCCAATAAACAGAAAAAAATATAGATGTCTTTCACAATTCAAATATGTAACTTTCATAATCAATTACAACATCTTTTCTTCACAATTATATATATTACAATTTCATCCACTTTAAGTGGGAAAGGTTACAAATGAAGTATATTTCACAAGGGGCTGACAAAATTGTCTTCTTCTACTCCAAAACAACAACATGCAAGTTTTCTTTCTCTTCCAAATTAATCACAACAAATGTGGGGGAAAGAAAACGCTCTCCACCCAACCAAGACATCTAATGAAAGGAGAATCCATCCTTCATCATTGGGCCCCCGAGTCCCAACCACAATACAATAATAGGTGTGATTCAACCCATGACAATAATTGGCTTCCACAACACACAACATACTTTCAATAAGCATAATCAAATTAAAACATAGTCCAACACAAGACAGTAGTTTGCAACTGCATTTGAAAACAATCAAAACAAAACTCAGGCCTTGATCATGCAAGCTAAATGAGCAAGGACTATGGGGAATCTGCTTATGCCTCCCAATGGAAATTGGGCATCTACCTGTAACAAACCACCAATAAAAATTCACCAAAACATATCCTTATGCCCTCCACAATCCCTCCTTATGCCCCCCACATATTTCCTTATGCCCCCCACAAAATAAGAAATGCAAGCTATTTATTTTTCATGGTGGATCCCAAACCCAAATTCCCTCCACAAAATTATGATGCCAATGGCATTCCCTTATGCCCTCCCCCCCACATGGATTCCCCATAGCATTCTCCTACACCATCCCTAAGGACAATCTACCCAACCAGCCAACAATAACACAAAGCATATACACCATTCATACAAACAATAAAGAAATACCAACAAAAGGAAGAGCTAGGCTCCACCTCTCCATGGTAGCTTTGGTTTCCAAATAACAATCTCTCAATGGCAAGAACACAGTCCCAAAACAAAAATCTCTAAGCATGAAAAGTTTTTCCAAACTCCTTCCAAAAACAAGAACTCCCAACACAAGAAAATTTGTCCCCAAAGAAGTTTACAGAATGATTCAACAACCCAAAACAAGCAAAGAGTTTAAATTTTATAGAAGAGCGGAAGAGAGGAGGATGATGTGAATCCATGTAGGATGCCACATCACACATCCTCAACTCCAAACACAAAAGACAAAATTTCATTCTCCCAAGAACAATAAAAAGGTGGGTGAAAATATGACAATTTACTTGCACACTCCAAAAAGTCCACACCTCAAAGGACTGCAAATTAAATAAAATGTAAGAGAGTGCAATCAAAACTTGCAACATGATAATTAAAATGCATTAAAAATTCTAAAATCACTTCTCCAACCATAAGTATGGTTGGTAAATTAAATTCAGAGGTATGGGACAAGTTTTACTTGTCCCACAAGCCTCTAAAAACATAGCCCCCAAGGACAAATTCGAATTTCCAAGGAGGTGGAGTGTATTCATACTCCAAAATCTGACTTACATAACTCTTATACAAATTTACAAATCCCTTACATATTTAATACAAGGATCCAAAACCTTCCATTTATTACTTTCCCATATCCCAATTTAATTTATTTAAATTTTAACCATATGATTTCTCACATTAATCTACCACAATTTTAATTAAATAAAAGAAAGGGACACATTAATAATAAAATACATACAAACAATAAATAAAATTTAACCACATTAAAAATTACACAAAATCCATGGTCACATTTAAAGGCGATCCCCCCATGGGAATCCCTAGCAACAAACAAACACAACACAATAAAACAAGTTGCCATGGTGACCTTGTCGAATTCACCTAGAATTCCATTATGGTTTGTCTCCAATCCCCCAATGTTTGTTGTGATATTAACCTGTAAAACACAAATACCTACTTCGGCCTCGTGGCCACATCAGAACATCCAAGATGAATATAAATATAATCACAAAATCATTTAAATATGTGAATCACAACATCAAGACAATTTAACATTATCACATACAATTTATATCAACAACTATGTCATTGTCATATAATATCCGTTTTCCCAGATCTACTCATAATATCCAAAATCACATGTTAAATAGTATATCATCATCCACATATGAGTGTCTCCAATAATCATCATGCATCATAACCAAATAAAGATCAACAATAATCCATGATCAAATGTCTAACATCATACTAAATCAAAACATAATAACATCCATAATGTAATCACCCGTATCAAAATAAGTATCTCAATTTGTCAAAGGGAAGTGGACACTACATGATCTAATATGGGATAATGGCACAATAACTATTATCTTATATGGGGATCAAGTCCTCAAAGTGATGAACATCGCTAAATTCTGCATCCACCAACAAACCATTCCCAACTTGCCTAACCACTGAAGAAAAAAGGGGGGCTCTAAACAACTAACCAATCTTCGGATCTCCTCCATAATGGTACTTAAATGTTACCTCTAGCACTAATTACCAAGAGTTGCATCAAACAAATAACAATCCAGGTAAGGGAGGATCTCTACAGGGTCAACACCATCACATGACCATAACCAAAAGCTAGAAATCCATCAAATGACATATTCGTAAGGAACTAAATTCCTATCACTTATGACGTTTATCAGAATAAAAAATTGAATTAACATTTCCCATTAACTAGGTTCGACATGATGCCCACTTAGGTGATTTCAAAAATCTGAACAATTTTTTATTACAGTTAATATCATTTTAATTCAATAGGTCCATGTGTCCTAGATTTAAGTTTCACTAAATGGTTTTTATTTTCCCATATCTGCCCAAGATCCAAGCGTTGAACCCACAGATGATACCAAGTGTAATTATCCAAAATTTACCCGCAAAGCAACTAACTTAGAGGTGGAAAATTATGGGATTTATTTCTAGTTTGGTTTAGAAAGAGAAGTAATGGAAAACAAGTTTCAAGTATGTGTTATTAATTGTGAATTAAGATTCATTGTGTAATGCCACTTTGTTTTCACACTCGCGATTTATTTTCTTTGTGCGTGTAAGCAATAAATGGTAACATTGGCAAAGCCAATGTTGTGAGACTAGACATGTTGCTTCTTTGATTGTGCATGTCTTCCTTGGGCATGGGCTACACTAATCTTCTCTCTATCGTTACAAATTTATCATATGTATCTGAAGAGTCTACTAATCTAGATGGCTTATTACAA
Organism: Taxus chinensis; assembly: GCA_019776745.2. Lineage (NCBI taxonomy): Eukaryota > Viridiplantae > Streptophyta > Pinopsida > Cupressales > Taxaceae > Taxus > Taxus chinensis. The sequence continues at coordinate 349,559,270 of CM034155.1, read as the reverse complement.
GGTTTATACATGTTGGTTCAATTGTACCATTATAGAGACAATAGAAGTGTTCTAAGTATTATGTCTTATGAACTATATGATCAATATTACAATCAATACCACCCTGTGAGTCTAGTAGACGATATATGTTGGTTTCCCTAGTTCACACGTATAATTGTTGGACCCATTATTTCATTATAGTAAGGTTTTATGTTTATTTTTGTAGACATCTTAATCATATTATATTGTCTTTAATAATGATATTATAGCTAACATATTATCAAAATAAGCGTTATAATAACCAACTTAATCACTTTATAGACGTTATAACATCATTTTATCAATATAAGTATTATAAATATTATTATGATCTCATATCGTATTCACATCATAAGCAAGTACAACCATACAATGAGCATGAGCTCATTATAAATATTGGCAATATGACACAACACCACCTAGCCGCTATGATGATGTTATTTTATGAAGTTATATATAAAAAAAATATATATTGATAATGTATCCTTATATTCATATATTAAAATTGTATATTACATGAATTATCACTTATATTATAAACCCAATATATAGATCTATATTATTATCACCACATATTTCCTACCCTAATTCACTTAGTTGTGAGGTTTCTAACCAGTATGATATGTTAATTATTTCTTATAGCATATCAATTAATCAGTTAATGCTTTTTAAGTTTTTTACTATACATAAATAATTTTTTGAAAGGGACTATACCTTTGTACATTAGGGCTCAAAATCTAGAATAAAAAACTTTGAACAAAATAAAAAGATCACAATCTCGATTTATCTAATCAACCCAACAGTAGAAAGCATTCTACCAAGATCACAACCAAAAACTATCCAATGTACATCTAGAAAACAATGACATCACAACAACAACAATTACTCAAAAGAAGCACAACATCCCTAAAATCCAGATGCAGCGAGGAAGCCACACAACAGGACAAGGCTCATGTCTTGCCCGAAATAATGGAATATTGAAATTCAGTGTATCCCTTCTTTTTTCCATCCACCACCTTAAATTCCTTATTTTCTTCTTCCACAGAGATTAGAAGAACAACTTAGATTGACTTGATAGGTATGTGACCCTCAGTAAGAGGCGTCAAATCACAATCTATTGTTGAATCAACACCATGAGTAGAAGAATCTTGAGGTTTTTTCTCTGTAATGTGTGGAAGCTCTTCCATGCCGGGTAAATACGTTTGCAGGGGTTCCACAATCGGTTTTGTATGGGGATCGATTTTTAGATGCTTTGGCAGAGAATATTTCCACCACGCAGGTTTTGTCTTTTGTTTGGAATGCTCATAGTCTTCTTTGATATGTCCAATTTTGAAGAAACACCGACATCTGAAAGCAAGTCCTTCGTAGTCTAACCTTTGCACCTAGAGTCTTTCACTGATTTGCAAATTAATTACTGTTGGTAAGGATTTGGTGGTATCAAGATCTACAAGGATTCATGCATAAGTAGTGTGGGTTTTGATGGAGGTCTTCTCATCAAAAACCACACATGAGCCTAAAGTATCCCCTATAGCAAGAAAAAAAGATCTATTCTAAATCTAAAGTGGGAGTCAAGGTAGTCAAACCCAAACTGGGTAGGTAGCAAAAGATTCTTCTAGGGGATAAAAAGATGGATACCAGGGCTTGGATATGAGCCCATGTTCACACCAAACCTAGTGTTGGTTAAAAATTAAATCCCTATCTTCAGGGGTTTCAAAGACATCAATGAAATATGCTTTTGCACAAGGATAAAGCTCAATCTTACCACATATATTTTCTCTCCATAATTGTGCAATCCAGTCATGGAGCTGGGAAATTTTTAGCTAGAATTTGTGAAACATGCATATGAGACCCAGATGAGAAATATGTTCCTCCTCTTTGAGAACCATTTGAAGCATATCCTCTCTAATTTTCAGTGCCGGGGTCTCTTGTGAGGGTTTTAAGAGCTTGACAGTAGATATCTTATCTACGTGACCACCAACTCTCTATCTAACCACCCCAATAAAAGACTTGATGTTCCCTTGGATGTGGCTAGTAACATGGATGGTCCTTTGTTTTCCCTCTTTCTCTGGTCTGTTATGGTTGGAGTTTTCATCTCGTGATGTAATACGACTAGATCTAGAGCCATTTCCAACGTTGCTAGGGTTCTTCAGAGGAGAAAGGGTTCTGTTTCATGATGTATCATAGCCAATATTACCATTAGCAGACCCTATGGCCAAACCTATCCAAGATAGATCTTTCTAATCTCCATCCAAGGAGTGTCCGCCATTTCCATTCCTAGCCAGAACAGATCCTTGGACGCTGCATAGAGCAAAAACATATCCTTTAATAGATCCACCTTTGGGAAAACCTCCTTGCCGCTGGATTCGGAAAGGGGGAGATCTTTGGATTTTTGGGCTTTGTTGCCCAGTTGAAATGCTGACAACTCCCAACTGCTCTAATTCGCCACTGCCGCCATTATCCTCGCAAGTAGGGTTAGGGCTTAAGCATTTAACCATTCTTGTCAAATGTTGCAGTTGTGTGTTTCTTGATATTTTGCAAAAGTTTCAACATGTAACATATTAATATTTAATTGCAAAAATCTTATAACGTATTTTAACATGTTAATGCTTTATAAGTTACGACATATCCGCTTCGTTATATTATATGCATCAAAATAATATTATATCGTTTATAATGAGTTTACATGCAATCAAATATTACAATTTTAATAACATTAAACATTGTAACTAGAACATAGTACTTTTAAGTATTACAAATGATATAATAGTGAACTTTATAACTGTTATACTTTTATATTACTATTACATTTTATTCATATAGCAATTGTGTACATATCATAAAACTTTAGTGCTTATAACATTACAACATTAAGAGACATTATAAATAATGTAGAACACTAGAGACATTATAAATAATGTAGAACACTATATTCTTATAGATATATTGTATCACTTGCTAACATTATAAGTAATATCCAATTTTTAATAATATAGCGCATTATAAATATTAAAATAACATCATAAAGATATTATATATAATATTCATTGTAATCACAATAATACCAATATCGTGATATATAATATTATTATATTATTCTAATATATATGATACAAAATATTATATATGATATTAAATAATTTAATAGCCTTATATTACGTATATAAGAATTATTGTATATAAAGTAGAAATTATGTAAACTATGTCCAATACAGTATTTTAAATATATAAAAAAATAATTTACTGTATTAAACTTAGTATATCCTTCCACGTATTTTTTTAATTATGAAAACTGTTATTGTAATCTAAGGACCATAAACCTACTACATTTCCTACTTTTAATTCATGAAATTCTAATCGTACATTATTATATATCATATAATACAAATGTTATTAAATTGCTAAAACCGTATACTTAATTCCAAAGGTAACACGCATGTTTTTTTTCTCCCGACAGCAAAATATAAGTTCAGAGGGAAAAGTAGACCCATGTCAAACAAAGCTACCCAGCGAATTTATTGCTCTTCAGAACTCGAAGCAGTACGTCACATGTTGGATTTTGACGTTCAATGTTACACGTCACAATAATATTATTTGACGGTCTAAAAAATTATATGGATGTCATTTAACGTTCAAAAAGTAACTAGTACAAAATATAATAAATTGAGTAAAATTTTACTTCCCATAATTTATATATCTTCATTAAAATCTTCATTCAAATCAATATTAGGTCGAAATTCAGAAATACCTTCATGTTGAAGATCTTGGGATGGAATTGACCATTTAAATATTTGGTTGATTTTCCTTTGTTTCTTCTTTCTTTCTGATATTTTACAAACCCTGCAAAATCAATTTAAATGTTAATTTCTTTAGAATAATGCATCACAAGTTTCGTACCTAAAAATGAAAATAATTCTAATTATGTAAATCATGATAAAAATGAATGAACAAAAAAGTGAGAAGGGCCCACATAAAAGTAATATTTAATTTCAAGATCTATTTTCCAAAATAAAAGAAAAACAATATAATATTTGAATTTTGATACACTTTACCTTCTCAAATTATGAAGAAATCACAGTCGGGAATGGAATGATGTTAGGGAGAGAATAGTCGTTGCCCTATCCTAACGTGGTATAGCCACTGCCCTATACCAGTACTAACTCTGTTAGCCGCTGCAACCTGCCCTATACCAGTACCATCTACCAACTCCAATGTTCATTTATGATTTTAATATGCCCTCCTTATAGGTTGGAATGTATTTTATGAGCTCTCTCACATACTCAAAAGGCCCCTGCCCAATCTATCATCGATCTTCCAGCAAATTTGCAAAACAACAAAAAAACCAAACATGGAATAATGGATAGATGTTTGAAGTCCTTGCTTGGCATTTGGTAGAACTGGGAAGTTTGCAATTTCTAATTTTAATTTGTAAAAAATCAAACAAATAATATGATAGTAAGATTCTATTTTTTTAATTTTCTATATATTTTGAAATTTCTAGTTTTATTTATATTACACTTTTTATGAATTATAAAAAATATATATAATATAATATTTAATTTAATTACTTTCTTAATTATTATAAATTTAATACACTTATATATATATATATATGACGGTTAAATTTGTAATATACATGTCATTTTGATGTTTAAATTATAATTTTGCATGTCAATCATGACGGTCATATTTTAAAAGTGACTGTATTTTGACATCTAAAATGACTAAAAACGTCTAAACGCTTTGCAAAATTTTGACGTCTGTATTTTGACGTCGTGACGGGAAAACTCGTCCCAAACAGCCTTTCCGTCCTGTCAATTCCTTGCACAGTAATACAAGCAACTTATTTGAGATCTCCAAGGGGTTTACCACACTACAACCAAGGTTAACATGTAAATTCAGCAGTAATTGGATAGTTACAGCGCCTGCAAAAATCAGAGAGCTGGGTACCCTTATGAGCAATTAAACAAAAGGCCATGGAACCCGAGGTAAACGAAGATCTCTCTAATGGCTGTCCTAAAATCGCACCATTAAGACAAATCCACATAGCACACTGAGATAATATGAACCATGGTATCTCTTCATTTTATTATATACAAAACGATTGATTTGGGTTTGTATCTAAAGTGGTTTCACTGTATCTGAGAGGGGATATTGCCTGAAACTGTATTTTTGTTGTTTATTTAGTTATTTGTTTTTATAATTTTAATTTATTTTTTTGCGTTTTCCTTGTATGAAGGGGAAGATAAAGAAGATTGAGGATTAGGATACGCTTCATCCGGGTAAAGTGTTAAGTTTTATTGATCCTGCTTCTTTTGTTTCTGAGCACCTATACTACATACTCTGTAACCTCTACACCACCATCTTGCTATTGACGACGGCTATCACTGCATTTTTCTTGTTCTCTTATCTTTCATTTCGAATAGTTGATGTATTGAATAAGACATTAAAACTGCAATCCCATTTATCTTTTTGCAAGATTTGTCTCATTCACTCTTCTTTGCGTGAATCTTCCTGCTCCATTCTCATCCAAATAAATTAAGTACTTCCCTTTTTAAAACTTATTTTTTTATTTTTTATTGTTTTTTTTTTTCGGGTTTCATTTATATTTAAAAAAAAAAATTGTTTTATTTAATATTTAAATAAAATTTATATTATGTATATTTTTGAATGATTCATATTTTAAATTTTAAATATATTATCAATCCTTGTATATATATCTTAATCTATATTATAATATTGCTATAATAATTTATATAGTTTGATTTTAATGTTTCAATCTCGATGGAAACACCGAAGGGGATGCATTGAAGAACTTGAACATGGGGAGAGAAAGTGGGGGAGAGAAAGAAGGGCAAAGGAGGAGTTCAAGGGAAGACAAGAGGTAGGCCAGGGTAAGATAACGGGAAACTATACTCTCCTACAACATCATGTAATTTTTTGTTAATTGTAAGGAGCCATTGTTCTCATAATCATGCTTCGTTATTGCCCTTGAAGAATTTTTCAATATTCATGAATCTCTAGGAGCACATGTAACCAATTTGCTAATGTTATTCAAGTTGAGCATTGCAGGATGAAATTCAACGGTGCAACATGTAGGAAAAAGACCATCGATATGACCACTGGAAAACCAAGTATCTTGGTTGATTAGGAGGAAGAAAATAGATGATTACTATACCACGTTTAAGAAATTAGATTCTGACAAAGATGATGGTGGTGTTTTGTTGTCGTTGAACGAATAACACTGCCCATTCCCAACTATTGTGGACCTGCATTCCTAAGAATGTTCTTTCAAAGGGTAAGCTAATTCAATCTTTCATTACTTAGATGGGATTTACATTTGCTAGGGGCTCTTTTTATTTAAAATAATCATATCAACATGTATGGAAAATGCGGATGTTTGGTGGATGCTCGCACATTGACAAATTTGTGAGCAAACCAAGTGGACGACCACGGTTAGCTGGAGGCCGTTAATACAACCTGCAAGGTAGATGGTCAAGATTGTTATGTATTAGTACATGCCTAAGAGCTAACCCAAATTTCTAGTTGTAACAAAATCATTTAGCGAAAATATAGCGGTAAATTATGCCATGTCTTTGACCCAATTTTATACATGAGTTTGACGGATGAACTACATTCACTAAAACCAAAGAGAAAAATGTACTTGCATTAAAACTTTATCAGAGAGATATGCGAAGTCATTGGCTATGCCACGTGTCCTAAAAGCTTCCAAGTTTTATATAGACCCAATTTCCCTTTCGCCAATTTTTTAGAGGTAATGATGCCGATAAAACCACGACTGCCATTGAAACTATGATGAATAGATTTGGTAAAATAGCCATGGATTTGTGGCTCAAATTTGTCACAAACACAATCATCTTACTCGCAACCGATGATGTTTGTGAGTGTCGCCAAATAATTTCAGAAGGATTTTTGAATTCTTCATGTTTTACGAAGATCACCATCTCTGAAAAGGGGATAAAATATGCAAGGAAGCTTCTGGTTGATGAGGCTCTATGATCTATAATTCCTCTGTGCATACCAGACATAAAAAATTCTGCAAGGTTTCATACTATATTATTATAAACTTTAAAATCCAAATTGTATTATGTCGTTGTTGCTAATGTTAGCATGTTTTCTAAGTTCTTTGTGCCAGAACCATTTCCTGAATGGCTATGTATTTTTGGTTGATATTATTCATGTTGTACAGTTATTTCTTTTGGAATGTCTCACTGAAAGCTACAAGTATGCACAACTCACTCAAAGCTAGAGATATGCATATCCCACACACATGCAGCTAAATATCCAATCAAACTGGCCTGGGGGAATACAGTACCCCAACAGCTTTCAGCCGCAATGTCTACAGAGTGGTAAAATCAAACTACACTCGAACAATGAACTATACACAACAAGAAAGAACCTTAGCCACAATAGAAAAAAATGGGAAGGATTTGATTAAAAACAGAAGAAGTGGAAAAGCTAAACAGAAGCCAACGGTTTGGAGGGATGCAAGAACGAGTCCCATGGAACCTCAATGGCACGGGAGGGAGAGTTGCAGGTCTTAGATAAGAATACGCTGGAGCCAAATGTAGTGTAAGGGAAGGTGGGGTGCTGAATAGCCAATTTTTTTGAAAAAAATGTCCAAATGGTCGAAATTTTGAAAAAGTGTCCAAACGGTCATCAAGACATCAAATTTAACGTAGTGATAGAAATGTCTGGAAGTTCCTTTCCCATAGGGGGAATGTCTTCAGCGTAATAATTTATATAGTTTGATTTTAATTGTTCAATCTAAATACAATGTACACACACACACACACACACACACACACACACACAATGTATTTAATTTTATATAGTCTATGTATAACTTCTAGGTTATTTAAATGTGCACCATTATATTATATTCTCATAATATTACAACGCAACCTATAATAATTTGTTAATATATGTATCAATGTATATATTTATTCATAGCTCAAGGTGAATTTTCAAACATTTAATATAAATCAAAATTTACATTATACTAAAAAAATTCAACTTAACCAGTTAAATATTCTTTTCATATCAAGATTCACAATTTGAACACCTTCATTTACTACTATGCTTGTAACCCTCACATCAACTTTTCTTCACTTTCAAGTAGAATAACATTACATTGATCCATAATGAGTGTAACAATAGCACTTTTTATTTACAACAAGGGGGAAAATATTACACAATTCTAAATGGTTTAATCAAATGACAAACTTCCATCTTGTAAGCCTACACCCTTCCATAGAATCAAACTTGGAACTCCATTCTATAGATATGTAACTCTTCTTTTATCCTCCATCTCCAAATCACAATAACCAGGAAAGGGGAGTAGGCAATGCTCTCCACCCAACCAATAATCCAATGAGAAGGAGAAACCTTCCTCCTCATTGCCCCCCGAGCCCCAACAATGAAGCAATAATAGGTATACGGCAACAAAGGAAACTTTTAGATGGCTTCCACAACAACATTCAAGCAAACTTCCAATACAATGAAAGCAACACCCAAATCACAACAACAACACACACTTTCCCAAGCACAAAGGCCTAATACTTAAGACAAGAAAGGGAAATGAAACATGGGGATCAACTTATGTCTCCCAAAGGGTTTGAGTGCCTCCAAAGAAACTCAATCACATACCAACAAGACTCTTATGCCTCCCTATAAAAAAAATCTTATGTCTCCCTCAACTCGTATGCCTCCCTCAATAAAACATGAAGGATAAGCACAAATTTCACTTATCTGCAAAGGTGGGACACCCCAACCCAACTCCCTCCTGAGATACACAATAATACTCTTATGACTCCCTCCACAACATCCCCATTTCCATTTTCTCCTACACAACTTAAAGGCCATTCTATTCCCAAAGCCAAAGCATACAACAATCATTCATTTAAAATCATTTTCATAGCAAAATATCGATAAGAATGCATGGGTGAAGTCCCTACATTGCCATTACAAGAGTATCCAATCCAAAAGCATAAGCTCCAAGCCTTTCCAAGTCCAAAGCAAGAACAAGCCAACTCCAAAGCTTCAAAAAAACATTCCCAAAAGTAAGCTTCTCCCAAAACTCCAAGAGTCTAAATAAAACATGTAACCCCAAAATCATCAAACAAACTTGAATAAATAGAAAAGAGAGGAGAAGAGAGGTGATGTGGTTCTATGTAGAATTCCACATCATTCCTCCTCCACTCCACATCACATGGTCGAACCCCAAACCCAAATCTCAATAAATTGATGGTTTACGAAATGAAAAACCTCTTACACATACAAACTTTTGCCCACACCTCTAAAGGAAAATTAAAAACTCATGTAAGAAAGTGCAATAAATATCACCTTTTTTCCTTAGAAATCATATAATGGGGTTTATTTTTGACCCCTTAACCCATAGTGGTAATTGGTAGGTGAAACTAAGAGGTGTGGGACTAGCTTAAATTGTCCCAAAAGCCTCAAAAAAGGGAAGAGGCTACCCTGCACTCAATATGCACCCGGTCAATGCCAATCAACGCATCATGACCATCCATTATGAAATATATGATCATGATGAAATCAACAGTCATGATGCATTGAACAGCATTGACCGGGTGAATATTGAGTGTAGATTAGCCACTGGCCAAGAAATGGCCCTTAAGCCCAAATTTGAATTCGACATGCAAGTTTGAGTACACAAGACTCAAAAGTAATAAAATCCTTTCAAATCCAACATAAATTAAGGACCATCTACCCACATTAAATGCTCCCCTATGGTCACATCTCAAATTACACTAATTAATAAAGTTTAATCAACTTAAATGAAGCAATTTAACTAACAATAATAAAGGTGACTCACAATACTAAAATAATTCAAATACTCACAACTAAATAAAACAAAAAAGGAAACAACACATTTACCCAAGGTCACATTTGAGGCCACCCCCCAAATGGGGACCTCCTAACAATCTATTAACAATAAACATCATACAACAACACAAGTTGCCAAGGTGACCAGTTGCCATTGCCCAAAATTCTTTCATTGTTGGTCTCTTATTCATTTTTTGTTTGTTGTGTTACAATTTCCTGTAAAAATCAAAACAATACTTTTCTAGCCTTGTGGCCATATCAATGATATCAAAACAATAAAATACACATACACAAATCAATTCCCATCGCCAATTAATACAACTAAATCATCGCTATAATCAAGAAAATTCACTAATTGTTTAAAATTTCAAGATATTTCAATTTTTCCATTGCATCGATAACAATCAGATCACAAGCCAATCTAGGTTGTCTAAAAAAATATATGTATCAAAATCTAATGTTTCATCTTAGATCTTACAAAGTGGTAACTCTAGATCATCAATATTGAAATGTTAATCCATGCATGTAATCCATCATATAAGTCACATCATGTCAAAAGTCAAAAACCTCCATGCAGTCTATCAAAATATTAATAATAATGTCCATCTACCAATGTATAATGATCAAATATGATAAAAAAATCTAGATCTCCAATCTAAAGTAAGAAAATCCCTAGTAAGATCAATGTCGAAGAGATGTGGGAACTACAATGCAGGAGGCACTTAATTGTGCTTCAAATACTAGGCCTTCATACCCTACCTCTATAGGATTTGAACTTGTGACATCTATTACTAGAGAAAAATTTCTTCACAACTAGGCCAACTCAGATGTAGTAGGAAAATATGTTTCAATTGTTCCATTAATTTCCATGTTGATAGTGGGCCTCACTCGCAATTATTCACCATTTATGCTTTAGTCAGTTTATATCCTTTTTTCCTAAGAAAATTTTGGGAAACACATGGATAAGATAGTAATTATTCATGAAAGGATTTTATGGGTATCAAATAAGGGTTATCCGAACCCAACTCATGACATGGCTACCAAAAAATAAACATCTACAATATGTTGTGTTTGGTATAAAAATTGATGAATGTGTACATTGTGTTATTTACAGTAATATACTTGTAATATTTAGATACTCGTAGATATTGTTAAGAAAAATAAAAACAAACTTGTTTTAATTTTATCAAGGTAGAAACTTCCTTATAAATAATATTAAATGGTGCATTTAAAATATGGAAAATAAAGTGATCCATAATAAATATGATAAATACATAAAATAATAGTGTAAGTCATATTTTTAAAAATGTGATAATTTTCGTAATTTAAAATATAACTATATAATATTCAAAATTAGGATCTTTGAAGTATTTATGTATGTCCATAGAAAATTACATTTCCTACTACTTAGTATCTTACCCTAGTTATGCTTTGTGTGTACTACATATTGTGTTATAAAATATTAAAAGACATGATTTTAATCAATAATAAACAATACAAATAATATCATAAGTTTGAGATCCATTTTTGGTAGTTTTATATTTTTCTCAAATTTTTGATCCACCTCTATTATATTATTTGTTTCTTTTGTATTTAATTATTTAAACATTGAAAAAAATGTTGTTTAATATAGTGTGTTGCTCGAAAAATATGTTCAAAGGTGAAACATCAATAGTTCATATTATAATGTTTCCTCCTTTTTAATAGGGAGCTTACAGTGTCCACTCCTCTTCGACACTATTTTTCATGATGATGATATTACTGTTGGATTGATACTTATACATTTTGATTATTATATTTTGAGTAGTAGATGATATACTATGCAGATATTTGAACTATTGACATTTTGTGATTCACATTTTGATTATGATGCACTAGAGGACGATGATGGACATATATATATATATATATATATATATATATATATATATATATATATATATATTTCCAATATTATGATTTTATACTAACATGTCATATTCTAGATGCATAACCTATGTTGGATATTTTGAGTAGAATTATTGTAGTGCCCACTTCCCTCTGACACCTTTTTTTTTGTTGATTATGATACTGTCGACTATACTTATGGACATTACTGTATATTTTGAGTTGGTATGATGTTATACATTAGAGATCATGGACTGTAGTTGCTTTTGATTCATATATGATGCATGTGGATTATTAGAGAAATTTTATATTGATGTTGATACACTGCTTGACATGGTTACATATAAGGTTTTTCGTACATGGGATATTTTTTTCATATTAAGTAAACCTAGAAAATTGAACTAATCTTGTGGTCATATGGTTATTGATAAAATTTTAAATGATATTGTTACTTTCCTAGATGATGTTGTGATTCATATATACATGATTTTGGAAGTTATATTTTATATTTATTTTTTGATGTTTTTGATGGGGCCCACGAGGCCGAAATAGGTATTTGTGTTTTGCAGGTAAACATGCCACAACAAACATCAAGGGATTGGAGACCAACCACATTGGAATCCAAGATGAATGTCAACAAGGGTAACCATGGCAACGTTGTATTTGTTATGTGCGGTGTGTATGAATTGTTGTTTGGGGTTCCCATTGAGGGGGATCACCTTTAAATGTGACCAAAGGGGTATGTGTATTCTTTTATTTAGTTTCTTTTGTTTAAATTTTAGTATGAGGATTTTAGTGATGTATTTTCCCCTTTTATTATTTATTTTATTTGTGTCTAGATTAGTGAGTAATCGTGTTGTTTAAATAAATTAAAATGGGTCAAAAGAATGCATTTATTAGAGCTGATGGCTCTTGGATTATGTGTTGTAAGTAATGTGTAAGTAGCTTTGAGTGTGAAACACTCCACCTTCCTTTTGAAATTCGGATCTGTCCTTAGGGGCTGATTTTGGAGGCTTGTGGGACAAGTTAAACTTGTCCCACACCTCTTAAATAGTTACACCAACCCTGCATATGGGTTGGGAAGTCAAAATTAGTCCTTATTATGCATTTTTGAGAAAACAAGTTGTAATTTTTTATTCCACCTTCATACATGAAATTAATTTTGGTTCTTAAGGGTTATGGGCTTGGATTGTATGTGTAAGTAAAATGTCATTTTATTCACCCACTTATTAATTATACCTTAGAGTTTGAAGTTGACTTGTGAGGTGGAATTGAGGATGAGTCATGTGTCATCCTACATGGAGCCACCTCATCCTTCTCTCTCCCTTTTCTATTTATTTGAATTTTTCTGTTGTTTTGGGGGTTACTTCATTTTGGTTTGGTGCTTTTGCAATTGGAGAGAGTTAGAGGATTTGAATGTTTTTGGATTTGTTGGTGCTTTGGGACTGTTTGTATTTGAAGAAACTTGTTGTTGAACTTGGGGATCAAGCTCTATCATGGAGAGGTAGGAGCTTGAATCTGGTAAAATGGTTTTCTTTCTATATTGTGCTTATGTGAATGTTTTTGAATGTTTGGTATATTTTTTAGTTGGTTGGGTAGATTTCCTAGGTGTGGTGTAGGAGAAGAGTATGGGGATATTTTTTCAGGAGGCCTAAGATTTTTGGGGAGGCATAAGGGTTATTTATGGAGGGAGTTTGGGTCATGTGTTCCACCTTGGAAAGGAAATAGCTTACATTTCTTACTTTTGGGGGAGGCATAAGAAAATGGGGAGGAATAAGAGTATGTAGGGGTTTGAGATGACTATTTTGGTGGGTTTTTAAGGTGGTCACCCATTCCCCATTATGAGGTATAAGAAGCTTCCCTCATAGATCTTGCTCTTTTGGCCCTTGTGTGATGAGGCCTTGTATATTTTGTTACTCTCTTTCTTGTGACCGTAACTGCATTTTGTTTTGGACTGTGATACGATTGTGAAATCTATTTTGTGTTGTAGAAGCTTGTCCTTGTTTCCATGAGTTGAATCCATTTCCTATTGTAATGTGGTTGGGGCCCGGGGGCCAATGAGGAGGACGGCTTCTCCTCTTCATTAGAATTTTTTGGTTAGGTGGAGAACGTTGCCTGTCCCCATTTTCTTTGTTGTGACCAAATGAAATATGATGGATCTCTCTTGTTGCTATTTCTTGGAGTTGTGTATGAAGAAAACTTTCGTTAGTCCTCTTTGAGTTCCTTATTGTAACAAACTTTAAGTAGATGACATTGTAATATTATTTGTGGTGAAAAGTTTCTATGTTTTTCGATGTGAAATCTACATTCAAATGAGAAATATATTTTTGGAATGTGGTTGGGGTCCGGGGGGCCAATGAGGAGGATGATTTCTCCTCTTCATTGGAATTTTTGTTTGGGTGGAGAGCATTTCCTGTCCCCATTTTTTATATTGTGACCAAATAAAATCTGATGGATCTCTCTTGTTGATATTTCTTGGAGTTGTGTATGAAGACAATTTCGTATTCCTCTTTGAGTTCCTTATTGTAAAAATTTCCCACTTTAAGTAGATGACATTGTAATATTATTTGTGGTGAAAATTTTCCCTGTTTTTGGATGTGAAAGCTACATTCGAATGAGAAGGATATTTTCAGTAATCTGTTGTGATGAAGGGAGAAGGAAAGTTGTTAAAGGAAGGATTATTATTTGATTCAGTTAAAGTTGTTTATTTTCTACAAAATGGTGTTACTCTTGTTTGAATTATGTGTTTGAAATAATTTTGCAAACTCTCTGTTTGAAGGATGGAAAAGTATGTAATAGGAAATTATATTACCTTCCTCTGTACTACTTGAAAGGCACGTGTTGAAAATAGAATTACATTTTTGCTTTCCACGCATTGATTAAAGGAAAGTTTAACATTGTAAAATTAGGATGGAATAAACTTAAATATTTAAATAATGGCAAATGAAATAGATAAATTTCCAGTTTGAAATATGTAGAACTCTGTTAGATTGTTTCAAACCTACAATAAATATCAGAAAAAATACAAAGTATCCTAAAACAATGAAAGAAAAATTGAAACATTAATACCAACTAAGGAAGATAAAAAAAACACATCTCATATTAGTTTTTGTTGCCCTTGAAATTTACTTAGAACTCCCTTAATCGAGCTAGAGGCAGAAAAACGCCTTTATAGAGAAAAGAGAAAGGAAATAAATCCATTTTGAAATCCCAACCATAATCAATTAATCCTTGTAAATCCATATAATTTCTATCAAGTGCGATTATCCATGTCGGTTTGGCATGTTGGAGAAGGAAGAATAGAAGATCAAATTAAATATGGCAACTGAAAAAGTTCAATTCACATTTTTATGGCAGGAAAGACGTTTTCTTAAAATTCACAAATATAATTTTGTTTAAAATAATATTTTATGCTTGCTATGAAAATATGAGTTCGATACCTTTCCAAAAATTCCTTATTTACTCAAATCCGAGCTTCCACTCCAAAGTTATGGCCTTTTAAAGTTTTTACTTCGTTTGGTTTTAAAAAAAAAATTGTTAAAAAAAAGAGGGAAATTTTTGTAAATCGGATCTATGGGTCTGAAAAATTCTTAGGGAACTTTTTACAAAAATGCAAAAATTCACAAGTTCTCCCATGGCTCTGCAAGCCCAACTTTTCCCTTTGGCGAAAAAAAATATACTTCCACAGGTTTGCGGGCCTGCACCTTCAAACTTTACCTTTGAAAAAAAAAATTGACACAAAATGTTAAGTCTCCCCCCCAGTCCATTTCCCCACCTATCAATATGGGTCTAACACATGGCTTCTTCAGGCGTCAACGGAGGTGCAGATTTTTTAGACCTTTTCACTTTTAGAAAATATTGGCAAAAATACCCTAAGAATCCCTGCAGGCCCGCCTTCCCATAGGTCACTATTGGACTAACACGTGGCTTCGCTAGGCGTTGGCAGAGGCATGGAATATTTTTAACCTTCACACTTTTTAACACAAAAGCCAACATTTCTAAGTTTTCCTTGATGGTCTACTTTCTGCTTGTAGCTTTTGGGTTGGACACGTGGCATCTCTAGGCATCAGCGGAGGCGTGACTGTTTTAAAACCTTTTCACCCTGCCAACAAAAAGAATTAAATTCTAAATTACCTCTGATGACCTACCTTTCCATGTTGGATTAAAAACATGCCACGTGTCCCTTGCGGCTTGGGGAAAATTTTCTTCCCTCGGTGTGAAGCCCCGCTGTGGGCTCATGGGTGCGCAAATGAAAATTGCACTTTTTTAGCTAAAAGCATAAAGCACCAAATGTTCCCCCTAGATCCGCCAGACCGAAACCTTCCCCGGGTGAAAAGTATTCCCTAGACCTGTAGGCCCGCCTTTGGGAAAAAAAATTTCTCCCCAGCCCTGTTGGCATGTAACTTAAGAAATATGAGGAGTTAGGAGGACTTCTTTATATCATTGGAAAGGGAAAAAATTTTCCTATCTAATGGAAATATTTTCAGGAAACCTTAAGTGCATTAAATATGTGAAAATCAGGTTGAAGTACAAAGATGAGTCTGAGAGTGGGTAAGTGGGAAATTACCCCTTTTTAACTTAAATGTTTAACTCTAAAGCATGGGTTGACCTTTTTAAGGGGTCACATTAGGGGATAAGAGACGTGTTTTCCATCCCATGTAAATAAAAACATTGGTTATTGTTTATACCTAGTGAAATTAAAACCTTGGGCATTTAATTGCTTTGGCCCCTTTGACCCTCTAAAATTAATTAAGGAATATTTAACTATAGTGTTAATTTAATTATTTATTAAATTAACACCTAAGATAAATTTAACTATATTTGGATTAATTATACTCATTAATTTTTTAATGTGGATCTAATGTTTGTTACAACGGGAAAATTTCATTTATTAAATTATAATTGACTTTGAATCTTGCTATGACAACTGTTGCTTGAAGCCTAGTAGTGGTCACGCTTTTCAAAAATAATATTCCATAATTTTTCTAACTAAACCTAAGTTGTTCTTGGGTCTTGAGTGGTCATTTTAGCGGGCGTCACAATTATGATGTTATGGATGTTAAAATCAAATTAAATTGAATGATGATAGATGATAAAATTGTAAATTTTGGATGACGATTCTCGATTTCTATATGTATATTATTCTTGATTTTGTTGATATGGCTGCAATGTTAAAGAGGTATTTTGTCTATGTTGTAGGAACATTTTTTTCACATACATTGAAAGTGGATAGGGGACCAACCATAGAAGGATGTCGGATGTTGTGCAACATGGCAAAAATTTGATGATTTGTGTATAATGTTATGTTATGTTGTTGCATGCATTATTGGGAGGTTTCTATGGGGGTAACCTTATTTATGTGGCCATGGGTGTAATGTTTTCCCTTCGTTTAATTTTGTTTTAATTTTTTGTGCTTGTGTTTAATTATTTGGGAAATATTTTCACTTTATTAACATTTGCTAATGTGTCTTAATCAACTAGTTTAGCTTAAATTTTGAATTAAAAGGCAATATATGACATGTGGGCAATAAATTGGGTAGATGGTCCTTAAAATCTTGTGGATGTAAATTACATTTGTGCTTGGTTTTGTGTTGTGTACTCTTTCTCAATTTCAAAAATTTGATTTTGACTTGAGATACTTTTTTGTGGCTTGTGGGGCAAACTAAGTTTGTCTCATGCCTCTTAAATTCATCCAACAATCAAATGTATGGTATGGGGATTTAATTTTAGGATTACTTATGCATTTTGGAGTGTAAAAAGGGTAAATAATTACACTTGTCACTTACCACATTTAAAATTTTCCTTGATACGGATGGTGTGCAAGTTGGAGTTTCATGTGGGCATGTCATATGTTTTACATGTTCATTTATTGTCTTGGGCATGTTGTTTAACTTGTGTGTTGGAATGGAGGAATGATGAAGTGGAATCCTAAAAGGATCCACCTCATCATCCTCACATCCCATTTATATTTATTAATTGAATTTGAAGGATTTTGGGTTACTTGTCTTATTTCTTCTCTTGCACTTTTAGAAATCTAGTCTTGAGTTGCATGCTTGGATCCTTTTTTGGAGTTGCATTTTGGATTTTTCTTGGTTTCAAGGTGTTGAAATCTTGTTAGAGTGAAGATTTTTTTAATTTTAATGGATATTTAAGATCTCCACCTTTGTTATTGCTTTATTTATGTATATAGATGTGAAAATTGTGTTTGTATGAGTATTTGCATGGGTGTTGTGAATGTCATATATTGGGGTTGGGTAGCTTTCCTTAATAAGAGAGTGGGAAAGGGAAGTATGGGACCATTGGGGAGGGAAAAGGGAGTTGTGAGGCATGAATTTTGGAGGGAGTGTGATTAGGAGTTCCACCTATGGAGAGTGAAAAGGAAAACATGGACATATTTTTCCATATTTGCAAGGGGGGAGATAATGATGTATTTGAATGTTTTGGATTGTGCACATGGAGGATTTTGGGTGGAAATTTTACTTCACTTGGGAGGTAAAAGGAGGTGGTTCCCATATTCCTTTCTCCTTTTTTCTTGATTTCAATTATATATGTTGTTGGGAAAGTTGTAAATATGGTTGAGTATGTCCATCTGAATGTGTTGTATGTTTTGTGGAAGCCATTTTTGTAAAGGTTTTCAAAGTTGCATTATAATACCCATTGTTCTTTGGTTGGGGTTTGAGGGCCAATAAGGATGATGGAGTCTTCTTTTATTGGATTATAGGTTGGGCAGGGAGTGTCACCTATTCTTTTTCTTTGTATTATGATTCAAGATTCGAAGAGTAGAAGAGGTGCTAGATTGAAGCTATGAAGTTGGGATAAGACATTGAAGTGAAGATTTGTGTTTGAACCATTGGAAGAATCTCTATGTTGTAATTTGACCATGTATTTTTATCACTTAGAGTGGAAGTTTGTAAATCTTGTATTATCAAAAGAAGGCTTTGTATATTTCATTTATTCGAAATTGTAATGTTATAGTGAAAGGAGAAAGCTTAAGTTGTATAGTTTGCTGGAAATACAACTATCCTAAATTTGTAAGTTATTCAAAGCTACTATATATATATATATGTATGTATGTATGTATGTATGTATGTATATGTATGTCTATGTCTGTCTATGTATATATGTAAATATATATATATATATATGTATGTATGTATGTATGTATGTACGTATGTATGTATATATATATATATATATATATATATATATATATATATATATATCTATATATATGTATGTGTATCTATATGTATATGTATATGTATGTATGTGTATATATATGTATGTATGTATGTATGTATGTATGTATGTATGTATGTATGTGGATGGAAAAGAAATATCTTATTGAAAGGAAATGTTATTGAGTTCTTTGTTGTTTTTTTGGCAAGATTGAATATGTGAAAGAGAATGACTTGAAGTTGATGTTATGCTCAAATTCTATATTTTATTGCAAAAGAAAGAATAGAGAAATGAGTTGATGTTTATGTAATTTTGAGTTATGAAACTAAGATATGTTATCAATCTATCGACTAAAGAATTGTAGACACCTTAATTAAAATCAATGTTTCCTTAAAAACAAACCAAAGTAGGAAACTATTTGGAAAACACTTTAATTTAAGGTTCTCTTTTTGGGAAACATAACCGCCACCATGTGTAGATCGGCGGTTTTAGAACCGCCACCAAACACAAAGTGGTAGTCGATGAAGCCCCCCCGAGGTAGGGTGGTGGTCACAGGACCGCTGGTTTGTGTAGGGCAACGGTTTGGTCATTTTTTCCGGAAAAGTAAAAATCCTGACTATGAAAACCCGAATTGAATTTTAATTAAAATATACGCTTTAAACATTCAAACTGAAACTACGAGCAACTAGTAATTAATCAAATTTAACTTTTTAATCTTATCAATTCTCTTATGGGCATCCAAATGTGTCAAATTTCATAGATTAAATGAAACAAGGTTCTTCCTCAATTTTTAAACTCAAAGAATGTTTACATTAAATAATAAAAACAGATCTATGATGGGATCTCTATGGGATCTCTACACTAAGAAAATGAGAAACCTTACAATATTAAACCCTTTACTAAGCTAAACTAAGGAGAGAAGGAATGAGGAAGATTTCTCCATTTACAACTTGAACCAAGAAAATTTCTTTGTGTTTACACTTATTGGTCTTATGGCTACTCCTCCTCCTCTTCTAAACCTACAAAACAAGAATGAATAAATGAGGTTTTTTTGGGGCAAATAGAAATAAAAGAAAACCCATAATAATATGCAGGGTAACCCAAATATAAGGGATAAGATAGATTTAATATAATTACCCAAATTAAACCATACCTCACTTAAGTGGAAGGTGTAACACTCGCTAAAATCTCCCACTTCAGACCCATGGATACCCTCAGTTAAGTTAGAAAATTATGGAATAATTTTTTTTTAAATGTTCACAACAAAATGTTTAGAGTCCATTATAGAAATTATCAAATTACCTTACAAAAAACTAAGAGAGAGAAATTAATCCCAAGCATAGTAAAATTTCCCTTAGGTGATAATCTAACTATTTAAAATTAGATTAACACTAAGCCAAAAAATTCTCGATTAAACTCAGAGGGTAAGAAAAGCCAAAAAAATTAAATACCCTAGGTGTTTAATTCTACAAGGTTTCAAAAATTAACAAGGTCTAACATTCAGGGGGAGAATACACTTTTAAACTAATAGGGTAAATTCTCACTTACCCACTCCCATAACTCTCTTAAGAGATTCAACCTATTTTTTATTATATTGAATCCACTCAAAACTTCCTGAAAACATTACCATTAGATAGGAAACTTCCTCACCTTTCCTATGATATAAAGAAGTCCTTCTAACGCTTCAGATTTCTCAAGTTATGGGCCGACAGGCCTTGGTGTGAAATTTTTTCCGAAGAGTGGGCCTGTGGGCCTAGGGAGGAAAAATTTCCCTAACTCGGGCATGCAGGCTTCAGAGATATATTTTTCCATTGGTGCTTTTGGGTGAAAATTGCATTTGACTTCCACGTGATCATAAGTCCGCAGTGGGGCTTCACACCTAAGAAGATGAAATTTTGAACTCGAGGTCTACTAATGACACGTGTCCAAAATCCTAGCCTTAGCGGGACGGCGGGTCACTGGAGATAACATGGAAAATTTGACTTTTAGTTTAGAGGGGTGAAAAGGGGAAATTTTGTATGCTCCTTGGCCGAAGCGCAAAGCCACCACGTGGTAGTCAACTATTAGCTTAGGGTCGGTGGACCGACAGGGAAATCCTAGAAATTTTGACTTTTATCTTAAAGAGCACAAACGTGGAAAACTGCCTGAGCCTCCGCCGACGTCGCATGATACCACGTGTCAGACCCTCATTGGCTGCGGATCGTCAAATCCTTAGGAGGACATAAGAAGATTTTAATTTTGAAGTGCAAGGTTTCAAAACACTCCGATCTTCCACCGACGTCTAAAGAATCCACGTGGCAGTCCCTAATTGGCCGCAGGTCTGGTGGGTGCCGTGGAGGAAAAATTTCCAAATAATGTTTTTGGACTTAAAACTTTAGAAGGCCATAAATTTTGATAGGGAACTTAGTTTTTGGCAAACAAGGACTTTCTAGAAATCTCTCAACATCCTCTTTGCATAGAAAACTTAAGAATGTGTTTTTGATAAAGTTTAAATGGTCAATTTTTAGAAAACGTCTTTCTCTCACTTATAAGTGAACTGGTATTGTTAACTTGTCAATTTTGTTCAAATTTTTTATTAATTATTTTTCATCTTGCCAAACAAGCATGAAGGATTTCACTTGGAATGTTTTAGGATAGATTGCAAGATTAAATTTTCTTGATTGATTTGCATTGGAAAATTACCAATGTTCACATAACAAAAGACCTGTATTTTCACCTTTACTTGATTTGAAGGGTTCTTTAAAATTTTCTTGAGTGTTTTAGTTTAGTTTGGGGATTATTTTGATCTCATTAAGTCCAATTGAATATTTATTTTGTCTCTTATAGATTTGCAGGGTTTTTTGGACATTTGATAAAAAGGAATCTACAAACTATACAACGAAGTAGAAATGAAGTTTGCACATTTCAAGAACATAGATTAAACTATCTCTTTTGCCATGCAATGAAAACATTGAATTTATTCCATGCTAGTTTTAAATAGTTTTCTTTCCTTCAATCAAAAGATAAAGAAAACAATGTAACTTCTATATATATATTTGTTATTTATACATTTCAAATGAGACAGGGCAGTGCAATATTTCATCATATGTTATTCATTTTCAATTTTACAATAGAGAATTCCTATTATATATCAAGCATAGATTTCTAATGGAAATAATATTGTATGAAAAAGGAAAAAAACTTCTATTAATTCAAAGGAATCTCTTACAACTTCTTTCCCATTTATTTTCTAAATGCAACATACCAAAAGAATAAATTTCTTTTCTGTTCACAGAACTGAAAGCTAGATATGTTCTTCCATAATCAATTACAAATTTCATAGCTGAAACAATATAGTCTTTCTAACACAATAATATACAAGATCATTCACTTCAAGTGAAAAAGGGTTACAATAAGAATAATCTCAACAAGGATTGTCAAACTTGTCTTTTTTTTCCATTCCATTTCAAAAGAAAACATACAAATCTTCTTTTCCTTTCTCAGAATAGCGTTACAGTGTATTGTCCCTTCACATTTAAATATAATTTTATTTCCAAAATAGAATACTATCCAATCCAATAATATTACAATTCATCCACTTGAAGTGGGGAAATGATTTTAAAAAAATAATTTTCATGGACAGCCAAACTCTATCTTCTTTCAAAGCTCCAAAACAACAGTATGAATTTATATCATTCTCCAATTTGATCACAACAGAACAGGGGAAAAGGAAACACTCTTCACCCAACAAAGACATCCAATGAAAAGGAGAAGCCATCCTTCTTCATTGGCTCCCGAGCCCCAAACATATTACAATTAGAAATATTTTTCAACACATGGCAACAATAGGATTCCACAGCACAAGACAAATTTCTCATTCAAAATACAGTTCAAAACATAATGCAATTTACAACCACATTAAAACATAACAAACAAAACCCATGATTCACAATGAAAGCTAAAGGAGCAAGAAACTATGGGGGATGTTGTTTATTCCTCCCAAGGGGAAATAGGTATCACCACTTGAGAACAAACCACCAATATATATATATATATATATATATATATATATATATATATATATATCATTTCAAATCCCTGACATGTTATTATGCCTCCCCCAAGTACCCATTATTCATCACATTTCCTTATGCCTCCCCAACCTCTTATGGAACCCCATAATGAATAAAGAAATGCAAGCTATTTCTTTATAAGGTGGACCCCCAAATCCCAAATCCCTCGAAACTTACACCTCTCGAAAAAACTTATGCCTCCCACAGAAATGCCCCATAGTCTTCTCCTACACCATCCCTAGACCATCTACCACAAAAATCCCACACACATGCCAAAACATTCACAACAATATCATTTGCACAAATAAAAGAAGAGAATTTCAAGAACCAAGCTCTTACCTCTCCATAATGGAGTTTGTTCCAAGTTCCAAACAACAAGCCTTCCAATGTAAAACAACCCAAGATCAAAAAAATACAGGCCTATAAAATCCTACAAACTCTCTCCAAAAGCAAGGGTTCCAAACAACAATACAATTTGCCCCAAAATAAGTATCCAAAAGTGAAGGAACCAGAAGAGTGTAACCCCCAAAATAAGAAAATGAATTCAAATATATAGAAGGGGGAAGAGAGGATGAGGTGGATCTAAGTAGGATGCCACATCACACATCCTCAACTCCAACTCTTAAGTCAACTTCAATCTCCAAGGCACAATAAATAAGTGGGTGAATAATATGATAATTTTACTTACACACTCAAATCCAACCCATACCCCAAAGGACTTAAATTAATAACATGTAAGAAAGTGCAATTAAAACATTCATCTTGACTTACAAAAATGCACAAAGAAGGTCTAAATTTAGACTCTCCAACCATAGGTAAGGTTGGTATGCAAATTTAAGAGGTATGGGACAAGTTTAACTTGTCCCACAAGCCTCCAAAATCAGTCTCCAGGACATTTTCGAATTCCAAAGAAGATGAAGTGTTTCATACTCAATATTTTACTTACATATCTCTTACACATCACTTACACATTTCTTACACATACCTTACAACATTTAATACAAAAGTAAACCACTCCAATAACTACTTTCTTATGACCAAATTTAATTAATTTATTTTAACAATATGATTACTCACATTATATACCACAATTTATTTAAATAAAAGGGGTAAACACATCACTTAATAAACACATACAACATCAATAACAATAAAACTAAATTAATAAATACACATAACCCTTGGTCACGTTTAAAGGTGATCCCCCCCATGTGAATCCCTAACACAATCAAAACACACACAAAAAAATACAAGTTGCCATGGTGACCTTGTTGAATTCATCTAGAATTCCAATGTGGTTGGTCTCCAATGCCCCAAAGTTTTTTGTGATATTTTAAATATAATACCAAAATCATCCATATATATGAATCACAAAAACATCAAGGCAACTAACAATATCGTTTTCAATTTTATCAACCACTATATGGTTATCAAATTTAATTCAATTTTCTAGGTCTACTCATTATATCCAATATCACATGTCTAAATAGCACTCAAAAATATAATCATTTCGAACAGTATATCATTATCAATATATAAAATTTTTCCAATAATCATCATGCATCATATAAGAATCAAAGTCAACAATCATCCATGATTCTAACATCTAACAACCATACTAAATCAGAATTATAACAATGTCCCTAATATAGTCATTAGTGTAATAATCAATATCAAAAATATGTCGAAGGGAAGTGGGAACTACATCCCCCTCCCCTTAGACTCAACTTCCTCCTGGAAGTCACTATAAAGAGAGATAGGAATGAATGCAATAGAAAAAGGATCACTCCCATTATGGGATTGCTTGTTTCCAACAGGTGTGGGTCTACAGAAGAAAATATTGGTCCAACGTAATTCAACAAGAAGAAGGGAGATTGTAAGGGATGAGTTCTAAACTTTCTGCAAGAAAGGCTGCGATCATTTATAATCTAGAGAGTCAAGTTTACGCTATTAACCAAGATACAAAACATAACAATATAACATGAAGAGTTCAAAAGAGTCTTAAGAGTAACTGTTATCCATATTTCACCCCCGGGCCAAATATCAGAATCACTAATGACCCCACATAGAAAGAACCTGAGAAAACTCATTCAGATATATAATTAGGTCACAGAGGGAATCAACAATGGAATAGCAGGGTCAGAAAAAAGGGGGCGATGCTGCGAAGCGACCAAAAATAATAAGGACAAGAACTGCTAAAGATCCGAAGTCCCCAGGCTTAGACTCATTGAAAAGGGTCCAAAATCGACTAAGTATGGGCGAGGCATTGGAAAGAACCATGTGTCCAAATGGTGCCTCTCTAAAGATGAATTCAAATAGGGAAGCCCAAATGAGTGCCAAGCTACCGCGTGGCCCAGGTAGGTGAAAATGGAGAAAAGTATTCAGGATTTTAACAGTAGGATCTCTTTTCCTCAACAACCAGATCAGATTCAATCTACTCCACTAGTATTTTTTGTATATATCGTCCCCCTGGGTAAATATAGTCCAGAACAAAAAGTGTTGACGTGGAGAACTTCGTGCCCATGGCGCAGGTAAGAGGCGCACAACACAAGGTGTCGACATGAAAAAATTTGTGCCCATGGCGTAGGTAAGAGGCTGCACGAACACAAAGTGTTGACATGAAAAAATTTGCACCCATGGTGTGGGTAAGAGGCACACAACACAAAGTGTCGACATGCAAAAATTCGTGCCCATGGCGCAGGTAAGAGGCGCACAACACAAAGTGTCGACATACAAAAATCCGCACCCATGGCGCATGTAAGATTTGCACAACACAAAGTGTCGACACCACATTTTCAGCACCTATGGCACACTTAAAAGTATGTTAACATGAGGATGGATGCACTGAGGCGCATATTCAGGAGGCACATCTTCAAGAGGGGCAAAATTTTGAGCATTGACACCCACATAGGAAGCAAACCCTGGCACAGAGATTCAGATGGCCATAACTTTTCACAGGGAGCTATCACGCAAGGTTGGACTTTTCAGAAAGTTTACGAGGTCCTATGTCCAACTACAACTAGATATCTTGAGCATTAGGTGAGAAAAATTTCTTCAAAAATGCAAAATACAATTCGCCATTTTTGGTTTTCCTAGGGTTCTCACCTACTGCCATAATGAGATGAATTAA
Organism: Taxus chinensis; assembly: GCA_019776745.2. Classification (NCBI taxonomy): domain Eukaryota; kingdom Viridiplantae; phylum Streptophyta; class Pinopsida; order Cupressales; family Taxaceae; genus Taxus; species Taxus chinensis. The sequence goes on along the minus strand of CM034155.1, from coordinate 349,533,137 downwards.
ATACAATCTATAGGTGGTTGGGGTAGATTTGGAATTCCTCTCTCTTCCCTCTCTCATTCTTCCTATAAATTGTAAAGGAGGGGCTTATTTCCGAAGTTTGGACATTCCAGTTTTGCCCCTTGGATCTTCTCTTTGGCAGGTGAATTTGTGGAGTTCAAACCTCCCATCTAAAACTATAATGCAACTTTGCCTCTTGGTATTTTGTAGTGTATTTTATCAATATTTGGAGCAGAGAATGCATGTATGTGGATGATTCTCAACCCTCTCTGGTGTTTATTTGCATCCTCTTGATCTTTCACTACAAATTTTGTTATCTATGCATGATCTTGCATTGCATTTTAGTGGTTTTTTGTTTATTGGAGGGATAGATGTTTCTTCATTCCTCGAGTGCATCACCTTTGTTAGTTTAGGTTTTATTTTATGCATCTTCTTACCCTGCCTCCTTGGAAAGTCAGTTTAGGTTTTTTATTAAACCCTATACATTTCTACATGTGCATCTAAACAAAGGAATAGGAACCGGCCTTCATCTGGAGAGTTTTTCCGATTTCACAAGGTCCCACACATAGGAAAAGCTCCATGTTATGCAATCAAACTGAGAGTATCAACCCATAGAGTTGAATACATTTAGGGGTGCTATGATTCGGCATCAACAGGTTCCTCTTCCTTCAAGGCACCAAACCAAGGATTGATGTAGTAAATATAAATTTGGGAGGGAGATTTTTCAAAGGCATTAACAACAATGGTTGAGCCATAACCTGCTTTTCCCGCTTCTCCCTCTCGTTCTCCTCTCTGATTGTTTCTATAAATATAGGGGCAGGATTCATTGTAAAGGGTTGGACATTCCTTGTTTTGCAGGCTCCCTTTTTCTTCTAGAAAAGGAACTTGTGGAATTTTAGGCCTTCCATCAAATTCACAATATATTTCTTACCTCCCGGTTGTTTTGTAATGTATTTTATCAATCTTTAGTGTAATAAAACATGTTTTTGATCGATTCTAGATACTTCCTATCTCTTTTTCTTGCATCTGGTCTTTCGTTATAAATATGGTTATCTGTGTTTGATTATTGCATGTATTTTTTGGTTTGTGTCTATCAGCAGAACTAGTGTTCATCATTCCTTCCGTGCATCACCTTGTAGTTTAGTCATGGTTTATTTGTTGTACCCTTTTCTTATCCCTGTCTCCTTGGCAAGTGTTTAGATTAGGTATAGAGATAAATCCTCTACAAGTTCTCACGTATGTATCTTAATAAAGGAATAAGGAACTAGCCTTTAAGCTAGAGAGCTTTCCCATTTTGCAAAGTGCCACACCTTGGGGAAAGTTCAATGTTATGCAATCACACCAAGTGAGTCTTCCTTAAAAAAGCATATTTTTAGAACTCATTTGGGGGTACTGTTATTTTTTACTTACAGTAACCACAAAGTAGAGGAATAATAAGGAGAATTCCATGAGTTTGAGAAAGACCACATAGTTTCTCAAGGGATGCAACATACTACAGTAACAAAAAAAATAAGGTTTCCACTAAGGTTAAATTATGCTTTCATAGTTCGTTGTTTAGACAAGGCTAGCAGAATCAACCATGGCCAAAATTTTATACGAGAGACATGTCTACTCAAGGTCCCACAATTTGAGATCACACAAGATGAGGTTAATCAACAAGGAAGGACATCTAAATCAGCAAAACATTTACAATGGATGAAACTATTTATGGAAAGAACTTATATAACTTGAGAGGGTACGATCAAATTTTCATAGTAATACTAAGAAAATTCATGACTAGAAGGTTCCCTATAGTCTGATTTTTATACTTTTGTTTAAAGAATGAACACACCACACCAACCAAATCTGGAGACATCCATTGATTAGAAGAAGAAAAATATATATATCTCCCCTAAAAACTAACATAACAATGGAATAAGCACCATAAATTATAACACAATGGGATTTATTTATCTTATTTCCTTCTCAAGCTCGGAATAACCATAAAGGGAGCACAATAAACACCAAGGAGGACTCAATATATTTAGGGAGAAAACAAGTAGCAAGGGGTTCCTACTGTAATCTAAGGTGCTTCATGATGAAAGCAAATAACATCATCTTGTACTTTCCATCCTAACGGGAAAGGGGAAACAATAACAAGGTGACATAAAAGAAAGTGAAGAAAATAAGACTTCCCAAATTTATTTTATATCCTTAACATATGTTGCCTTAAAATTACAGTAAATTAGGTCTCCAAGGACAAGACAACATGCAAGGAGTTTGCTTCTTAAACAAGAGGTAAGTCTCAATCCAAAAGGACCACAACCCACACTCGCCAAGCTATGGGGCGATAAGGGTAAAACAACCCAACTATAACAAGGAAAAAGCACATACACCTAAGAACAAGGGAGTAATTCACAATTAGAACACATCACTATTAACAAGGTGTTTCGCAATTCTGAGTAGGTGGAAAAAATACAGGTTCAACCATTCATTGCGCTCAAAACAAAAATCTTACTCACAAAAAAAAATAGTTTTGCTTACTAAGCACATTCCTTTATGAGTTTTCTTAATTAAACTTCCTCCTATTATGACATCACAAGTTTGTGTTATAAGGACCACTAAGGGACATGATATCTCACCATTCTGTAAAGGTGGAAAAGAGAAAAATTATTTATTTTACTCCTAGGGGAGGTAGATGGAATTTTTTTTTTTCCTTTCTGTTCTTCTACATGGTTTTTATTTATTCTATTAATCTACCATGTTTAAAGCAAGGACCATTTTCTCTTTCTATGTTCCAGTTTATTTCTTAAGCTTCGAGGCCAAATCTCCTCAATTATATTTTTATGATGTTTGGGCGAGCCAACTTGTCAATTAAAAATTTAATGAGAAGGAATGGTAAACATATCACACTATTAATTTTATGGGAGAGATAGAGGTAAATATCATAGAGAACACATTATTACTTTTGTAAGGGCTAGGAATCTATCAACCGACATGAATCACAACAATTATTTCAAGATTTCTCCACTAGTTACAAGTATAATAAAACATTCATAGTGGGTTTATACAATTTCTCAAAAGAAGTTACAAGGAAGGCCCATTAAGGAAGCATATTTACTTTTACTGATCTACTAAGGTTTAACAATGTTTTTTTTTAGCGAAAACATTTTACGCACATGATAAGACAAGGAAAATTTTCAAATTTACACCCATATTACCACATAATAGCACCAACCAAGAAATCAAAATGAAAAGGAAAAATGTTAACTATAATAACACCACATACTCACTAGAAAGCAACAAATGTAAGAAGACAATCAACTATCTATTCAACATGGATTTACGACCAAGAGTTACAGTTTCACAAGAAGAATCACATTATAAGATACCACTGAGATTAAATTATCAAGGTCTAACTACAGTAACATCACTAATGTCGTGGTCCAAAAGACTCTAAGCATCCATAAGTGTCTCCACGTAATCCGAGATTAATAGGTCATAGAGTGTTATTCATAGTAACTTAAAAAGTTAAGGAAAGGGTAGACTTATTTACAGGTTGAGAGGTAAAACAAACACACTTAATTTACACACATTACTTGAATGGGATTAATTTTAACCATAATTACCAAGATGCATACAACTCTCAAAGTCACTACTTTATATAATGAAATAAGGAAATCCTGATAAAACTTATCATGCCATCGAAGAAAAGCCACTACCAGAAAAACACTTTTCTAATAACATCCACAACCAACCAAAAGAAATCCGATCCTAACATAATTCATAAGCCCACAATTAAACACCTCTACTTCGATGAGGTTCAAGCTCTTACCAGATTGTAAGAGAATCACCACCACCACTAACAGACTGCCAACTAGAATGCACAACACAATGAACTCTCTAACTAGAAAGCTTGAGCAATGAAAAATTCACTCTAAGATCCTAGACACACTCAAGGTTCCGTGCATCTAAAACCAAGACATAAATTTAAGCACCTAAGAGGACATTCAAGACATCTAGGATGTATCCCCATATGAAAAAATGACACACGACAATAGCATAGGACTAACTCAATAACATGCAAATGACAATCACGTAACATTTAGCTAAGTAGCCAACAAATAAGGAGATCTGAGTCACCAGTCAAAGTAAAATCCAAGAAATATCGGTGATCAAGGAAAGTGGCTAAGTATCCGCATAGCAAAGTCCTTAAAATTCTCACAAAAATATAAATAACTAAAAGAGCCTTAGAGCTTCTCAATCCAATCATAAAATAATATGTTGGTTCTTGATAAAATAACACAAGATTACGAATGTAAAACAAAAAAGTTAACACCACATTCACTCCGTAACCCTTCATGGCTGCTAATAGGGGTACTCTACCTTGAGGTCAGTTCCAAGGACACATGCGCAAGATTAGGTCATAAACAACACGCAAACTTAATGTCCACTCTCCCATACGGGTAACAAAATGAAAAACTGACAACCCAAACATCTTCCCTAACCACTGAAGGAAGGAAGCTCTAAATAGCCTCTAATTAACTCTTCCTACCCTAGATCAAAATCAATATTGTCCAACCACAAGAATCACACCATATAATTTATCATTCTAAACACTCCAATAAGGAAGGGTCTTAAAAGGTCTTAGCACATCATACAATTAAATAAAAATTTAGGACTTGTAAAAAAACACATTTTCAAAGGGGAGCCAAGTTTCCACTACACTAGAAGTTCATAAAAATCAATTTAATTTTACATTCTTGGTTATCTGGGTTTAGACAAAACACTGCTAAGTAAGTACAACAATCCAAACAACTTATTATTTTATTAGTATTTTAATTCTAATAGTTTAAATGAATAGTGTTATGTAATATTTCTTCACACGTTTTTTTTTAAAATTTTCAATCAAGGTTGTTTTCTAGATTTAAAAGTGTTCTATGTTTCCAGTTCATGTATCAAGTTTTACAGTGTTCCCAAGGGTCCAAGCTTTGAACCCACAACTCTGATACTCAGTGTAACGCCCGCTAAAATCTCCCACTTGAGACCCATGAACAACCTCGGTTAAGTTAGAAAATTATGGAATATTTTTTTAAAAAAAATGTTCACAAGAAAATTTTCAGAGTCCATTACAACAATTATGAAATCAAATTACAAAACACTAAGAGAGAGAAAGTAATCTCAACCACTGTAAAATTTCCCTTAGGTGATAATATAACTATTTAAAATTAGATTTACACTAAGTAAAAAAATTCTTGATTAAAATCAAAGGGTAAGAAGAGCCAAAATAATTAAATACCCTAGGTGTTTAATTCTACAAGGTTTCAACAATTAACAAGGTCTAACAGTCAGGGGGAGAATACACATTTAAACTAATAGGGTAAATTCTCACTTACCCACTCCCAGAACTCTCTTAAAATATTCAACCTAATTTTTATTATATTTAATGTGCTAAAAACTTCCTAAAAACATTCCCATTAGATAGTAAATTTCCTCACCTTTCCAGTGATATAAATAAGTCCTTCTAACTCTTCATATTTCTCAAGTTATGGGCCGACGGGCCTTGGGGTGAAAATTTTCCCCAAGAGCGGGCCTGTGGGCTTGGGGAGGAAAAATTTCCATAACTCGGGCTTGCAAGCTTTGGAGAGAGATTTTTCCCTTGGCACTTTTGGGTGAGAAGCACTTTTGACTACCATGCGACTGTAAGTCTGCGGCGGGGCTTCACGACTAAGAAGAGAAAATTTTGAACTTGGGGTACGCTAATGACACGTGTCCAAACTCGTAGCCTCAGCGGGATGGTGGGTCACTAGAGTTAAGATGGAAAATTTGAATTTTAGTTCAGAGGGGTGAAAAAGGTAAATTTGGTCCACTCCTTGGCTGAAGGGCAGAGCTACCATGTGGCAGTCAACTATTAGCTGAGGGTTGGCGGACCGGCAAGGAAGTTCTAGAAATTTTGACTTTTATCTTAAACAACGCAAAGAAAAAAAACTACGTGAGCCTCCGCTGACATCACACGATACCACATGTCATACCCTCATTGGTTGCAGATCGTCAGGTCGTTGGGAGGACATAAGAAAAATTTACTTTTAAAGTGCAAGGTTTCAAAACACTACGCTCTTCCATCGACATCTAAGGAAGCCATGTGGTAGTCCCTTATTGGCCACGGGGTAGCGGGGTTGTGGAGGAAAAATTTCCAAATAATGTTTTTGGACTTAGATCATTTTATTCATTTAAATTTGATAGTTAGATTATTTTGAGCCCAAAATGAGGTAGAAATTCTGAATGCCATAAATTTTGATAGGGAACTCAGGTTTTGGAAAATGAGGAATTTTTGGAAATCTCTCGACATCCTCTTTGTACAGAAACCTTAAGAATCTGATTTTGATAAATTTTAAAGGGTCAATTTTGAGAAAACGTATTTTTTGTCACTTAGAAGTGAAATGGTATTGTTAACTTATCAATTTGTTCAAATTTGTCATTAATTCTTTTTCATCTTGCCAAATAGGCATGAAGGATTTCACTTGGAAGGTTTTAGGATAGATTGCAACATTAAATTTTCTTGATTGATTTGCATTCAAAAATTAATAATGTTCAGACAGCAGAAGACCTTCAATTTCACCTTTACTTGATTAGAAGGGTTCTTTAAAAATTTATTGAGTGTTTTAGTTTAGTTTAGGGATTATTTTGATCTCATTAAGTCCAATTGAATATTTCATTTATCTCTTATAGATTTGCAGGGTTTTTTTGGACATTTGATAAAAAGGAATCTTCAAAGTATACGGCGAAGTAGAAATGAAGTTTGTACATTTCAAGAACATAGATTAAACTATCTCTTTTTCCATGCAATGAAAACATTGAATTTATTCCATGCTAGTTTTAAATAATTTTCTTTCCTTTAATAAAAATACAAAGACAAGAATGCAACTTATATATATATATATATTGTTATTTTTTTATTTAAACAATTTCAAATGAGACAGAGCAGTGCAATATTTCATCATACGTGCTTCCTTTTCACTTTTACGACAGATATTACCTAATGTATATCAAGAACAGATTTCCAATGGAAATAATACCATATGAACAAGGAAAAACAGTTCTATTAATTCAAAGGAATCTCTTACAACTTCTTTCCCATTTATTTTCTAAATACAACATACCAAAAGCATATCTTTCTTTTCTGTTCACAGAACTGAATGCTAGATATATTCTTCCATAATCAATTACAACTTTCATACCTAAAACAGAGTAGTCTTTCCAACACAATAATATACAAGATCATTCACTTCAAGTGAAAAAGGGTTACAATAAGAATAATCTCAACAAGGACTGTCAAACTTGTCTTTTTTTTTTTTCCATTCCATTTCAAAAGACAACATACAAATCTTCTTTTCCTTTCTCAGAATAACATTACAGAGTATGTCCTTTCACATTTAAATAGAATTTTATTTCCAACACAGAATACTATCCAATCCAATAATATTACAAGTCATCCACTTGAAGTGGGGAAATGGTTTTACAAAAAGAAGTTTCATAAAGGACAACCAAACTCTATCTTCTTTCACAACTCCAAAACAACAGTATGAATTTCCATCATTCTCCAATTTGATCACAACAGAACAGGGGAAAAGGTAATGCTCTCCACCCAACCAAGACATCCAATGAAAAGAAGAAACCATCCTTCTTCATTAGCCCCCGAGTCCAACGATATTGTAATTAATTTTTTTTTCAACACATGGCAACAACAGGCTTCCACAACACAAGATAGATTTCTCATTCAAAACACATTCCAAAATAGAATGCAATTTACAACCACATTAAAACATAACAAACAAAAATCAGGTTTCGCCATGCAAGAAAAAGGAGCAAGAAGCTATGGGGATGCTGCTTATGCCTCCCAAAGGGGAAATGGGTATCACCACCTTAGAACAAACTATCAATATGTGTGTGTATATATCATTTCAAATCCCTGACATGCCCTTATGCCTCCCCCAAGTACCCCTTATTCCTCACATTTCCTTATGCCTCCCCAACCTCTTATGGCACCCCATAACAAGTAAAGAAATGCAAGCTATTTCTTTATAAGGTGGAACCCAAATCCCAACTCCCTCCACACTTATACCTCCCCAAAACACTTATTCCTCCCACAGAAATGCCCTATAGGCTTATCCTACAGCATCCCTTGGCCATCTACCCCGAACATCCCACACACATGCCAAAACATTCACAACAATAATATTTGCACAAATAAAAGAAGAGCATTTAAAGGGCCAAGCTCTTACCTCTCCATAATGGAGTTTGTTCCAAGTTCCAAACAACAATATTTCCAATGTAAAACAACCCAAGATCAATGAAACACAGGCCTGTAAAATCCTACAAACTCTCTCCAAAATCAAGGGCTCCAAAAAACAAAAGATTTCACCCCAAAAGAAGTATCCAAAAGTGAAGCAACCAAAAGAGTGTAACCCCCAAAACAAGAAAATGAATTTGAATATATAGAAGGGGGAAGAGAGGAGGATGAGGTGGATCTATGTAGGATGCCACATCACACATCCTCAGCTCCAACTCACAAGTCAACTTCAATCTCCAAGGCACAATAAATAAGTAGGTGAATAATATGACAGTTTTACTTACACACTCAAATCTAGCTCGTACCCCTAAGGACTGAACTTAATAACATATAAGAAATTGCAAGTAAAACATTCAGCTTGACTTACAAAAATGCACAAAGAAGGTCTAAATTTAGACTCTCCAACCATAGGTAAGGTTGGTATGCAAATTTAAGAGGTATGAGACAAGTTTAACTTGTCCCACAAGCCTCCAAAATCAGTCTCAGGACAATTTCGAATTCTAAAGAAGATGAAGTGTTTCATACTCCAAATTTTACTTACATATCTCTTACACATCACTTAAACGTTGCTTACACATACCTTACAACATTTAATAAAAGAGTCAACCACTCCAATAATTACTTTCTTATGACCCAATTTAATTTACTTATTTTAACAATATGATTACTCACATTATATACCACAATTTATTTAAACAAAGGGGTAAACACAACATTTAATAAACACATACAAAATCAATAACAAGAAACCAAATAAATAAATACACATAACTCTTGGTCACATTTAAAGGTGATCTCCCCCATGGGAATCCCTAACACAATCAAACACAAACAAAAAAATACAAGTTGTCATGGTGACCTTGTTGAATTTATCTAGAATTCCAATGTGGTTGGTCTCCAATCCCCTGATGTTTGTTGTGATATTTTAAACCTGAAAAATACAAATACCTCCTTCGGCCTCGTGGCCATATTAGAACATCCAAAATGAATATAAATATAATCCTAAAATCATCCATATATATGAATCACAACAACATCAAGGCAACTAACAATATCATTTGCAATTTTATCAACCACTATATGGTCATCAAATTTAATTCAATTTTCTAGGTCTACTCATTATATCCAATATCACATGTCTGAATAGCATTCATAAATATAATCATGTCAAACAGTATATCATTATCAATATATAAAAAGTTTCCAATAATCATCATGCACCATATATGAATCAAAGTCAACAATCATCCATGATCTAACATCTAATATCATACTAAATCAGAATCATAACAATGTCCCTAATATAGTCATTAGTGTAATAATCAATATCAAAAAGGTGTTGAAGGTTAGTGGGCACTACAGAAGGTATTTTTGTGAGAATGAAAATTTTAAAAATAAAGTGCATGGGTAATGGGGTGAATTGGGCCACTTACTTGCTAGGGAAAATAAAAAAACTTTTGTGTTAGAAAATAAAGGAATCTTGGTGCATGATAATTAATTAAACTTATGGAACTTAGTAAACGTATTGTTTTAAACCATAAATATATTTTAGGAAATAATTTAATTCCAACTTTCACAAGCTTTTGTAGAAAGACTTTAACCAAGAAATTGATTAATTGTGGATAATTTCTAACCTTGCGAACCCTTTTTTCAAAAAAAAAATTACCATAATTTTGGCTATTAAATTATTAGTTCTATTTTGTTTTGAGAGTAGAAATTTGTGGGTGTTACAGAGCTTGCCTTATTCACAACCATAAAAGGACCTAAAGACATTTATATAATATACATTCATTTTTATTTTAATTCTTAAGGATGTTTTTTGTTTTGTATGTATGCATTAGATAAAACATAGAGATGAGATGAAAATACAAGATTTCAGATTCAAAAAATGAAGGGAAAGGAAGAGGGTGACAACATTTAAAAATAATAATTCTACTTTGTACGTAAATAACTCAAGATATATTTAATAACATGTAATGGAATTTTTTTTCCATAGGTAGAACAAAACACAAATTTTAATGATCCACGAAAGACAACAATGAGGAAAAAGTTTCATATTACATTAATATATAATTGTTATAGAGAACAATCATAGAGAAAAAGTGTAGTGCCCATTTCTCTTCGAAACCTTTCTGATTATTGATTTCAATACTGGTGACTACACTTATGGACATATTATAGCTTTTTGATTTAGCATGTAACTATATGTTAGAGATACTGGACTGTTGTTGATTTTGATCCGTATATGATGTATGTGAATTATTAGAGACATTTTATATTGATGTTGATATGTTGTGGACATGATTATTTATATATATTTCTGACATGCGATATACTTTGATCACCATGAGTATATTTTGATAATTGAAGTAATGTTGTGACCATTTTGACAGGGATGAAATGTGGATATAAATGTTGCTAGAAATTTGTAAATGATATCATAATTTCCTAGATTATATTAATTCATATATAGATGATTTTATATTTATATTACATATTTTGGCATATATGTTTTAATGTAACCACGAGGCTGAAGGAGGTATTTTTGTGCTTTGTAGATAAATTTATTCACAACAAATTGTTGTATATATCTCCCTCCCCGGGTAAATATAGACAAACAGAAGAATATGGAAATCAAAGAAACTCAAAGCCCGATATTTATTGCATCACCAATAGCCAAGGTGCACCTTTGGAGGCACAGAGAAGAAGATGTCGACATGAAAAAATTCGTACCCTGGCACAGGTTGGAGGTGCAGAGAAGAAGATGTCGACATGAAAAAAGTCGCACCTTGGCGCAGGTTGGAGGCGCAGAGCTGAAGATGTTGACATGAAATTTTTAGCACCTATGGTGCACGTAAGAGTATGTTGACATGAGGATGGATTCGCCGAAGCACATCTTCAAGAGGCACAACATTTTTAGCGTTGACACCCCAACAGGAAGCAAATCCTGACCCAGATATTCAAATGGCCATAACTTTTCACAGGGAGCTCGGATTCACGCAAGGTTCTCACCTATCGCCATAATGAGATGAATTAAATACAATTTGGAGGTGGTTGGAGTAGATTTGAAATTCCTCCCTCTTCCCTCTCTCATTATTCCTATAAATTATAAGGAGGGGCTTCTTTCTAAAGGTTGGACATTCTTGTTCCCCTCCCTTCTTCTCTTTGGCAGGTGAATTTGTGGAGTTCAAACCTCCCATCTAAAACTGTAATACAACTTTTCCTGTTGACATTTTGTAGTGTATTGTATCAATATTTGGAGAAAATAATGGATGTCTGTGAATGATTCTCAACCCTCTTTGTGTTCATTTGCATCCTCCTGATCTGTCACTGCAATTTTGGTTATATGTGCATGATCTTGCATTTCATTTTAATGGTATGTGTTTATTGGCAAGACATGTGTTCTTCATTCCTCAGTGCATCACCTTTGTTAGTTTAGGTTTATTTTCATCTTCTTACCCTGTCTCCTTGGCAAGATAGATTACGTTTTTTAGTAAACCCTCTGCATTTTTATGTCTGCATCTTAACAGAGGAATAGGAACCGATCTTCATTCGGAGAGCTTTCCCAATTCACAAGGTCCCACACCTGGGAAAAGGCTCCATGTTATGCAATTGCATTAAGAGTCACAACCCATCAAGTTGTAAACATTCATGGGTGCTGTGACTACACATCAACACAAACATGAGGGGGATTGGAGACCAACCACATTGGAATTATAGATGAATTCAACTAGCTTCACCATGGAAACATGTAATTATGTGTGTGTTAGAATTAGTTGGATAAGGGAAATTTGTGACCAATGGGTCATGTGTTGTCTTATATTTTAGTTCCACTTTGTTAATGTTAGTATGTGTTTCTTTTAGTGATGTAATTTACTTGTGTTAATTATTTAGATTTTGATGTATGTATTTTACCCTTTATTATTAATGGGTTGTATTGTCTTATTAAATTTAATAAATCTTGTCCTAAAATACTTAAATATGTTCAACCAAAGGAATTCATTTATTAGAGTAGATTTATCATGGATTTTGTGTTGTGTTTTGAATGCTTGAGATCTTGAGGTTTGTACACTCTACCCTTTATGGGAAACTCAAATTTGACCTTAGAGGCCAAATTTAGAAACTTGTGGGACAAGTAAAACTTATCCCACACCTCTTAAATTTCTATTCCAACTCTACCTATGGGGTGGGGGGTCAAAATTAGACCCCATTAGGTGTTTTGGGAAGATAAAAAGGTAAAATATTTATTGCACTTTATTCAAGTAATTAATTTTGTCCTTAGGGGGTGTGGGCTTAGTTTGTGTGTGTAAATAAAATGTCATTCTTTTAACCACTTATTAATTGTGCTTTGGAATAGGAGGTTAACTAAGGTGATGTGGAATGCAAAGGAAATGAAGTGGTATCCTACTTCAAGCCACATCCTCCTCCTCTCTCCCTTTTCTATTTATTGATGTTCTTTTGCTTGTTTGGGGGTTACTTCACCATTTTTTGCTCTTGCATTTTTGGAGAGTTAGAGGATTTTTAGGAGTGCTTGTGGATTATTGGAACTTTTGATGCTTTCTTGGTTTTGGAGGATCTTGAATATTTAATCTTGGAACAAGCTCTATTATGGAAAGGTAGGAGCCTTATCTTGCTTAGGTTATGTTTTATTTTTTGCTTATGTGGTTTTGTTGAGTATTATTTTCTTTGGAATGATTGTTGGGTCTGGGTGGATTTCCTAAGTTTGGAGTAGGAGGAGACTATGGGGAGATTTCATGTAAGAAGGGAAAGGATTTCACCCTTTTGTTCAAGATATTTTGGGTTAAGTGCCCCACCTTGTACAAGGAAAGCTTGCATTTATTTCTTGTTTCTTTTATGGGGGAGGAATAAGAGATTGAGGGAGGAAAAAGAGTATTTGGGAGGTATAAGGGGTACTTGAGGGAGGCATAAGAGTATATAGGAGATTTGTTATATGCATTGGAGGCTTTAAGATGGGCACCCGTTCACATTGGGAGGCATAAGTGGCCTCCCCATAGCTCTTTCTCATTTGGATTTCATTTTAAGCCTTGTTTACTTGTTGTTTAGTTGTTTTATTTCATTCTTGTGTTGTAGATGATTGAAATTTGGTTGGAATGGTTGTGAAATACTTGTGTGTGTTGTGGAAGCTTGTTATTGCCATGAGTTGGAACCATCTCCCATTGTAATGTGGTTGTGGCTCGGGGGCCAATGGATAGGATGGATTCTCCTCTTCATTGGATATCTTGGTTGGGTGGAGAGTGTTTCCTCTCCCGCTATTTTGTTGTGAGTAAAATTTTTTTTGGAGGAGCTATCTTGTTGGAGTTTTGAAGCTTGGAGTCTTATTGGAGATCTTGTGAAATTCCCTTGTGTTATTCCCACTTAGAGTGGAAGAACTTGTAATATTGTATTCTATTTTAGCTTGCATTATTGTATGATTTTCCCACTTCAAGTAGAGGACATTGTATTAATCTTGTGAAGGAAGGTTGCATTCAAATAATTGTTCTTAAAGTTGTATTGTATGTGGAAAGAAACAAATGAGAAAAGAAAGAAGAAATATCTGTATTGTAGAGTTATTTTTGAAAAAAGAAATGAAACTATTTCTCTTTATTTGATATATTGGTTGTATTGTGAGAAAAGTAGTTATTTGTGTTAAAAGATATGATTTATTTTCAATGGAAAATAAATTATTACTTTCATTTGTGAAGTTGTAATGTTATAAATGAGAAAGAAGAAAAATAGAAGTTGTAGATGTTGAAAATGTATACATAGTAAATTTTAATGGAAGATAAAGTTGCTATAGTTGTTTTGAACATATATATGTTGAAGTAAAAATGGGAACAAGAGAATAAAGTATGTTGTTATTTGGAAATGTTGATTTTGAGTAAGAAAATAACAATGTCAAAATAGATTCAGATTTCTTTTGCTCATGAAATTTGAAAGAAGGCATTTTGAACATAATAAAATGAATTTGTAAAGTAGATGTGTTTATTGGATTAGATAATACAAATAAAAATGAAATGAGTAGATTTAACTAAGGAATGAACAAATAATATTAAATCCCAAAACTGGAAAATTTAGGAGCATAAAATCAAGGTCAGAATGTATTTTAGGACCTTGTAGTAAAATTTGGCTTTGAGAAAATCTCAAATTAAAGGTTCTATTTTTCAGGAACAAGACCACCACCCTAAGCAGAGTGGTGGTCCTGTAACTGCCATTCAGGCTAAGGTGGGTAGTCTCAAAACTAACACTCAGTAGGGTGGCGGTCCATGGTTTGTCAACCCAGGAATGGTGGCATTCCCAGGACCACCGATCTTCTCTGGGTAGCTAGTTTTTTGACTTACGACAAAACTCTGCGGATCTCCACCTATGTGAAAAATTTAACTTGTTTTTACTAATTTTTAAATTTTAAAACTTAACTAATAGCTACCAGCAATCAAACAATTCTTTAATCATTTTGAATATAGCTTTTAAACCCACAAATGGAGGATTGAAACCATTCTTTTCATTATAAAAAATGGGGGTAGTGTTTGCCCCATATTTTGAAAACCCAAATAAACTTAGTGTTGAAACAAAATCAAATTGGTAAAGGAAAACCCCTACTAATCCTTGAATGGAAGTATTAACAACAATAAAACTTTAATCTAAGCTAATCTAGACTAGATCTCCTTGAAGAATCCTCCATGGCTCTTCCTATTTTTCTCTCGATGGCTTCCTTCTCTCCAACCTGCAATTTTTTTTAGCGAAACAAACAGCCAGAATGAGGGAAATAGAATATAAGAAAGAATTTAATAAAATTCATAAGTATTTTAGGGCTACGTTTAGAACCCTAGGATCTAGTGGCAAAGTTTGATATGATCTAAGGCTGGAGAATTAACCCTCCTTTTGTTTGTTAGAAATGTAATTTAAATGTTTAAATTAAATCCTTAAGTGTATGTGTATTTGGGGAGTGGGGCCATTTAATTTCCTTAGAGTGATAAACCTATATTAGTTCTTAGCAAGCCTTAGGAGTCAATGGAAAGGACTCTAAGTTTATAGGATATTAAATTTAAATAAATTAACAGAAGGTTAACCTTTCTAAGTTAATCCTTGGTACCTTACTAATGAATAATTAATTACCAGACCTTAGAGATAAATTGAGATTATGTTAACCTTTTATCTAGACCCTATTCTTTAATTGAGAATTGGAGGCTAGTGGTGTAAGTTACTTGTTGTAACCTAGGGGATTAACATCTTTGTAACCTTCCTATAACTTAAACAAAAAAAAATTAGTATCAATTTTGGGCTAAGTGTTAGGAGTTAGCGTGTTTTTAGAACATCAATTTCATGGGCATTACACATGGAATCAGAGTCGTGGGTTCAAAGCTTGGACCCTTGCGCACACCTAGAAAACATGAGACACAAATTATTGACCTAGTGCAAAATTGGTTTCTTCTAATCTAGAAAATCACAATATCTGATAATTGTATAATTTAGAAAACATAGAAAACTAAAACAAGACCTAGAACAATGAACTAATTCTCACCTTGATCTGTGCAAGAGGCACATATCAGATGAGGAATATTTTCACATAGACCTAGATATACCACACTCAGAGTAGGTTGTAACGACCATTCTACCTTATATTTTATAGACGCTTCAATATTTCAATGTCGTTATACGTGGAGAGCCCTTGGGAGGATGATTTTATAGACATGACATGGAGCTGTTAGTGGAGGCCCATGTATCCCCTTGACACAATGAGGAGTATATGGAAGAGAAATTTCACGCGGAGTTGGCTAGGGTAGAGTCACCACAGAGAGGGCATGGGGACAGGATCTTAGGTCATAGGGATAGGTATAAGAGCCCTAGACAAAGGGAGGAGCATGCAGAGAGACCTAGGGATTGTCAAACGTTAGCTACAGACCATATCAGGGAGATCCTGAGCTATGACCATTACATTACTTTGGTAATACATGAGGTTTTCAGGCAGAGGCCTGGTTAGTGAGCTTGAGCAGATGCTTCAAGCTCAGCCCCCATACTAAAAACATGAAAGATCGTGTTGCGATCCATCTTCTGAGGGATGGAGCAAGAGTCTTGTGGAGGACCGAGGAGCAAAAGATCCATGTTGACTCAGAGATAGTTACCTGGGAGGTATTTTAGGAGCGTTTCGGGAGCAGGTATTTACCCAGGAGGTTTATTCAATTGCGGATAGATGATTTTCATGACCTCCATCAGAAATCGCTGACCGTAGCTGAGTATGAGATTCGATTCCTCGATCTACTCTAGTACGTCAACTATATGAAGGATGAGAAGTTATGGATTCATAGGTTCATCAGGGGCTTGAATTTGGATTTGGGTAGCGCAGTGCGTATTCACTGCCCATAGACATTAGCATAGGCCATGGAGAAGGCCTATATTGTAGAGGAGACACGGGGAAAGATGCAAGATGCTAGAGATAGAGTTCAAAGCCGTATCTAATAGATGCATGATGATAGATCGAGGGGGTCAGTTCCCCCTCCGCGTTGTGAATAGATTTCAAGACAAGCTTCATTCAAGCCACCACAGTAGCCACCTCATCAGTAGAAGAATTAGTATACCCACCCACCTTATAGACCTCCTCAGAGATTTGATGCATAGAGGAGGTGGAGTATGGGGCCTCCTCCTAGAGGTCCCATTAGGACATAGGGTGCACCGAGAGCTCAGTCAGTAGATGCCATAGCATTCTGTAGCCAAATCGTCAGGATCCACATCTCAGACCTCTAGAGTATTTGATGGAGCATTATCTCACTGGAGAGGACTAGGAAGCTGTTATGGTTACGGTGTTGTGGGACATCATTGGAGAGAGTGCCCATAGAACCCTAACAATAAGGGTAAGACGTATATCTCAGAGCCTACTATTGGAGATATGGCATGGAGCCATTGTATCTACATAGTGTTCGAGAACCACCAGGATCAGCACTAGAGTACTATGATAGAGACAAAAAGTAGTATTGGTGGTATTTCCACCTCTATATTATTTGATTCCGGTTCATCTAATTATTTTATTGCACCATCCTTAGTATAGCATTGCAGGCTGGTGGCAGTTAGGTAGGGTCATAGTTAGGACGTTGAGATGGCTTTTGGAGACAAAATTTCTGTAGACTCCTTAGTTAAGGAGTGTGTAGTGGATTTGGGACCCTTCACCACTACCTTAGATCTTCGAATCCTTCCATTAGGTTCTTATGGTGTCATCTTGGGCATGGACTGGTTTTCTGCACACAAAGCTAGAGTGGACTATTACCAAAAAAGACTATTGCTTGTACAGATGATCTAGGAGTGGAGTCATTGATAGCAAGGGTTACGAGGCACGTATCCATTTGCACCATCTCTGCTATGTAGCTTAAGTGGTGTGTGCGACGAGGTTGTCAGCTGTATGTTGCTACGGTTAGTGACAGATCTAAGGATGAGTGTAGTGGACCATCCCTTTATGACCATCGCATTTTGAGAGAGTTTTCTGATGTTTTCCTGGGGGAGATACTGGGGTTACCTCCCCCATGTGAGATAGAATTCCCTAGAGATCTGGTTTCGGGTACAGAGCCTATCTAACGAGCACCTTATCAGATGATTACTCCTAAGCTTAGTGAGCTTAAGTTATAGCTTGAGGGCCTTTTGGAGAAAGGCCTAATCTTTCCTAGCATATCCCCTTGGGGTACACTAGTGATCTTCGTGAAGAAGAAGGATGGATCTCTACGGTTGTGTATTGATTACCATCAGCTGAACAAAGTAACGATCAAGAAATTGATGATTTATTTGATCACATGAAGGGGGCTACAATTTTCTCCATGATAGATCATAAGTCATGGTATCATCAGCTCAGGATCACGGAGGTAGATATTCATAAGACTTCCTTCCATATGAGATATGGCCACTACAAGTTCACAGTGGTGCCTTTTGGTTTGACGAATGCCCCCGTAGTGTTCATGAGCTTGATGAATGGGGTGTTCAAGAATTTTTTAGATCACTTCATGCTCATCTTCCTTGATGAAATTTTAATTTACTCACATACGTGTGAGGAGCACAAGGAGCACCTTCGCCAGGTTCTTCAGTGTCTTCGTGAGTAGCATCTTTACGGGAACTTGGAGAAGTGTGCATTCTTTCAGACAGAGGTGTAGTATTTGGGCCACATCATTTTTGGGGAAGGTATCGCAGTTGATCCTTCCAAGATTCAAGCTATCATGGATTGGCCAGCACCCACTAGTGTGACCGAGGTGCACAGCTTCATGGGATTAGTAGGTTAATATAGGAGATTTTTTGAGGACTTTTCTCGGATTGTGCACCCCATCACTTCCCTTTAGCAGAAAGGGAAGAATTTTGTTTGGTCAGATAGATGTGATTAGGCCTTCAGGAAACTAAAGGAATGTCTCACAAAAAAACCTATTCTAGAAGTTCTAGATCCTCAGGGCGAGTTCTACATATGCATAGATGCTTCTTTGGCAGGACTTGGAGGTGTGTTGATGCAGGAGGGTAGAGTAGTTGCTTTTGAGTCTCACAAACTCAAGGATTATGAGCTCAATTATCTGACTCATGATCTTGAGCTTACAGCAGTTGTGCATGCCTTAGTGTGGTGGAGAAATTTCCTTCTTGGCTAGAGATTTACACTCAGGACTGATCACTTGAGTCTTTGCCACCTCTTCACGCAGCCCAATCTCAATGCTCGTCAGCGGTGTTGGATGGATTTGCTTTGTGAGTACGATATGGAGATAGAGCATGTGAAGGGGAAGGAGAACATGGTTACAGATGCCTTGAGTAGATGGAGACATGTGGTTATGTCTGATTCAGTGGGTATAGACTTGCGGAGCAGGATTTTGTAATAACTTCGTCACAATAGTTTCTACCTTGCAGCCAGAGAAAAGATTGAGTCCAAGAGACTCCTTGAGTAGAGATTCAATGGATTTTCACTAGAGACAGATGGTCTTATCTAGCACAGAGGTCAGATATATGTTCCTAGAGATGGAGACTTGAGACAAGACATTTTGACAGAGGCTCACCATGCACCTTATTCAGCCCATCCCAGGGTGAAGAAGATGCATGCCACTTTGAGACAGTTGTACCATTGGAGAGGACTTCAGAGAGACATGGCTTAGTTTGTGTCATGATGTTTAGAGTGTCAGAGGGTGAAGGCCAAGCATCAACATCCAGCTAGCCTTCTCTTTCCTCATGCTATACCGAAGTGGAAATGGGACACCATTTCCATGGACTTCATTGTTGGGTTACCAACGTCGAGATACCACCATGACACCATCATGGTCATGGTGGATAAATTGATGAAAGTAGCTAATTTTTCTCCGGTGAAGACCACCTACATAGCCAGTACAGTGGTATGGGTATATCTTGATGAGATTGTCATATTACATGGGATTCCGTAGAAGATCACTTACAACCATGATCCTTTATACACTTCCCATTTCTGGACCACCATGCAGGATGCTCTCGAGACAAGGATCAATTTTAGCATGGCATATCACCCTAAGACAGATGGACAGACTGAGTGGGTGAATCAGATCCTAGAGGACATGCTTAGGATGTACGTTATGGATCACCAGTCGAGATGGGAGGAGTATCTATACTTGGTTGAGTTTTCCTACAATAATAGTTTCTAGAGTTCGATAGGCATGGCTCCTTTTCAGGCATTTTATGGCAGAGAGTGCAGGACACCTCTTAGTTGGGACAGGTTAGAGGACAGGGTTTCTCTTGGGCCAACATTATTGCAGGATATGGAGCATCATGTTACCTTGATCAGAAAGAGATTGCAGAAGGCACAGGATAGGCAGAAGAAGTATGCGGACAAACATAGGACAAATCGTAGTTTTGAGGTAGGCATGAAGGTGTTTCTTCATGTCAGACTGCATAAGAGCCCTATCCATTATGGAAAAGGTTCTAAGCTTTCTCTTAGGTTTGTGGGTTCCTTTGAGATCTTGGAGCGCATCGGTCCCTTGGCCTATCATCTAGCGTTTCCACCTAGCTTGTCTCATGTCCATGATGTGTTTCACATTTATGTGCTTAGGAGATATATTTCTGATCCTTCTCACATGCTAGATTGGACCGCATTGCAGGTGCATCAAGGTGATGATGTGGATCCCATCCACATTATAGAGTGTGGGACCCTGGGTCTTCGCGGCAGAGAGATTGAAAAGGTTCAGATCCAGTGGAACATGTATGATGAGACCGCGGCTACAAGGGAGGATGCCACATTGCTACGAGTTTAGTTTCCAAACTTGTTCCAGTGACTTCCAGGAGAAAGTCAAGTTTAAGGGGAGGTGGATGTAATGCCCACTTCCCTTCGACACCTTTTTTATTATTGATTTCGATAATATCGACTACACTTATGGACATATTATAGATTTTTGATTTAGCATGATACTAGATGTTAGAGATACTAGACTGTTGTTGATTTCGATTCATATATGATGCATGTGGATTATTAGAGACATTTTATATTGATGTTGATATGTTGTGGACATGATTATTTATATATATTTCTGACATGTGATATACTTTCATCACCATGAGTATAGTTTGATAATTAAAGTAATGTTGTGACCATTTTGACATGGACGAAACATGGATAGAAATATTACTAGAAATTTGTAAATGATATTGTAATTGCCTAGATGATATTAATTCATATATAGATGATTTTAGATTTATATTGCATATTTTGGTATATATATTTTAATGTGGCCACAATGCCAAAGGAGGTATTTTTGTGTTTTGCTGATAAATTTATTCACAACAAACATCAGGGGGATTGGAGACCAACCACATTGGAATTCTAGATGAATTCAACTAGGGTCACGATGGTAACATGTAATTGTGTGTGTGTTAGAATTAGTTGGTTAAGGGAAAATTGTGACTAAGGGGTCATATGTTATCTTTTATTTTAGTTCCCCTTTGTTAATGTTAGTATGTGTTTCTTTTAGTAATGTAATTTACTTGTGTTAATTATTTAGATTTTGATGTATGTATTTTACCCTTTATTATTAATGGGTTGTAAGTGTCTTATTAAAGTTAATAATTTTTTTCCTAAACTAATTAAAGTTGTGACCAAAGAAATGCATTTATTAGAATAGATTTCTCTTGTATTTTGTGTTGTGTGTTGAATGCTTGATAACTTGAGTGTTGTACACTCTACCCTTCATGGAAAACTCGAATTTGGAATTAGAGGCCAAATTTGGACGCTTTTGGGACAAGTCAAACTTGCCCCACACCTCTTAAATGGATATCTCAACCCTACCTATGGGTTGGGGGGGTCAAAATTAGACCCCATTAGGTGTTTTGAGAAGAAAAAAAGGTAAAATGTTTATTGCACTTTCTTTCATGTAATTAATTTTATCCTTAGGGGGTGTGGGCTTGGATTGTGTGTGTAAGTAAAATGTCATTCCTTCAACCACTTATTAATGATGCTTTGGAATATGAGGTTGACTAGGGTGATGTGGAGTGGAGAGGAAATGAGGTGGCATCCTACTTAGAGCCACATCATCATCCTCTCTCCCTTTTCTATTTATTGATGTTCTTCTACTTGTTTGGGGGTTACTTCACCATTTTGTGCTCTCGCATTTTTTGAGAGTTAGAGGATTTTTTGGAATGCTTGTGGATTGTTGGAGCTTTTGGATGCTTGCTTGGTTTTGGAGGATCTTGAAGATTTTATCTTGGAACAAGATTTACTATGTAGAGGTAGGTGCCTTACCTTGCTTATGTTATGCTTTATTTTGTGCTTATGTGCTTGTGTTGAGTATTATTTTCTTTGGAATGTTTGTTTGGTGTGGGTATATTTACTAAGTTTGGAGTAGGATGAGACTATGGGAGATTTCATGTAGGGAGGCATAAGAGTTAACCCTTTTTATTTGGAGGGAGTTTGGGTTGGGTGCCCCACCTTGTACAAGGAATACTTGAATTTCTTTCTTATTTCTTTTATGAGGGAGGCATAAGAGATTGAGGGAGGCATAAGAGTATGTGGGAGGTATAAGGGGTACTTGAGGGAGGCATAAGAGTATGTAGGGGATTTGAGATATGCATTGGAGGCTTTAAGGTGGGCACCCATTCCCATTGGGAGGCATAAGTGGCCTCCCCATAGGTTTTTCTCCTTTGGCTTTCTTTTTAAGCCTTGTTATTGTTGTTTAATTGTTTTCTTTCTTTCTTGTGTTGTAAATGATTTATCTGAATGTGGTTGAAATGGTTGTGAAATATTATGTTTGTGTTGTGGAAGCTTGTTGTGGCCCTAAGTTTGAAATATCTTCCATTGTAATGTGGTTGGGGCTCAATGGTCAAATGGAGAGGATGGATTCTCCTCTTCATTAGATATCCTTCGTTGGGTGGAGAACATTGCCTCGCTCCGTCATTTTATTGGGAATCAAACACATCTTGATAAGTTCTTTCTTGTTGGAGTTGTGAAGCTTGTAGTCTTCGTTTGAGACCTTGTGAAACTTCTCTTTGTGTTGTTCCTAATTAGAGTGGAAGAAATTTGTAATATTGTATTCTATTATTACCTTGCATTCTTGTATTATTTTCCCACTTTAAGTGGAGGACACTGTATTAAACTTGTGAAGTAAAATTGCATTCAAATAATTGTTGTTAAAGTTTTATTTTATGTGGAAATTTGAATTATAATATTGAAAAGAGAGAAGAAATATTTATCTTGTAAAGTTAGTATTGTGAAATAGAAAATAAAGTAATTCCCTTTATTTGGAGTTTTGGTTGTATTGTGTGAAAGGAATTTCTTTGTGTTCAAAAGAAATGGGTTATACTCAATGGAAAAAAGAAATTTTACTTTCATTGTGAAGTTGATTTATTGTAAATGAGAAAGAAGAAATATAGAAGTTGTAGATGTTGAAAATGTATGCATAGTAAATTTTAATGGAAGATAAAGTTGCTATAGTTGTTTTGAAAATATATATGTTGTACTAAAAATGGGAACAAGAGAATAAATTTGAAGTATGTTGTTATTTGGAAATGTTGATTTCGTAGTAAGAAAATAACAATGTAAAAATAGATTTAGATTTCTTTTGCTCATGAAATTTGAAAGAAGGCATTTTGAACATAATAGAATGACTTTGTAAAGTAGATGTGTTTATTGGATTAGATAATACAAAAAAAATGAAATAAGTAAATTTAACTAAGGAATGAACAAATAATATTAAATCCTAAATTTGGAATCTTTAGGAGCATAGAATCAAGTTTAAAATGTATTTTAGGACCTTGTAGTAAAATTTTTATTTAAGATAATCTTGGATTAAAGGTTCTTGTTTTTAGGAACATGACCACCGCCTTGTGTAGAGCGGCGGTCCAGTAATCTCCGCTCAGGCTAAGGCGGCGGTCTCAAAACCACTGCTCAGTAGGGCGGTGGTCCATGGTTTGTCACCCAGACAGGGCAGCGGTCCCTAGACCACCGGTCTACTTTGGGTGGCAGTTCTGTAACTTACGACAAAAGTCCGCAGATTTGTGCCTAGGTGAAAACGTTAACTGGTTTTTACTAATTTTTAAGTTGTAAAACTTAACTAATAGCTACCAACAATCAAATAATTTTCTAATCATCTTGAATATAGCTTTTAAACCCACAAATGGAGGATTGAAACCATTATTTTCATTATAACAAAGGGGGTAGGGTTTGCCCCGAATTTTGAAAACTCAAATACACTTAGTGTTGAAAAAAATCAGATTGGTAAAGGAAAACCCCTCCCAATCCTTGAATGGAAGTAATAACAACAATAAAACTTTAATCTAAGATAATTTAAACTAGATCTCCTTGAAGAATCCTCCATGGCTCTTCCTCTTTTGCTCTGATGGCTTCCTCCTCTCCAACCTGAAATTATTTTAGCAAAACAAATAGAAAAAATGAGGGAAATAGAATAAAATAAAGTATTTAATAAAATTCATAATTATTTTAGGACTACATTTGGAACCCTAGGATCTAGTGGCCAAGTGTTATTTGATCTAAGGCTGGAGAATTAACCCTCCTTTTGTTTGTTAGAAATGTAATTTAAATGTTTAAATTAAATCCTTAAGTGTATGTGTATTTGGGGAGTGGGGCCATTTAATTGCCTTAGAGTGCTAAACCTCTATTAGTTCTTAGCAAGCCTTAGGAGTCAATGGAAAGAACTCTAATTTTATAAGATAATAAATTTAAATAAATTATCACAAGGTTAACCTTTCTAGGTTTGGATATTAACTAAAGAGAAGAAAACACATAACTATGTAAGTTAATCCTTGGTACCTTACTAATTAATAATTGATTAATGGACCTTAGAGATAAATTGAGATTATGTTAACCTTTTATCTAAACCTTGTTTTTTAATCGAGAAGTGGAGGCTAGTGGTGTAAGTTAGTTTTTGTACCCTAGGGGATTAACATCCTTGTAACCTTTGTATAACTTAAACAAAAAAAAAAATAGTCTCAATTTTGGACTAAGTGTTAGGAGTTAGTGTGTTTTTAGAACGTCGTTTTTGCGGGCATTACACAAAGAAGATGCTAGATGAGAATATGGGAAGATATCTTATGTATTAAACCCTTATTTCTTTATTTAAAATTATTAGCTAACATCCTACCCATTTATAAATGAAAAGGGTACATGTTATAAGCATAAAAGCAGTAAATGCTTTGGAATTAGATAATAGTTTCTAAGTAACTATGTTTTTGTCTAATTAAGTCACTTAAGTGAATTCTACATAAAAATTCAAAACTATAAAATAATAATTAGCCTTTTGGAAATCACTTAAAAAGGGTAAAGTAAAATATGGAATTTTGAGTTTAAGCACATTCATCCTAAATTATTTCACCACAAAAGCTAAATCGGGTTATTTGGGAATCGTTGTACTAGCCAAATTATTCATCCGACTCGCAAAATAATTTTCCATTTTGGAACTTGTTTCTCCTTATTAATCCATATTCTTAGAAGTTTTAATTATCACATTTCTCAACGTTGAAAGCTCTTAAATTTGATCTTGATTGATATTTTATGTTTTATAAAACTCTTCTTTGACCATCTTTTTGAATTTTTACTTAATCTCATCTAGTATGTATCTTTGAGAAGAGTTATCTTGGAAAATATCACAATGAAAATATAAGATATTAGAAAATATCTCAGACTTGTTAGATTCACCTTTTTGCATGGAATTTTATAGATATGTGGAGGCTTATTCGAGAACTTTGAGTCTCCATTCCACGTTGTGTGTCTAGATGTGAGAAATATTTAATGAGATATTGAATTACATGAGTCAACACTTTAGCTTATATTGCAATGATAATAAACTAGTGCAAAACTAGGAAAAATCTAATTGTGCCTTGTTGACCTCAGAAAACAAAATTATTGAATAGGAAAACACGCTTTAGGAATCAAACTAAGATTTAAGGGGGAAATTGGGAGTACTGAAACAAAAATCTAAGGAACCAAAAAATGATGCAAATATTTTGAACAAATTAGTCAATCATGTGGATAATATAAATTCGATATAAAAACCAACCTAAACAACTGGAAGTGTTTTGAAGGTCTGCTATGTAATGAGGTGCTTAAACATTTTGAGGATGTTAAGAAAGATTTACTTGTGGACAAGAAACTGAGTTCTTTTTTTTTTATGTTGAGTCAAAATTTTGTGCGTGCGTGTGTGTGTGTGTGTGTGTGTGTGTGTGTGTGTGTGTGTGTGTGTGTGTGTGTGTGTGTGTGTGTGTGTGTGTGTGTGTGTGTGTGTGTGTGTGTATTTCATTAAAGCACACTTTTTCTATGAAACATATGGAATTTTAAAGAGTTTGGAGATCAAGAGTATTTAGAATACTTTAGGATGCCACAAATGTGTATCAACATGAAGAAACGTTTTGACCATGGCATGCACTTTCTCTACTTGGAATCACTAAAAACTTTTACATGTGTGGAGGCTCAAGGACATGGCTATATTTAGTGTTCCCAATAAAATGAAAATGACCACACATATAGTATGCATAAGAATGAAAACACCTTCTAAGATAGCTATCATATAGTCATTTGAATGATGGAATCAAGAATCACAAAGGAATTCACACTCCAACTCAAATAGTTATTGCAGGGAAGATAGGAATATGGGCATAACAACAATAGAATAAAAATAATTTCACAAGATAATTATAGTTATAAATAGGACAAGATCACCTAAGGAGTATTGAATGCCTTATAGATATGTATCAACATTACTCTTTATGGACGCTGACTTAATAATTCTAGTGAATTCTTTGTAAACAAGTACCTAATGGTCAATATATCTATCAGAAAGGATGATGAAGGGAAATTCACCATCAGTATAAATAATCCCTCGTTACATTGATAAGGTATGTGATAAGAGTGTTTTAATTAAAATATTAATGTGATCTATGATTATTTTTAAATAGTTGTATGTTTTAATTAGATATTAATGAATATGTAGTCATGTTCATAAATACTACTACACATTGATTTTTTATATATGGTTGGTAATTTATTTTTTATATTTTCTTGACATTTATATGTGTTATATTTTTATTTAATGTTCATATGTTGAATAAACTAGATACTTTAACTTATATTTCATTACATATTTGAAACTGGTAGGAACTATTTTTTTGTTGTGCCTCAGGTGAACACATAAGGGTGAAATAGTATGGTATGCCACTAGAGGGGCATTGATTTTTAAAATCTCGTGCAATTTTATTGTAAGCTTGCACATGAATTATTGTCTAGGAAGGTTTGGCGTAAATTAAAGAAACAAATCAAGTTTATTATATTTATCTTAGTTTGTATCTAAAATAAAAAAATGTCAAAGATAAACAAAAGTGACAGTACTTCAAACCTCATTATTGTGAAAACTTTAATTCAAACTCTATTCTCTAAAAATGATATCCTTTGAATGAAATTCTCATAGTGAATAGATGATACTTACAAAATTTTTGTATCTTTCTAGTAGCCTATCAACAACACACCTAGTTATAGTATCTAAAATTTAAGGTGTGTATGAAGCTTTGTAATGTGAAACCTAATGGGTTTGAAAATTTACCCTCATAGTTAGTTTTCTAAAACTTTCAATATATTTAAATTTAGAAATAATATATCATTTAAGAGTTTCAAATATTAATAATTGTTTGTATGTATGAAGTGTTTACTAGCTAGTGCTACCGTGTCTTCTTTAGGGGTCAATGTTCATAGTAAATGTGATTTTGGTTTCATTCTCCCTTATAGTTTTATACTGAACCTTATTTTATTTTCTATCAACCTCATATAAATCCATTCCTTCAAGCCATTGATAAAATTTGGTATTCAAAGTTGGTCGTATGTGTTACCAATCAATATTGCAAACCATGCAAACAACATCGCTTCCCACAATTAATTAATATTCAAACACATGAAAATGGTAAATAATACTTCATGTAAGTATGTATCATGAAATAAACTATTCATGACGTAAATCTATGAGTTATAATTAAAATTCCATAACCTCCTCCTTTTCAAAGAAAACAATGATGACATTGTTCTTTAAATTTATTCCTTCACATTTTCAAAACATGTAAAATTTATGCATATAGTCAACTTGTTTTATCTTATGATTCGTATGTATATTGCATTCTTCCCTATTATTTGGTCTTCATCAAACCCAAAGATTGTAAAAAAAAGAAAACCAACACTATAAAATACTCTACAAAACAACTACTACATGGAATTACATTTCCAAACTAGCATGGCGTTTAGATCCCATTTGCCACACTTTGCAACCCATGCGCAATTATTTGTGTATGTTTTTCTATCCATTATTATCCTTGCTAGCATAAAGCAATACATGCCGCCTATACCTATGGCCATTCTATGTGAAAACCACAATGAAAATAAACATAGTTTAGTGCCCACTCCTCTTCGACATTTATATTACTCTAATTTTTCTTACTTTGGATTGGAACCATAAACATTGTTATCATATTTTATCTTTATAAATTGATAGATGAACATTACAATATATTTTTAACTTGTTTGATAAATAATATAGATGTGTTAGACTTTTGACATGATGTGACTTATATGATAGATTACATTGATGGATTGACATATCAGTATTTATTGATCTAGAGCTATTACTGTACTGACACATTGGATTTTTTGTATAGACTTTGCTAGATAATTTAGGTTGTTTTGTGATCTTATTAATAATTGAAGAATTGATAGAATCGAAATATTTTAAATTGTGAAAAATTGGTGAAATACTTGATTTTGGTGATGGTTTAGTTATGATAATTGATGGTGTAAATTGATATGTATATGTGTGTGTTTTATTATCTCGATTTCGTTAATATGGTCATGAGGATATAAAGGTATTGTTTTGATTTTTGCACGAAATTGTAACACAACAAACAAAAGGGGATAGGAGACCAACAGTGAAGGAATTTGGGGTATTGGCAATAGGTCACCTTAGCAACTTGTGTAAATGTATGTTGTGTGTTACTCTTAGATGGTTATGAGGACCCCGTTTGGGAATGGCCTCAAATGTGACCTTGGGTAAATATGTTGTTTCCCTTTTATTTATTTATTTTGTGAGTATTTGTATTATTTTAATATTGTGAGTCACCTTTATTAGTGTTAGTTAAAGTACTCAAATTAAGTTGATTAATATTGATTAATTAGTGTAATTTAGGATGTGACCAAAGGGGGGTAATTAATGCATGTAGGTGGTTCTTGGTTTGTGTTGGATTTAGAAGAATTTAATTGTTTTTAGTGTTGTGTACTCAACCTTGCATGTAAAACTCAGATTTAGGCTTAAGGGCCACTTTTGGAGGCTTCTGGGACAAGTTACGTTTGTTTGACACCTCTTAATTTCACTTACCAACCACCCCTATGAGTTAAGGGGTCAAAAACAGACCTCATTATGTGATTATAAGACAAAAAGGTGTTATTTATTTCACTTTCTTACATATGTTTTTAATTTTGTCTTTTAGAGGTGTGGGTTTAAGTTTGAGTGTGTAAGAAGGTCATCATTCGATCAACCACAAATTTATTTTTATTTGGCGATTGGGTTTGACCATGTGTTGTGAAGTGGAAGAGGAATGATGTGGCATCCTATATGGAGCCACATTACCTCTCTCTTCTCTTTTTTCTATTTATTCAAGTTTGTTTGATGATTTGGGGGTTACTTGTTTTATTTGGACCCTTACCTTTTTTTTGGAGGAGCTTTATTTTGGAGTGTTTGTTTGGATCTTGGAGTTGGATTGTAATTGCTTTGGACTTGGAAAGGATTGGAGCTTGTGATTTTGGTTTAGATTCTCTTGCAATGGCAAGGTAGGGACTCCACCCATGTATTTCTTTTTCCATTTTGTTGTGTAAATGTATGTGAATGGATGATTAAATCATGTTTGTGATTTTCGGAAATAGAATGGCCTTTTGGTTGTCTAGGATAAAATGGAAATGAGGATATTTTGAAGGGAGGAATAAGAGTATTATTGGGTATTTTAGGAGGGAGTTGGGTTGGGGTGTCCCACCTTGTCGATAAGTGAACTTTGTGTTTATGTTGTTTATTTTATTGAGGGGGGGCATAAGAGTTGAGGGGGCATAATAATTATTTTTCTTTGAGGTAGGCATAAGATTCTTGTGGGTATGTGATTGAGTTTCTTGGAGGCGTTAAGGTGGGCAACAAAACCCTTGGGAGGAATAATTAGATCCCCTTGTTCCTTTCTCTTCCTTGGGAACTTAAATGTTTGTTGTGATTTTGATATTGTGTTTATTGTGTTGAATGTGTTTGTTTGAATGTTGCTTGTGGAATGTAAAGTTTCCTTGGTTGTCTTATACCCATCATTGCTTCATTGTTGGGGCTTGGGGGCCAATGAGGAAGAAGGTTTCTCTTCCTCATTGCATTATTGGTTAGGTGGAGAGTGTTTCCTACTCCCCTATTTTGTTGTTGTGCTTGGATTTTGATGAAGATGGTAGAGCTCAAGTGAAGATTTGGTCATAGTTGCACTTTGAAGAAAATGAAGAAAGATCCCACCTTTGTAAAATTTTGGTCATGTTGTTTCCACTTAAAGTGGAAGGCTTGTAAAATTACATTTTAAAAGAGAATCTCTTGGATATTCTACTCATCAAGTTTGTGATGTTATCCTTTTTTGTAAAATAAAAGTGGAGAGATTGAAATTTATTCTTTTGCATTTGTTGAAAAGAGGGACTATTATATTGTAAGAATGAACCAAGTTCTTGAGAAAGGATTGCATTATTATATAGTCATAGTTGTAAGTGATTCTGCTTTTTACTTATTGAAATAAATTTCATTTATCTTATGGTGGAAGAAAGAAAATAGCATCTTATTTTTATTGTAGAAGTTAGCACTTGAAAACTGTAAAATATTAGTCAACTATTATACCAATTTTTTAAAAAATGTATATAATGGGAAATTTCCATTAGTGTTTTCAACAATGAATAGATCCTCTTCTAATATTGTATTAGGTTAAATAAGAAATTTTATTATTTCTTGATTCTACTCACATGTGTATAAATAGAAATTTTTTTTGAGAAAATAGTTACTTTGCCTTGTATCTCACTATACCATTTAACCCAATTTGATTACAAAAAATAAGCAAAAAAATATCTATATAAAATTATAATTATATAAATTTACTTTATAAATTTATATATATTAAATATAATATAATAATATATTTATGAAAGTTAGATAAAAAAAATTACATTAAATAATATTAATATTAATATTAAATTATATATATTATTTTAATTATATATATAACATATTAAAAAAAAGCATATAAAGCTGAATGGCTTAATGTGGATTTTTTAATCTAAAGTAAAAACTATATTAAAAAAGAGTTTTGTTGGGGGTGGGGCAAACCCCCTCCCCACCTTTTTATTAACTTATATAAATGAAAATGATGGGGAAGGCTAAGTGCCTCTCCACCCCACCTTTTAAATAATGAATGGAAGGGTGGGGGGAGGGGGGAGCGTTCGTCCCCCAGATTTTATTAAATTTAAACAATGTTGTATAACACTACATCCAATCAAATGTTTGTGGCTTGTACTTTCCAAACCTGCAGCCGCTTTTAATACTATCTACTATTTTTTTTATTTGCGGCGATATATATATATATAAAGAGAGAGAGAGAGAGAGAGAGAGAGAGAGAGAGAGAGAGAGAGAGAGAGAGAGAGAGAGAGAGAATCCAAATAATTGGTGTATATACACTATTCAAACCAGATCTAAACAAAAAGGACAAAAATGCTCATACCTAAATAGGGAAAATACAAATGAAGTATATTATAGTAAATAAAGAATAAGAACAAACCTTAGGAGAGGATTAAAATGGAATAAGCAATAAAAATGTGTATCCATCCACAAGCTTGGACAAAATTCCATGACCTCCACTCTCATTCTTCTCCCAAACCTGCAAAATGAAAATGAGAAAATAAGCCAAAACAAATGAAAAAGAGTTTGTTATAAGGATGGTTAGGCTTAGTTGGATACTGAGATCTAAGGGCTCTAAATGAATCCATCTAATCATTGTGATTCATCTCTACAAAAGTTAGGAGAGGATTTTTTGGTGGGAAATATGTTTTTACATAAAATGAATGTGCAAATTATGAATGGGACCACTAAATGGGTGTTAGGAGGTAAGTCTAAAAGTTGACTTTATTGTTTTAGTTTAGTGACTATTTTATTAGGCCTTAGCTTTAGGAGTTATTTAAATTAAGTTTACACAGTCATAATTAGACAATGTTTGTAAAGGGGATTAAATTATATTTGAACTAAATCATAAGGTTAAGGCAAGTTTGACCTTAGCCATAGATTATTAAATCAATAAATGACATTAGAGATATATTACTAAATTAAATAAATATTGTAACAAGGATATTATAGCCAATGGTTTATAAGCGTTGATTAATGAGTTTTATCGGGAACCCTAGGAGGGGAATTAAGCCCAAAATGTTTGGATTTAAATAATAATTATTTATAGTTAATTAAAATGAATAATTTATTAACCGTAAATTATTTAAATCTAGTTGAAGGTTATCCTATTGTAACCCGTTTTAAAAGTAAAAATAAATAAATTTCTGTAAATTTTCCTATCTATTTTAGTGGGTTTTATCTTGGGTTTTGGGTGGGAAAAATGTGGGAGTTACACATGGTATTAGAGGCGTGGGTTCAATGTTTGGACCCTGAGCAGACATGGGAACACGTTGACTAGTAGAAAAACTAAAACCTAGGAAACTGGAACCTATAGGATTAAAATGATAATTACAAAAAAAAATAGTAACATAAATTTTTTTGGTTTGATGTACTCACCAAAGTGGGTTTTTTATCGAACCAGTTAATGGGAGACCATAATTTAGTTTGATATGCTTGTGAACTTCTCGAGTGTTAGGAACTGGGTTCCTTGAGAAGATGTTGTTTAATAGTTTCCTAACTCTTGCTCATAGATGTGTGGTATGTTGTACCCATAGAGACCCCCCCCCCC
This sequence comes from Taxus chinensis, assembly GCA_019776745.2. Taxonomy (NCBI): domain Eukaryota; kingdom Viridiplantae; phylum Streptophyta; class Pinopsida; order Cupressales; family Taxaceae; genus Taxus; species Taxus chinensis. The sequence goes on along the minus strand of CM034155.1, from coordinate 349,500,367 downwards.
CTCCCCCCGCAATTTGAAATGCAAGTTTTGTGTGGTGAAACTCTTGTGGATTAGTACTTGAGGTAGATTTTAGGGGTCAGTTTGGAGGAGAACTAGAGGTTGAATTGTTGTTTAGAGCTTCCCTTTTTCCTTCAATGTTTAGATGAGTTGGGTTTGGTTATGGATTGTGGACTTAATTCCCATATGGGAGAGCAGATATCATGGCATGATGTCCTAGTAGACCCTGTTTGTGTGATTATTCTCAGTTGTGAGACCGATGTTGAGTACCCCTGCTGATGGCCCGCGAAAAGGCTACAAAGTGATTAAAATGTTGATATTTGATGTGTTTTATATTCATAAACTTAATATTATTTTATCATTGACCAACATTTATTTTATGATTCAATTCCGAAGCTCTAAGGATTTTTCTATGGTTTTTTATCTTATTGCAATATTTTCAAGGATTGCAATGCGGCTACTTATCCATTTTCTTTATTGCTAATATTTCATAGATTTTTCCTTTGAATGGTGACTCAGAGATCATTTTTATTTTCATTTGTTTGTTCTAAATATTATCAAGAATGCTATGTTATTCTCTTCTTTTCTACTGATGAGCTAGTTCTAAACTGGTTTTATTGTGATATCTCATCGTATGGGGGTACACCCTATGTGTTGTGACTATCTCCTTAGGTGCTTCATGTCATTCCTTTTTCCTTTGGAATTAGGGAAATTTGTGTGTCTAGGATCTTGGAGTAACCCTTTTTATACTCAACCTTTTCCAGGGATGATTTTCTTTTCAATCCCCACTTCTCTTCAACACTAAATGAAACATGATCATATTTTCCAAATTGTTATAACTGTAAACCTTGTTTCTTTATTCTAATGAGCATACTGATGAGATGTGTGGGGCATCATGACTCCATTTTGTTTTGATTATTATTATTTTATCTATATGTCATATTATGGACCTTAATGGGCATTTAAGGATAAAACAATTAGTTAGAACGATTGCATCGTCGTAATTTGATTGTGATAGCATTATTGTTTTGTTGTATTTGGTTTATCTCTATGATTGGACACATAGAAACTATTGTTCTTTATTACCAACAGATATTAATAGAAAAATGAAATTAACACATTGTGTTAGGTAAATTTAAGGATAGACATTACTGTAACCGAACTAATTAACTTTTGATAGACATTCAGTATGGAAGAAAATGATGTTTTGTCAAATAAAGATATGTCGATATTTTGATTAAATTTTGTATGGATTTTTATTATGATGTTCAGAGTTATTTTTGTGATTTATTTAATGAAGGAATGGAGAAATTATGAAAAAGTGAAAGTATTGATTTAATCTGATGATCTAGTTGGTCTTTGATCTTAGTTGTAAACTGATGTATGAGTAGAATCAAAATGTTGAAAATGGGAATAATTGTTAAATTACTTGGTCTTAGAAATAGTAGTTATGATTTTGATGTTTGAAATTGATAGTTAGATGTAAGTGTTTTATTACTTTGACATCGTTAATATGGCCATGAGGCCAGAGGGGTATTGTGTGTTTTGCAGGGAAACATATCATGACAAACTACGGAGGGATTGGAGACCAACCACATCAGTATTCTAGGTGAATTCATCAAGGGTCACCATGGCAACATGTGTTTGTGTGTGTGTTTGAATTATTGGTAGGGGAAAATTGTGACCAAGGGGTTATGTTTTGTCTTTTAATTAGTTTTCCTTTAATTGATGTTAGTATGTGATTTTAGTGATGTAATTCATTGTATTAATTATTTTGAATTTGGTGTATGTATTTTTCCCCTTTATTATTAATGGGTCGTAGTGTCTTAATTAAAGCTAATTTAATCTTGTCCTAAACTAATTATAGATGTGACCAAAGAAATTAATTTATTAGGCTAGATTTCTCTTAGGTTTTTTGTTAAAATTTGAGTGCTTGGGAATCTTGAGTGTTGTACACTCTACCCCTTCATAGAAATTCGAATTTGGCCTTAGGGGCCAATTTTGGAGGCTTGTGGGACAAGTCAAAATTTTTCCACACCCCTTAAATTGATATAGAAACCCTACCTATGGGTTGGGGGGTCAAAATTAGATCCCATTAGGTGTTTTGGGAAGAAAAAAAGGTAAAATGTTTATTGCTATTTCTTTCATGTAATTAATTTTATCCTTAAGAGGTGTGGGCTTGGATTGTGTGTGTAAGTAATATGTCAGTTTTCACCCACTTATTAAATGTGATTTGGAGTTTGAAGTTTGACTAGTGGGGTGGATTTGACGATGAGTGATGCGGCATCCCACATGGAGCCACCTCAACCTCCTCTCTCCCTTTTCTATTTATTCAAGTTCTTTTACTTGTTTGGGGGTTACTTCATTCTTTAGGTGCTCTAGCATTTTGGAGTTAGAGGATTTTGGAGAGCTTGAGGTATTTATGGGAGCTTGTTGATGATTGTTTTTTCTTGAAAGATCTTGGATATTGACTTTTGGAACAAGCTCTACTATTTAAAGCTAGGAGTTTTACTCTTGCTCATGTTTTACTTGTGTATATGTGCTTGTTATTTTGAGTGTTTTGGAATGCTTATTGGGTGCTTGGATAGATTGCCTAAATTTGGTGTAGGAGGGGACTATGGGGAGACTTCAGGTAGGGAGGCATAAGAGTTTATTTCATGTTTTGAAGGGAGTTTGGGTTGAGTTACCCACCTTCGACGATAAATTACTTGCATTTCTTACTTGGTTATTTTGTTGAGGGAGCCATAAGAGATTGTAGGGAGGCATAAGAGAATGGGGGAGGAATAAGAGGTTATTAAGGGAGGCATAAGAGTGTGTAGGGGTTTTGAGATGTTTATTGGAGGTTTTTAAGGTGGGCACTCATTTCCCATTGGGACGCATAAGTGACCTCCCCATAGGTTCTTGCTCCTTTGGCTTTTAATATTTGAAGCCTTGTATGTTTTCTGGTTTTCTTTCTTGTGTTGTAGTGTGCGTTGAATGTGCTTTGGATTGGTTTTGAAATCTTGGTTTGTGATGTGGAAGCTTATTTTTTGGCATGAGTTGGATCCACCTTTCACTTCAATGTGGTTGGTGCTCGGGGGCCAATGAGGAGGTTGGCTTCTCCTCCTCATTGGATATTTTGGTTGGGTCGAGAGTGTTGCCTCTCCCCCCTTTTTTGTTATGGATCAAGCAAGTGTGAAGGAGAAGCCAACCTCCTCATTGGCCTCCAAGGACCGTCAGCCTACTCTAGGTGGCAATTCTATTACTTACGGTAGAAACTTTCAATTCCACATCTATGTAATTTATAACTTGTTATAACTATAATTTTAATCATGTAAATTTACTAAGGACACCTCCAGAAAACAAACAATGGAAAATATCATGGTTTTAAGCAATAAAATCTTCAAATGGTAAATTAAAATCACTCTTTTCCATTTATGTTAAAGTGGCTAGGGTTTTCCCCAAATGGAGAACCCCAAATATAAATGAATTTAAATAAAACCAGTTTGGAAAGGAAAACCTCCTTATATCCTTGAATGAAATGGATTGTAATGATAAAAACTTTAACTAAACAAATCTAAGCTTGATCTCCTTGTAGACTCCTCCATTATTCTTCCTCTCTTGTTCTCGTGGCTTCCTCCTCTTCAACCTTTAATTTTAACAAAAATAAAATAGACCAAATTAGGAGAATAGAATAAAGGAAAGCTTTTAATAAGAATGCTTAAGGATTTTTAGGGTTAGTTTGGAACCCTAGGATAATGAAAAAAAATAACTAAGTATAAGGTTGACCATGTTGGGATTGATCATTGATTAAATATAAGAAATAATTTAACCAAGAAAATAAAATTATGGCACCTTCCTAGACGAATGTTAATTAATTGACTTTAGAGATAAATTAAAAGTATTTAATCTTTGAACTAGACCTAGTTCCCCAATCATAAGGTTGAGAATATTTGGTAAGTGAATTTAATGTACCCTAAGGGTTGACACCCTTGTAACCATTTGTCTTAAACAAAAAAATATTTTCCGCAACTTTTGGGATAAGTGTTTAAGGTTTCAGCGTGTTTCTAGAACATCATTTTTGTGGGCATTACATTCTTTTTCACCCTATTAGGATATTTTTTCCTCATCAGAATATATGTGTTATTCTCTATGGATTTTAGATTATGTTAAGGATGAAGTAAATATTGGATAATTATGGGTTTGACAAATAGTATATTGTTTAGATGTGATGGTCCACCAATGAGAATACTGGATTTCTAATGTGGTTCCCTTGTTTTATTTTAGAAAATATTGATGGTGGACTATTTGCATCATGGGTAAATATGGTTATACTTAAACCACTTCAGGTAGTATGCTTGAATAAGTGTGTTTGTTTTTTTCTCAAGGACCCATGCTTAGGTATACCCTTGTCTTGACCACTTGTATTGTTTAACCTATACCACATGTTAATATTTTAGTCCGTAGTTTATGATTAGACTAGTATGGGTGATTTTCGGCTCCCTTAAACTTGTGCTTAGATATCTTAGTTTTTAAAGGTCTTTGGAGTCTTACCTTAGCTATTGTTATGCCATGTTATTCATCCTAGCTATAAATATTATCTATAGAGGCCATGTTTGAGTAAGCCTGTTCATGGCCCTCTTGCTATTTTTCTGCCCTCTCAATGAGGAAGTGTGGTTCCTGTTAGTGTGAGTTATCCTATGTGTCCTTCTCTCATGTTGGAGGGTCTTCTCACATGGGTTAGGTTTAGGGTTAGGTTTAGGGTTTCATGTGTGTCATGCACTAGGGTTACTCAACACCCTATATGTATCCCTTTTCTATTCATTTATGAGCATGTCAAGACACTCCGTTGTCTTTCCTCTATAAAATCTTTTTTTTTGTTGAGCAAGTTCTTCCATTACTGATCATTTTTTTCCTTGTTATCGCTGGAGATTTCATGATTCTGTTGGAGTACAACTACTTCGTGGTGCCTCATTTCTGATTCGATTCTCACAAACTCTTTTCATGGTATCAGAGTTGAGATCAGGTAAATGTGCAATCGATTTGTTTTTTTTTGCGATTAATCTTACTTGGTTTCATTTTTTTACTCTGCATGCAAGTCTTTTGATCACTATTTTCTGGAAATTATCTTGCTAATATCTCTAAAAAGATTTCTTGGAAAGTTTTTTATGGTTTTTTTCTTGTGCATTTGCATGTTTTTCAAAATACCTTGAGAAATCAGGTTTTTTAACTGCTTTTTGTAGTTGGATGTAACAAAATCCAAAATAGATATTATTTTCATTTTTTTAAATTTATTAAAATGGAAGTGAATTTTTTTAAGATCTCTGGTTTTTGCAGGATATTTGTCTATGCATGATAGTCTGTGGTTGCAGGATCTTTGTGTTCTTCTGTCGTGGTTGCTCGTAGATGAACTTTTCATTGTGCATGTATTGTTTTCCCTCTGACCGTTTCAATCAGGATTATTATGGATTGTTCTAATTATTGTGGCCTGTTCAAACTTCCAACCATACAATACAACAATACAATACAACCTGTCCTCTTTTCTCATACACGTGCGGCCTGAAAACACATCTGCTTTTGGAATATTTTTTTGGGACTATTGTGGACTGTATAAACTCCCCTCAGCTGCACCCAAGCATCTACTAACAACTCACATACTTGTTGCCCACGAATCTGCCTGCAAATAACTCTTTTTTTTGCCCACACGGCCTGCCATTTCTTTGAGTGCGGCCTATAACCTTCTCTGCATTTTTTCCACTCCTGCGTGTCTTTTCTTCTTGTTTTTTGGTGAAAGCAAAGTCAAACGTGGTAAGGTTTCAACCAGGCACCTTTTCCTTTGTATTTTCAACCTTCCGTCGAGTGTTGAAGACGAAGGGTGAGGTCCGAGATTGGAAGGTGGCTAATCCCTCCACGCAATACAAACAAACCCTATCTCAAATTTCATGTCATTTCTAATGGGCATGCATACGAAACCTTTTTCATGCATTTAGGGCACTTTTTTAATCCCTTTTCAGGCTTATTGGCTTTTTCTCATCAATTGTGGGAATTGGTTTTTTCTATAACTTTTGACTCGTTGCTCGGTTTTCAGCAGTTCTTTAGTCAAATTTGCATGTTTTTTCGCACTCTAGATGATGGGATCATTACCTTTGTAAACGAACTAATTTTATAAAGTTCCACATTCTGGGGGGTGTCTTTGTATTGCTTAATTCAGCACATTTTTTTAGCTTTGTTCTATTCCTTTTTTTCGTGGACTTGTGAGCATGTCTGCCACAATATTATGACAAAGGGATTCTTTTGTGTGATGTGAGACATTTTTTCTCACCACCAGGGTTGGATTTCACCTCCTTTCTATTTTTTTCTTGCCGTATCAATCTGTTGCTCCCTACGAACCTTGATTGTTGTCTTTGCCATTGTGTGTTATTACGCTAATTGCAAAGTGAGTGACAAACTGGTTCTCAGAACACAGTTGCATCTAGTTGTAATTAGCGCAATGAACTATAAAGTGCCGAAAGCAGGGGGGTTGTTATTGTCCTAGGTGGTTGTGTCTCTTTTCTGCATTTCTTTCTCTCTCTCTCTCTCTCACTATGGATGTAATTTCAATTCATTTGCTTACGTCATTCAACTTTTTCGAATGGAGATCAAAAATAATAATGAAACTAAGGGGTAAAGGGTTATTCCACATAACCATGGGAACTGAGACTGAACTAGATGATGAACCTAAAAAATCTAAGTGGTTAAACCGTAGTGATGAAGCTTTAGGTCTTCTTTGCATGTTCATTTCTCCTGACTTACTCTTCCACATTGAGGCGTCTGAAACACCTAAATCTATATGGAAAACGCTGGATGTGATGTTTGGACAACTAGATGACATGAGAGCACATGAGTTGGAAAATGAACTACTAGGGTTAAATCCTAGTGACTTTGAAAACCTACAAGCCTTCTTCTCGAAATTTGTCCACATTAAATTATTGTTAAGAGGATGTCAAGTAGAAAAGAAATATTCTCAACTGATCTTGTCGATTCTCTCTAAGCTAGGTCCCGAATATTCTATCTTCATGTCAACTTTCTACACTACAAAAGCCGCTTTGGGAAATACTTGGAAGATGCCCTCCTTTGACTATTTTTCATCCCAACTCATTCGAGAATAGGACAAACTCATTCAAATGAGGTCTCTCAAGTCCAAGTCACATGCCCTTATAGCAAGTACTAGCAAAGGAAAGAAGATTGAAAAGAAGAAGGAAACAAAGGATGAACCTAAGAAAGAAACCAAGATCAAACTTAAAAATGACACAAACACTTCAAATTCTGAGCCTAAGGCACAAAAAAGAAAGTATTCGTGTTCCTATTGCAAGAAGACTGGTCACGATGAGCAACACTATTTTAAGAAACATATTGATCACTTATCTCATTTACTTGAGAAAAATAAAATAAGTTTTCCTGAATCCATAAAACAAAGTGCTCTGAAGGCTGAGTCTTCTGCTGCAAAAGGTGCTAAAAATGATAAGAAGAAAGGAAAGGCCCTTGTAGCCAAATTTTCTCCTTCATCAACATGGATTATATATTCTAGTGCCTTACACCACATGGGTTCTTTGCATGTTGAGTTTTCCAACATTGAACCTTGTGGAATGTCCCAAATAATGATGGTTAATGACACGATAGTGTTGGTTTCAGGTAGTGGATTTGTAGAGATGGATGGGGGAACATTTAACCAATTTTTGAGTGTTCCTGATCTCTCTACCAATATCTTATCAGTTTACCAAATTACTCACCTTGTTGAAGGAATGCGAGTGGAATTTGGTCCTAACTCGGTGATCATTCGTGAGCTTAAAAATTACACTACAATGGCTAAGGGAAAGGTAGATCACCATTCATGGTTGTACACCTTCTCCCACTTTACTTCTGATTCTATGCCCACTGCCTTTCTCACTCATGCAAATGAGGTTAGTAAGCTATGGCATGAGTGTTTCAGACATCTAAATTATTGCTATCTTGAACAATTTAGCCAAAAAAAAATGGTCAATGGGTTTCCTCGTGTCAAGTTTTCTAAAGGTCTTTGTGAGGGTTGTACCCTTGGAAAGCATCCTGAAAAGAAATTTGATAAAGGAAAATCCTGGAGAGCCACTCGTCCTTTGGATCTTGTTCACAGCGATGTTTCTGGTCCATTTCCTTCTCCTTTGTTTACTAGAGATCTTTATGTGCTAACCTTCATTGATGCCTATTCACAATATACTTGGGTGTATTTTCTTAAGCTTAAGTCTGAAGTATTTGAACTTTTTCAGGACTTTAAGACTCTTGCTGAGAAACAAGCAGAATGGTCTATCAAGGTTCTTCAAATTGACAATGGAGGTGAATATGTAAACAATAGGTTCATGAATTTCTGTACTTCTAAAGGGATCTCTCTGCAGCATACAGTTTCTTATAGCCTTTCGTAGAATGGAGTCACAGAAAGAAAGAACCATACTTTGAAGGAGATGGCCACTTGTATGATTCACTTGAAGTCTCTTCCTCCATAGTATTGGGCCAAAGCAGTGAATTATGTATATTACATTCAGAACTGTGTTCCACACAAGGCAGCAAGCAGGATGACACCCTTTGAAGCCTGGTTTGGATGTAAGCTTGATGTTGAGCACTTTCAAGTCTTTAGATCCAAGGCTATGGCTCAGATTCTTAAGAGGAAATGCAAGGCTCTGGAACCACAATCCAAACCTTGTATCTTTGTAGGGTATCCTGATGGCATGAAGGGATATCGATTGATGAATCCTACTTCTCATGAGCTATATATTGAGAGAAGTGTTAAGTTCGATGAGTCTTCTTCAACTTCTACTTCTTCACCTATTAAGGTTCTTCAGCTCACTGATTCGGATTCTGACTCATCAGATGATGATACTATTAAGCGTGCTCCTCTTCTGGATCCTCCCAACCATCAGAATGTTGAGTCTTCTGATTCTGATAGTAGTGATGATGAGGACTATGTCCCTTATCACTCAAGTCAAGAATCTTCCGACTCTGAGCCTGATCCTCCTGGTCCCCTTTGGACCAGGAAAACTTTTCAAAGTGCTTGAGATTTAGTTGGAGATACTTCAGATATGAGACGTACTCACTCAGATTTTGTTGGACCCCACTCTTTCTTTGCCTCTGCTTCTGATCCACAGTCTTTCTGGGAGGCTTCTTGTATTCTTGAGTGGGATTCTGCCATGGATGAGGAGTATTCCTCTCTCATGAAGAATGATACTTGGGATCTCACCACTCTTCCGAAAGGAAGAAAAAGCCTTCGGTGTAAGAGGGTGTTCCATAAAAAGTATGGAGTAGATGGAGACATCGAAAAGTTTAAAGTGTGATTAGTAGCTAAGGGTTTCTCCCAGATAGCTAGGGTTGATTATACCAAAACCTTTGCTCCAATTACAAAGATGACTTCTATTCAACTGACCCTAGCCATTTCCGCAACGAACAGATGGAAAGTCCATCAAATGGACGTTAAGAGTGCCTTCCTTCATGGTGACCTAGAGGAAGAGATCTATATGGAACAATCTCCAAGCTATGTCCAAGATTCCTTCCTCATTTGTAAGTTAGAGAAGTCTCTTTATGGCCTTAAACAAGCCCCTCGAGCTTGGTATGCCAAGATGGACTCCTTCTTACTTACATCAGGGTTCACTAGGTGTCATTCTGATCCAAATGTTTATATTCTATGGCAAGATGACTCCATACTCATTTTTGTTCTATATGTTGATGACTTGTTGATCACAGGAAGCTCTTCCTCTATTATTGATTCTATGAAGATCACCTTAGCCAAAAATTTCTCCATGACTGACTTAGGTCTGCTTCATTACTTCCTTGGGATCTAGATTTCAAAATATGACTCAAGAATATTGATTTTGCAACCTAAGTATGCTCTTGATTTGCGAGCTCAGTTTCAGATGTTTGATTGCAAGTATTCTCCTACTCCTTTTCTTTCCGGGGTTAAGTTGGTTTCAGATTGCTCTACTCCCTTGGTTGATGGTACTCTTTACCAACAGTTAGTGGGGATCTTGATCTACTTGACTCACACTCGACCAGATTTATCATATGTTGTTGGGATCATGTCCAGATTCATGCAGGAGCCACATGAGCTACATTGGAAAGCAGATAAATGGATCCTTCATTATGTTCATGGCACTTATGCTGATGGCATTCACTATCATGGAGGGGTTGATATTGACTTGATTGGATTCACAAATTCTGATTGGGACAATGACTTAGATCATCAAAAATCTACTTCTGGCTATAGTTTCTCTCTTGGTTCGGGTCCTATTAGTTGGTGTAGCAAGAAGTAGAATGTAATTGCGATATCATCTACAGAGGCAGAATACAGAGGAGCAGTTAATGCTGCCACAGAAGCTATTTGGCTACAGGGTATTTTGACAGAGTTTGGCATCCACTTTCGGTAGCCTACCATTATCTACTTTGATAACCTGAGCACAATCTCTATTTGTAGAAATCTAGTTCAGTATTAGCAGATGAAGCACATTGAGATCCATATGCACTTCATACAAGATCTTATTCATGATGGTATCATCAACATTCAGTACATTCAGATAGCTGATCAGATTGCAGACTTATTCACCAAGCCCTTCACTGAGATGAAGTTTCTTTACTTATGGTCTCTTCTTGGGGTGAGGTCTTCTGCATCTTCCCATCTTCTTAGGGCTATGTAGTCCTTCTTTTCTTCTTCTTCTTCTAGAAATATTGTGTTTGCATATGGGCACCTTATCAGGCCTTTATTTGTCAGGCCCCATTGACACATCTTTCTTAGTTGTTTAGGAGTGTCTTCCTCTTCCGTCTGACTCATCACAACCGCTACCCCAGCTTCGATGAAGGGGGGGTGTTAGTGTGAGTTATCCTATGTGTCCTCCTCTCATGTTGGAGGGTCATCTCACATGGGTTAGGTTTAGGGTTTCATGTGTGTCATGCACTAGGGTTACTCAGCACCCTATATGTACCCCTTTTCTATTCATTTATGAGCATGCTAAGACACTTCGCTGTCTTTCCTCCATGCAAGCTTTGTTTCTATTGAGCAAGTTCTTCCATTACTGATCATTTTTTTCCTTGCTATCGCTAGAGCTTTCACGATTCTGTTGGAGTGCAACTACTTCATGGTGCCTCATTTCCAATTCCATTCTCACAAAATCTTTTTAGTTCCTATGGTTTGATTTCTTTCCCCCATGCTACCTTGATTTCTTAGTTGATGGCATTATGTGTTGATATAAGTATTTATTGAAAGTTATCCCTTCTTATAGTAAACTTGTTTTGAGTATAAGTTATAAATACTATTTTTCTCCCCATACTGATCTAAAATAATTGATTTTGTAAAAGAAGTTGGTAATTATAATGTGTTCCTATATCATAAATCCTTTTGCAATTTGTAGAGATTCACTTGGAATACATTAGTGATGTGTATGATATATGAGAAAAATATTGTAAATTTTGGTGTGTTCTTCTTTGGGTTAATGACTTATCATACCTATAAATTGAATAATGTGATAATCTTTGCTTTCCTAACCATTAAAAAAAATCCAATTGGTAATGTGGAAACTTGAGAATATTATATCTCTAATTGGGAAGTTTGGATTTTCAAACTTATAAGTAAATTTGGACATGAGGAAGATGTATCCTTACTCTAATTTTTGTGGTGTAATATAAGAAATAAATATTTGTGAAAATAGTAAGAAACCTATTATGCTCCCACTAGTAGTAGAATGAATAGATTTTTCCACCATGATAGAATGGTGAGATATCATGTCAACATTAGTGACGACCCTAATGATACAAGATATAGGATATTGTAATATAAGAAATTAATTAATTAGAAAACTTATAAGTATCCTTGTTGAACGTAATTATAACTTGTGTCTTGTAACGTGGAATATGGAACGGACTAATGTATGGGTTTGAACACAAGAACAAATAAGTAACTAAACAACCTTTTTGTATAAAATTTATTTTGTATGCCTAAATGATTTTATAAAGGATGTAATATGAATAATAGAACTAATTGACAATTTTCCTTGAACTACAGTATGAGTGTCCAATCTCAAATGCATTCTAAGGTGTTAAGATTTTACAAAAAATGTTGAAAAATTAGGAAAATGTATTGAATAGGCATATAACCTTAACATAACATGGGTCATTTTATTAATGTAAAGTGATAACGATCTTTTAGGATGATTTGTACGTGCTATAATACAAGAACCACAAATCATGAAAGAATGATTTGTTTCAATGATAAGTTAGTACGGAAAAAAAATTAGTGCAAACCTCATAAATAACTCAAGGTGGAAAAAATTATGATAAAATTATTATATCCCATTGTCATATCAAACAATTAACACATGTATAATGTTTATAACATGATATACATGCTATATTATTTTGGACCCCCCTAGTTAGTATGAAATTTTAGAAGTATGCAAAGGGAAATTATAACCTTATTTTAATAGAGTGCTTTGTTTAGAGTGATGTGTTCTAGTCATGTTGTGATCCCTTGAAAATCAATGTGAGTAGTCCCCCTTGTTGGGTCTTTCAGGACGTGGTATTCCTTTGTGCTCTTATCTTGACATATGTATATATTATGACCCTTTTGAAGAAAGTATTTATCTATGAGTTATTAGGAAGATGTCTTCTTATGTTGTACTAGGTCATTGATGACCTAGGCTTATTTACAATCTTATGAAACATATGTTAAGTATATGGAGGAATTTTCGAATCCTCTTTCCTTTTGGAGAATTGTGATGTTGTTACCCCTTGTCGTTAGAAGTAAATGGTACAATATAGTTCGTAAGTCTCTTCAGGAATGTTTTGTATGTGTCGGTATCGTAAATTTCTAGTAGGACCCCACTTGTTTCTTAATTTTCCCCTAACTTACTTGAATGTTTCTATGTGATATAATATTAAGTTATGTTCATTTTAAGAACCTTTTGAGCTAGGGTGGGCCTAGATTGTGAAATTTTGTTCTTTTAAAGAGTGAATGGTATCTTTTGTGTTGATATGATAGTATGAGATAAAATTTCCTTTCAAAAATAACTATAGAGAGAAAGATAAGAAATGACATCTAATTGATTGAGCTAGTAAATCAGGATGTGGGGTTGTGTGTTACACCATTCAGGAAAATATCCAAGCTATGGAAACCTTGTGGTTAAGAGTCTATTTTGTGTTACCATGAAAATCTAAGTGAGACCTTACACCTGAATTATATGAAGTATTTTCAATGACTAGTCTCCTTCCTTGAAAACATTTGACTAAATTTAGGTGTGTTCGCCACCCATTCTTATTGTTAAACCTCATCTTGTGTGATCTTAAGTCTGTTAGGCTTGTGAGTAGGCATGTTTTCTCATGAAAAATTTATGTTCATGATTGGTAGTTATTATCCTCATCTAAAATAATAAACCTTGTAGTGTGAGTTCAACCTAATTGGAAGTCTCATCTTTTTTTTACCATGTGTAATATCCATGTGTTGCTTCTTGGGCACCTTGCATATATAACATGGTCCTGTTCTTCATGGACCTTAATTTTCATTCATTGTTTTTCCATCAACCATTCTTGTATAAATATTTTGTGTTGTAAACTTGGTTAACCTTGTAGAGTTTATTCTAATAGTTTGTTCATTAGCAATACTATTTAGAGGATTATTTTTATCTAAGCCTTATAGCCTCCCTACCCTTATTTCAAAATTATTAATTATAATTGGATATTCAAAGGGGAAAATTTTATTGAAGTAAAGAAACCTCCATGGAAGATTTGACTACTAATTGTATGCTTTTTTTTCCTACCTCTTTCCGTGACTTCCAGGAGGAAGTCAATTCTAAGGAGAGAGGGATGTAGTCCACACTCCTCTTTGACATTGATATTAATATTATTTTTATTACTTTGGATTGAAGCCATTTACATTGTTATCATATTTGATTTTTAGACATTGATAAATGAACATTACTATATTTGTTTAGTTTATGTAATAGACAGTATAGATGTGTTAGACTTTTGACATGATGTGACTTATATGATAGATTATATGCATGGATTGACATATCAATATTTGATGATCTAAAGCTACAATTGCACTAACACATTGGATTTGGTGTATAGACTTTGCTAGATGATTTAGTTGGTTTTGTGATCTTATTGCTAATTGAAGAATTAATAGAACCAAAATATTTTAAATTGTGAACAATTGGTGAAATGCTTGATTTTTGTGATGGTTTAGCTAGGATAATTGATGATATAAATTGATATGTATATGTGTGTATTTTATTATCTCGATGTAGTTAATATGACCTTGAAGCTAGAAAGGTATTGTTTTTATTTTTTGCAGGGAATTGTAACACAACAAATAAAATGAGGATAGGAGACCAACAATGAAAGAATTTGAGGCATTGACAACATGTCATCTTGGCAACTTGTGTAATTGTATGATGTTTATTGTTAGATGGTTATGAGGTCACCATTAGGGGGTCACCTCAAATGTGAATTTGTGTAAATATGTTGTTTTCCTTTTTATTTTATTTATATTGTGAGTACTTGTATTATTTTAGTATTGTGAGTCACCTTTATTAGTGTTAGTTAAAGTGCTCAAATTAAGTTGATTAATATTGATTAATTAGTGTAATTTGGGATGTGACAAAAGGGGGGTAATTAATGTGAGTAGGTGGTTCTTGGTTTGTGTTGGATTTGGAAGGATTTTATTGTTGTGAGTGTTGTGTACTCTACCTTGCATGTCAAATTTGTATTTGGGCTTAATGGCCATTTTTTAAGGTTTGTGGGATTGGTTAAAATTTTTCCACACCTCTTAATTTCACCTTCTAACTACCTCTATGGGTTAAGGGGTCAAAAATAGACCCCATTATGTGATTGTAAGACAAAAATTTATTATTTATTGTACTTTCCTACATATGTTTTTAATTTTGTACTTTAGAGGTGTGGGTTTGTGTTTTAGTGTGTAGTAAGGTTGTCATTCCCTCAACCACCAATTTATTGTGCTTTGGGGATTTGGTTTGACCATGTGAAGTGGAGTGGAGAAGGAATGATGTTGAATCCTACATAGAGCCAGATCACCTCTCTCTCCTCTTTTTTCTAATTATTCAAATTTGTTTGATGATTTTTGGGTTACTTGTTTTATTTAGACCCTTACATTTTTGTGGAGGACCTTCCTTTTGAAGTGCTTGTTTGGATCTTAGAATTGGATTGTGATTTATTTGGAATTGGAAAGTCTTGGAGATTGTGCTTGTGGATTGGATTCTCTTACAATGGAAAGGTAGGGACTTCACCCATGTATTTCTTTTGCTATTTTGTTGTGCAAATGTTAGTGAATGGACTATTGCTGCATGTTTCTGATTTTGGGAAATAGAATAGCTTTTAGGTTATGTGGGAGAAAATGGAAATGGGGATATTTTGGAGTGAGGTAGAAGAGTGTTATTGGGTATTTTAGGAGGGAGTTGGGTTGGGTTGTCCCACCTTTTTGATAAGTAAAATTTGTGCTTATCTTGTTTATTTTATTGAGGAAGGCTTAAGAGTTGAGGGAGGAATAAGTGTTGTTTTTCTTAAAGGGGGAAAAATAAAAAAACCAAAAAACTAAAAGCACCAAACAAGGTATGTTGGTCAAGACCACTTGACCCACAACTACCCTAGTATTTCCCTTTATGAGATCTAAGGCTCATCTTTAGAGGTAAATTTCCATATTTTTCTTTCTTTTTGTAATTCACCATCTTCCAACTTTCCCTGTATTAGGATCTGCATTCTCATCCGAGAGGATAGGAAGATTGATTTCTATGTTTTGACCTAGAGAAAACAATGTAACAGGGGGAACCAAAGGAGCCACCCCCATATCTGCATCTTTTTTATTATTATCGAGTAAAAGAGAGACAGTCTCACCCATCTTCTACACCTTCTCTGCAATTATCTTTTCCTGCTCCTCAACCTGATTCCCTGATTTACTAAGTAGATCCCCATGTTCCTTTCTCTTTCTTGGTTTCAGAATGGAGTCTTTGTACTTGAGAACTTGTATGTTCGTCATGACTTTGATATTGTGTTTATTGTGTTGAATGTGTTGGTTTGAATATTACTTGTGGGAGTCTTGGAAGGTTGTCTTGGTTGTCTTATACCCCACATTGCTTTATTGTTGGGGCTTGGGGGTTAATGAGGAAGAAGGCTTCTCTTCCTTATTGGATTATTGGTTATGTGGAGAGTGTTTCCTATTCCCCTATTTTGTTGATGATCTTGGATTTTGATGAAGATGGTGAAGATTTGGTCATAGTTGCACTTTGAAGAAAATGAAGAAAGATCCTAACTTTGTAAAATTATGGTCATGTTGTTTCGACTTAAAATGAAAGGCTTGTAAACTTGAATTTTAAAAGAAAAACTCTTGGATATTCTATTTATCATATTTGTGATGTTAGCCTTTGTTGTAAAATGAAAGTGGAGAGCTTGAATTTTTTTCTTTTGCATTTGTTGAAAAGAGGGACTATTATATTGTAAGAATGAACCAAGTTCTTGAGAAAAGATTGCATTATTATATGGTCATAGTTGTAAGTGATTCATAGTTTTACTTATTGAAATAAATATCATTTATCCTATGGTGGAAGAAAGAAAATACCCTCTTATTTTATTGTAAAGTTAGCACTTGAAATGTTGAAAATCCTAGTTAACTATTATACAAAATTAAAAAAAACAATGTGTATATAATGGGAAATTGGCATTAGTGTTTTAAGCAATGAATATATCCTCTTCTAATATTGTATTGGGTCAAATAAGAAATTTTAATAGTTCTTAATTCTACCGACATGTGTATAAATTGAAATTTTTGGTTTCTTTGCCTTGTATTTCACTATCCCATTTAACCCAATTTAATTACAAAATTAAGCAAAACAAAAAAAATATAGAAATGAAATTATAATTATATTTAATTACATAAATTTACTTTATAAATTTATATATATTAAATATAATATAGTAATATATTTATTGAAGTTAGATAAAAAGAAATTGCATTAAAGAATATTAATATTAATATTAAACTATATATCAATTTAATTATATATATATATATATATATATATATATATATATATATTATTAATAAATAAATTTGAAAAAAACATATTTAAAAAAAAAAGTATATAAAGCTGAATGGGTTAATGTGGATTTTTTTAAAATAAAGTAAAAACTTTATTTTTAAAAAGTTTCAGTTATTAACGTATATAAAGGAATCGGGAGGGGCGGCGAGGGGGGGGCACTCGCCACCCCCCCCCCCCCCTCCGCCCCTCGCCTGCCCCTCCCAAATATTTTTAAAACATGGCAATGATTTTAATATACAATATATAAACACACACACACACACACACACACACACACACACACACACACACACACCCCCACACACACACACAATTCAGGTAGGAAAATAATATATACATATACATATATAAACGCAATTCATGTAGGAAAATAATATATACATATACATATATAAACGTGTGTGTGTGTGTGTGCGCGCGCGCGCGCGCATCCAAATAACCAATGTATATATCTCTATTTTAAATCATATTTTAAAAGGGGGTTAAAATGTCGATACCCAAATAGGGCTAATATAAATGAAGTATATAATAGCAAATATATATATAATACACACACACACACACACACACACACACACACACCCCCACCCAAATAACCAATGTATATATCTCTATTTTAAACCATATTTTAAAAGGGGGTAAAAAGGACGATACCCAAATAGGGCAAATATAAATGAAGTATACAATAGCAAATAAAAATATAAACAAACCCTAGAAGAGGGTTACAAATAGATTAAACAATAAAAAAGAGTATCCATCCTTGAGCTTGAATATCCTTCATGGCCTCCTTTCTTCTTCTCCTCCCAAACCTAATGAAAATGAGAATATAAAACAAAAGAAATGAATAAGAGTTTTTCATAAGGATGTTTAGGGTTAGTTGATTACCTAGATCTAAGGGCTCTAAATGAACTCATCTAAAGGTTGTGATTCAACCCTACAAAAGTTAGGTGAATATTTTGGTGAGAATTTTATTTTAAATAAAATCTATGTGTAACTTGTGAATGGGGCCACTAAAGGGGTGTTAGGGGGAAGTTTAAAATGTGACCTTTATTACTTTAATTTAGTGACTTTTTACAAAGATCTTAATTTTGAATTAAATTAAATTAAATTTACATAATGATAACTAGACAATGCTTATTATAGGAGTTAAAATCTATTTGAACTAAATTATTTCGTTAGGGTAAATGAGACCTTGACCTTAGGATGTTAAGTCAATTAATGACTTTGGAAATATAATACTAAATTAAATAAATGTTGTAATAAGGGTATTTTAGCCAATGGCTTGTAAGGGTTGATTAATGAAGTTTAACAGGAACCCTGGAAGGGTATTTAAGCCCAATATGTTGAATTAAAATAATAATAATAAATTTTTATTTAAAATTAAATAATTACTAACCAATAAATAATTAAATCTAGTTGAATGTTATACCATTGCAACCCGTTTAAAAAAAAATTATTCCGTATTTTTTTCCTTGCTAATCATTGGGTTTATCTTGGGATTTTTACGGGAAACAAGTGGGCATGAAACTTGGTATCAAAGCTGTGGGTTCAATGCTTGGACCATGGGAAGTCTTGGGAACATGTAAACCTGTTAGCCAAACTAAAACCTAGGGTGCTAAAACATATATGATTAAAATATTAGTAATAACAAAAAAAAATTGGGTTGTTGTACTCGCCCCGGTGGGCATCTTGTCGAACCAGTTAACGGAAAATGTAATCCAAATTGATAATGTTATCACCTACTTGGGTATTAGAAATTTGGTTCTTGATGAAGATGTTGGCTAATGAAACTCCTAGCTTTTGGTTGTGGTCATGTGATGGTGTTTATTCCGTACAGACCCTCCCTTGTTTGGTTGCTATTTCGTTTGGTGTTGTTCTTCGGAATTAGTGCTAGAGTTATTGTTTAGGGGACATCTTAGAGAAAATCCAAGGATTGATTTGTTGTTTAGAGATTTTATCTTGCTTCAACGGTTAGAAGAGTTGGTTTTGGTTGTCATTGGTGGACATAACCCCCTTTTGGGAGTATAGATATCATGACATGATGTCATAGTAGATCTAGTTCATAGGTTTATTTTGAGATGTGAGCTCGATGTTGAGTACCCCTTCCAGTGGCCCACAAAAGGTTGTGAAGTAATTATGATGTTTATATTTCATCTATTTTATATGTGTAAACTTAAATTCCTTCATCAAGGGCCAACACTTTATTGATGTGATTGAGAAGCTCCGAGACACTGCTTATTATTATATTTTTTTATCTTATTGCAATATTTTTCAAGGATTTCAATGCAACTACTTAGCCATTTTCTTTTATTGTTGAGACTTCTTGGATTTTACCTTTGTTTGGCGATCCGGAGCTCATTTGTCTTGTTGTTCATTTGGCTAAATGTTATCAAGAATGTTACTCAACTCTTTTCTTATCTTCTGATGAGCTGGTTCTACACTGTTGTATTATGATCTCTCATCGTATGGGGGTACACATTAGGTGCCTTGATATCCTTTTACGTTCTTCAAATCATGCTTTTGGTTTTAGAGTCATGAGGTTTAGTGTGTCTAAGACCTTGGAGTGACCTTTTCAACACTCAACTTCCCTAGGGAGAGAGTTATCCCGATTGTGTTGTATTGTTGGTAGTTTTAGCAATGGATGTGTTTATTTTCCACCCTAGTAGGAGCATTGTTCCTCATTATGATAGATGTGATATTCATTATGGACTTATGAATTATGTTAGGGATGGACTAACTCTGGGATAATTATAGGTTTGACGAATAGTGTGTTGTTTGGATGTGATGGTCCACCGATGGGAATAATGGAGTTTGAATGTGTTTCCCTTGTTTTATTTTAGAAAAGATCGATAGTGGAATGGTTTTATTTTGGAAAAATATGGTTTTTCTTAAGCCCCTTCGAGCATTTTTCTTAAATAATTGTGTTTTTTTCTCTCTGGGACCCATAGATAGATATGTCATTGTCTTTACCCCCTTATCTTTTTTAGCTTATACCATTATGATCCTTAAACGTCAAGTTGTGCTTAGGAATGATATGGGTACCTTGAGATTATTTGGACACATTTGGGTCCTTTTTGGACTTTTTCTAGGAGGTTTTGATGTATAGATTGTGGGAGTCCGACCTTAGTTATGGATATGTGATACTCTTTCTTCCAAGGCGATAACTTTTTCCCTTAAATGCTATGTTTGAGTAAATTATTTAACGTTCCTCTTGCTATTTTTGTTTCCCTCTCGGTGAGGAAGTGTGGTGCCTATGGGTTAATTTATTTCCCCCCTGATACCTTGATATCTTTTTTGATGGCATTTTGTGTGGATATAAGTTTTTTTAGGAAACTAGCCTTTCTTATAGTCAACCTATTTTGAGTATAAGTTGTAAACATTGGTTTTTCTCCCCATATTGATCTAAACTCCTTGAATTGTTAAAAGCGAATGGTAACTTTAATATGCACCTTTATCATAACTCCTATTGATATTTGGGGAGACCCACTTACAATACATTAGTGATGCATGTAATTCTTTTGTAAAATCTTGTAAATTGGTGTGTTTTGCTTTGGTTAATGACTTTTTGTTCCTACAAATTGAAAAATATGATAATCTTAACTCTTCCTACCTATTAAAATCCAAATGGTAATGTGACAACTTAAGCATATTAGATCCCTAATTGGGAAGCTTAGACTTTTGAAACTTATAAGTAAATTTTGGACTCTAGGAAGATGGATCCTTAATCTAATAGTTTTGGTGTAATATAAGAAATAAAACTTTGTGAAAATAGAAAGAAACTTATTTTACTTTCCATAGAAGTAGAATGAATAAATTTTGACAGCAATATATAATGGTGAGAAATCATGTCAACATTATCAATGACCCTAATGGTACAAGATATAGGATATCGTAATACAAGGAATGCATGAGTTAGAAAACTTATAAGAAACATGCTTGGAAAATGTAATTATAACTTGTGTCTTATAACTTGGAATATGGAACGGATAAATTTATCAATTTGGACACAAGAACAAATAAGTAACTAAACAACCTTGTTTGTATAAAATTGATTTTACATTCCCAAAAATTTATAAAGGATGTAATGTGAATAATAGACCTAATTGAAAAGTTTACTTGAACTACGGTATGAGTGTCCAATCTTAAATGCATCCTAAGGTGTTAAGATGTTGTAAATAATGTTGAAACATTAGGAAAATGTAATTAATATACATATAACCTTAACATACATGGATTATGTTATTATTGTAATGTGATCACGATCTTAAAGCAAGATTGGTATGCGATATAATAACAGTTGCATAAATCATGAAAGAATGAGTTGTTTCAATGATGGGTTAGTATAAAAAAATAAAAATTCTTAGTGTGAACCTCATAATGAACTCAAGAAGGAAAACGTGATGATAAAATGATTACACCACCTTGTTATATCAAAAAACAAACACATGTATAATGTTTATAACACAAGACATGTGTTATATTATTTTGGACCTCCCTCTAACTAGTATGAAATTTTAGAAGTATACATAGGGAAATTATCACCTTATGTGAATAGAGTGCTTTGTTGAGAGTGATGTGTTATATTCATGTTGTAATCCCTTGAACATCAATGTGAGTAGTCCTCCTTGTTGGGTCTTTCACACCATAAACCCTTTTTCTCTTATCTAGGCATGTGTATAAATTATGAACCTTTTGAAGCAAGTCTTTACCTCTGAATTATTAAGAAGGTGCCTTCTTGTGTTGGAGTAGGTCATTGGTGACATATTCTTATTTATAAGATTAGGAAATATATGTTAAGGATGTGGAGGAATTCGTGAATCCTTTTTCCTTTTGGGGAACTGTGATGTTGTTACCCCTTTCCCTTGGCACTAAAATGGTACAAGATAGTACGCAAGTGTCTTTAGGAATGTTTTGTATATGTAAGTCTCTTAAATTAATAGTTAGACACCACTTGTTTCTTAATTTTTACCTAGCTTACTTGAATGTTTTTATGTGATATAGTATTAATTTATGTTCATTTTAAGAACCTTTTGAGCTAGAGCGGGCCTAGATTGTGAAAATTTGTGCTTTTATAGAGTGAATGGTATCTTTTGTGTCGATATGATGGTATGATCTAAGATTTCCTTTATAAAAAAAATATAGAGAGAAAGTGTAAAGCCCACTAAAAAAACAACCCACTTGAGACCCAAGAACAACCTAGGAATAGTTAGGAAAATTATGGGATATTTTTTTTTTATTAAAAGAGTCTGCAACTGGGCTATAAGAAAATAGTTGTCACTAACAAGTTCTAGAACAATTATAATCCACTAGAATATACTTTTATTTTATTAAAAATTATTAGAGGTTGTAAGGTAAGAAATTTAGGGTTAGAAGGTTTAATTAGGTTCAGAGGGTAATTCCTGATCATACCCACTCTCTAATAGGCTTAAAGATTCAACTTGATATTTCTCAAACTTAATACATTCAAATTTTCCCTAAATCATTCCCATTGGATTGGAATTTTCCTCACCTTTCCATTGATATAAATAAGTCCTCATAACTCCTCATATTTCTCAATTTATGGGCCAGCAGGCCTTGGAGTGAAATTTTTTTCCAAGAGTAGGATTGCGGGCCCAGGGGAGAAAATTTGCCCCAAGGGCGGGTCTGCGGGACGCGGGGAGAAATATTTCCCAGAGGAAAATTTGAGTTAGCAGGGTGGTGGGAGACATTTTGGAAAATTTCCTACGTGGGGAAAAAAGCCAACTTTGCGCCCGCGGGTCTTTACGTCCGCAAGGGACATGTGGCACCTCCTAAACCAATGTGAGGAAAGCGGGGTGGTGGGGATAAAAGATTTTTAAGTAAATATAGAGAGAAAGTGTAAATCCTGCTAAAAAAACAACCCACTTGAGACCCAAGAACAACCTAGGATTAGTTCAGAAAATTATGGGATAAACTTTTTTTATTAAAAGAATCTACAACCGGTTTACAAGAAAATAGTTGTCACTAACAGGTTCCAGAACAATTCTAATCCACTAGAATATAATTTTCATTTATTAACAAGTAATAGAGGTTGTAAGCTCTAAAATTTAGGGTTAGAAGGTTCAATTAGGTTCAGAGGGTAATTCCTCATCATACCCACTCTCTAATAGACTTAAAGATTCAACGTTATTTTTCTCAAACTTAACATATTCAAATTTTCCCTTAATCATTCCCATTGAATAGGAATTTTCCTCACATTTCTATTGATATAAATAAGTCCTTGTAATTCCTCATATTTCTCAAGTTATGGGGCGGCGGGCCTTGGGGTGAAAATTTTCCCCAAGAGTGAGCCTGCAGGCCCAGGGGAGAAAATTTGCCCCAAGGGTGGGCCTACAAGCCACGGGGAGAAATATTTCCCAGAGGAGGAGTTGGGTCAATAGGGCGTTGGTAGACATTTTAGAAAATTTCCTGCGTGGGGTGAAAAGCCAACTTTGCACCCGTGAGTTCGCAAGGGACACATGGCACCTCCTAAGCCAATGCGGGGAAAGTGGGATGGTAGGGATAAAAGAGTTTTAATGCTCCAAAGGGTGAAAAGGTTAAAATTCACCCGTGCCTCTACCGACACCTTGCAATGCCACATTTCAGCTCCTGATTGGCTACGAGCCGGCAGGGAAAATTTAGAAAAATTTCCAAAATTTTTCCAAAAACACAGAAGGCAAAATGAAACCTGCTTCTCCTCCAATGTCTCGTGATGCTACGTGGAAACTCCTGATTTCTATGGGGTGGCAGAGAAAATTTAGAAAATTTTCCCAATTTTTTTTTCAAGCGTTAAGTTAAAAAAAAATCCGCCCCTCTGCCAACGCCTCATGGTGCCATGTGGCAGCCTCTGATTGGCTATGGGTAGGTGGCAAAAATTAGAAAAAAAATTTAAAAAAATTTGCAAAGTGCCAAGGGAAAAAATCGGGCCCGCCAAGGAAATTTTTCCCAAATTTTTTTTTGACGCCAAGTGAAGGAAAAACTTCAGAAGTCCATAACTTTTAATAGAGAGCTCATTTTTGGGAAAACAAGGACTTTCTGGAAAGATATCGACATCCTCTTTACTCAAGAAGCATTAAATTTTTATTTTTATAAGGTTTAATAAGTAAATTTCAATAAAACAATGTACATTCTTTTATAGTGCAAACTGGTAAAAAAATAAATAATATTTTTTTTTTCAATTTGATCTTCTTCCTCTCTTAACATGTCAAATAGGCATGGAGAATTATTCTTGGGTGGTTTAAGGATAATTTTATGAGGTAGATCTATTTTATTGAGTACCAATTTGAAATTTTACAACTTTCATAGCAAAACGACTGTGAAAGCTTTGAACTCGGTTTTGCTAGGTTTTGAAAGATTTATTTTAAGTGTTTTTTTCTAATTAAACTCATTTATATCTTGGCATGTTTAATTTAAATGTTTAATTATTATTTCTTGGTTGTAGGTTCATTCTATTCATTTATGATAAAAGTTACTAATTTTAACATGAAGCAAAAATGGAAACAATAAAATTAGCTCAATGGTTCTAATTTTACTTGCCTAACAAATTAATTCATTTCATAATAGTTTCAAAAAGGTTTCATTCCTTCAATAAAATGATAAATACAAGAATGTAACTTTTAATCTTTTCAAATCATGCACTTCACAAAACAGAGTACTACATTTCCTTCATACGAATTGCTTTCTTTCAAACAGAGATTTCAATTACATTTAAAAGATCAGATTCAATACCACAGTGTACTTTGAGAAAGGTAATACATCATTTATTGATTATAAAAGACAATTTTGTAACATCCTTCTTTTATTCTTTGAATGCAATTTCTTTCACATTCTTTCAAAATAAAAATAGATTTTATCTCTTTTACATTTCACTTTACAACTTTCATGGTCAACACAACATCTTTCTATTACAAAAAATTTACAAGTTCATCCACTTCAAGTTAGAGAGGTTACAATAAAATTTATCTCAACAAGGGACTATCCAATTGTCTCTTTTCTTGCTCCAGAGAAGCAACATGAATATTTCTCATTCTTCCAATTTGATCACAACAAGAGTAGGGGAAAGGTAATACTCTCCACCCAACCAAGACATCCAATGAAGAGGAGAAGCCATACTTCTTCATTGGACCCCGAGCCCTAACCACTATTAAATAAAAGATGTGATCAACCTCATGGCAACAACAAGCTTCCACAAACATAGAAGCAATATTTTCACAATAAAACACAGTCCAAAATAGAATGTAGTTTACAACTACATTAAAGCATGATAAAAATTATTGAGGCTTCATCCAGCAAGCCAAAGGAGTAAGAAACTATGTGGGATGCTACTTGTTCCTTCCAAAGGGGAAATTGGTATCACCACCTGATTTCAACCCACCAAAATAAGTATATCAAAACCCTAACATTCCTTATGCCTCCCCAAAGTACCCTTTATTCCTCACATTTCCTTATGTCTCCCCAACCTCTTATGGCACCCCATAATGAGTAAATAAATGCAATTTATTTATTTGTAAGGTGGAACTTAACTCCAAACTCCCTCCATCATTATACCTCCCTAAAACATAATTTTTCCTCACACAAAATAAACCCCATAGTCTTCTCCTACAGCATTCCTAGGTCATTTACCCAACAACCCAAAAACATGCCAAAAAATTCATACATTAACATTTACATTCATAAAAAAAGAGCATTTCAAGAGCCAAGTTCCTATCTCTCCATGATGGAGTTGTTCCAAGTTCCAAAATAGAAAGCTTTATCCCAATGCAAGCAAACCAAATCAGCCAAGCACAAGTATGCAATAATCTTTAAAAAACTTCTTCAAATCAAGAGCTCCCAAAACAACAAGGAATTCATCCAAGAATTAAGTCTCCAAGTTAAGCAACCCAAAACAAGGAAAGGAATTCAAATTTTATAGAAGAGGGAATTGAAGAGGATGAGGTGGGTCCATGTAGGATGTCACATCACACATTCTCAACCCCAACCCCCAAAGTCAACTTCATTCTTCGAAGCATAATAAATAGGTGGGTGAATAATATGACATTTTACCTACACACTCAAATCTAACCCACACCCCAAATGACTAAAATTAAATCATGTAAGAAAAGTGCAATTAAAACCTATAATTTGTCTGCTCAAAAAGAATTATAAAAGTCTAATCTAAACTCTCCAACCATAGGTATGGTTGGTAATTAAATTTAAGAGGTATGGGATGAGTTTAACTTGTCCCATAAGCCTCCAAAATCAACCTCCAAGGAAAAATTCGAATTTCCAAGAAGGTGGAGTGTTTCACACTCAAAAGTTAACTTACACATCTCTTACAACACGTTAATTCACAGCCAACAACTCTATTAATTACTTTCTTATGACATATTTTAATTAATTAACTTAACAACAAGATTACTCACAATATTACATACCATTTAATGAATAATGAAAGGGGTAAAAGCACTACAAAATAAACACATGCGAACATAAACAAAGACATCAAAATAAAAGAAATACATAAAATCCCTTGGTCACAATTAAAGGCGATCCCCCTAAGGGAAACCCTAATACACACAAACACACACAAACAAATACTAGTTGCCATGATGACCTTGTTGAATTCATCTAGAATTCCAATGTGGTTGGTCTCGAATCTCCTGATGTTTGTTGTGATATTTTAACCTGTAAAATACAAATACCTCCTTCGGCCTCATGGCCATATCAGAGCATCCAAAATAATATAAATATAATTCTCAAAATCATTTATATATATGAATCACAACAACATCAAAGCAATCTAACAATATCATTTATAGTTTTATCAACAACTATATCATCATCAACATATAAAATGCATCATAACTGAAGCAAGTCAATAATAATCCATGATCTAACATCTAACATCATACTATAATAAATTCCATAATCATGTCCATAATATAATCAGCAGTATCATGATTAGTATAAAAAAGTGTCAAAGGGAAGTGGTCAATACATCCCCCTCCCCTTAGACAGACTTCCTCCTGGAAGTCACTAGAACAAATGTGAAAACTGAACTCGTAGAAAAGTAACATCCTCCCATGTAGCTGCATTCTCATCATATCTATCCCACTGCACCCAGACCTGATCAACCTCTCTACCTCGAAGGCCCAGGGTCCTGTAATCTTGGATGCGAATGGGCTCCACCATCACTTGCCCCTAATCCTACACCTGCAATAAGGTCCAATCTAGCACATGAGAAGGATCTATAAAATATCTCCTAAGAACTGAAACATGAAACACATCATGTGCACGAGATAAGCTAGGTGGCAATGTTAGACAGTAAGCCAATGGGCCGATACACTCCAAGATCTCAAAAGGACCCACAAATCTAGGAGCTAACTTAGAACCTTTTCCATAATGGATAGGGATCTTATGTGGCTTGACACAAAGGAAAACCTTCATGCCCACATCAAAACTATGGTCAGTCCTATGATGATCTACGTACTTCTTTTGTCTGTCATGTACCTTCTGCAGTCTCTGTCTGATCAAACCACCTGCTGCTCCATGTCCTGCAACAAATATGGTCCAAGAGAAACCATGTACTCTAGCCTATCCCAGTTAAGAGGTGTCCTACACTCTCTACCACAAAAATTCTGAAAGGAGCCATGTCTATAGAAATCTAAAAACTATTACTGTAGGAAAACTCCACCAAGTATAGGTACTCCTCCCATCTATACTATTTATCCATCACAAACATCCTGAGGATGTCCTCTAGAATTTGATTCACCCGCTTAGTCTGTCCATCTATCCCAAGATGATATGGTGTGTTGAAGTTGATTCTCATCCCAAGGGCATGTTGCGTGTTAGTCTAGAAATGGGAAGTATACAAAGGATCATGGTAACAAATAATCTTTTGTGAAATCCTGTGCAACCTAACAATCTCATCCAAATATACCCATTCCACTGCACTAGATATATAAGTGGTCTTCACCAGGGAAAAGTGAGCCACTTTTGTCAATTTATCAACCATGACTTGTGATGGCATTGTGGTGATATCTCAACGTCGATATCCTAAAAATGAAGTTCATGGAAATGGTGTTCCATTTCCACTCTGGTATAACATGAGGAAAGATAAGGCCGACTGGATGTTGATGCTCGGACCATTACTTTCTGGCACTCTAAAAACCATGACACAAACTGGGCCACATCTTTATGAATTACTCTCCAATGATACAACTATCTCAAGGTGGTGCATGCATCTTCTTCACCCCAGGGTAGGCTAAATAGGGGTACATGTTGTGCCTCTACCAAGATGTCTTGCCTCAAGCCTCCATCTACTAGGAACATAAATTTAGCCTTTATGCTTGAGAATACCATATGCCTCTAAGGAAAAACCATCAAAATTCTCCTCAAGGGGTCTCTGAGACTCGATATCTACTCAAATTGTAATGTAGAAGTTCTGAAGAGGAAGCTACTAAAGAATCCAGCTCCGCAAATCTATGCTCACTGAGGTGGCCATAGCCACATGTATCTCATCTACTGAGAGCATCTGCCACAACATTCTCCTTCCCCTGCACATGTCTCTATCTCCATATCATACTCACAAAGAAACTCCATCCAATGGTCGTTGACGAGCATTGAGATTGGGCTTCGTGAAGAGGTGGCGAAGACCTCAGGAGATCTGTCCTGATTGTGAATCTCTGACTAAGAAGAAAGTGCCTCCATTGAAACCAAAAGTGTGAACAGATTCCGCAAGATAAAGATCATGAGTCGGATAATTAAGTTCATAATATCTGAGTTTACTAGACTCAAAAGCCACTACTCTACCCTGCTGCATCAACACAACCTCCAAGCCCTACTAAAGAAGAATCTGTGCAAACCAAAAACTCCACCCCATGGATCCTGCACTGTAAGAATAAGTGTTGTAGTGAGACATTACTTTTAGTGTACTGAAAGGCATGTTTGCATCTTTCCAACCAAACAAACATCTTCCCTTTCCTCTGAAGGGAAGTGATGGGTTGTGCAATCCAAGAGAAGTCCTGAACAAATCTCCGGTAGTAACTTGCTAATCCCACGAAGCTACACACCTCATTCACCAGTAATGGGTGTTGGCCAATCCTTAATAGCTCTTTTCTTTGAAGGATCGATGGTTATACCTTCCCTAGAAATTATATGACCCAAATAATGCACCTCCATCATGAAAGAATGCACACTTCTCTAGGTTCCCGTAAAGTTGTTGGCTCACGAAGACAATGAAGAACCTAGATGAAGGTGCCCCTCATGCTCCTCATGAATATGTGAGTAAATGAAAATTTCATCAAGAAATATGAGTATGAAAGTGATCTAAGAAAGTCCTAAATACCCCATTCATCAAACTCATAAACACTACTACGAGGGAATTCGTCAAACAAAAAGGTACCACTATGAACTCATAGTGGCCATACCTCATATGGAAGGAGGTCTTATGAATGTCCACCTTTAAAATCCTTCGCTGATGGTAACCTGAATCAAATTCTATCTTAGAGAAGGTTGTGGATCCCTTCATCTGATAAAATAAATCATCAATGCACGGAAGGAAATAACGATTCTTGATCATTACTTTGTTTAGCCAGCGGTAATCAATACACAACTACAAAGATCCATCCTTCTTCTTTACAAAGATCATCAGTTCACCCCAAGGAGATACACTAGGGTGGATAAGGCCTTTCTTCAAAAGGCCCTCAAGTTACAACTTGAGCTCACGTAGCTCTGGTGTCATCATCCGATAAGGTGCTCGTGAGATAGGCTCTGCTGCTCCGGAACTAGATCTATGTGAAAATCAATCTCACATGGTGGTGGTAACCCTGGTAGCTCCCTCGGAAATACATCTGAAAACTCTCTCAAAATGGGGTGATCATATAGTGATGATCCACTAGACCCATCCTTTAATCTGTCACTGACTGTAACAGCATACATCTTACAAACCATGTCGCACACACCGCTTAAGCTACATAACATAGATGGTGTGAATACAAACGGGTCTCCTGACCCTTAAAATCACCAACTCAACTCCCAAAATCATCTACAAAAGATATAATCTTGTGGGTAACAATCCATCATGTCCCTGTATGTAGACAACCAATCCATACCCAAGATGACTCCATATGAGCACAAAGGAAAAATACGGAGATCCGAGGTAGTGTTGAAAGGTCCCAAATCCACCACGAATTCCCTAACTAAGGAGTATACAGAGATCTTGGCTCCAGAATCCATCTCAACATCCCAACTATGAACCTACCTAACTACCACCAGCCTACATTTCTCTACTAAAGATGGTGTAATAAAAGAATCAAAAGAACTAGAATCAAACAAAATGGAGGTAGGAATACCACCAATGTTACCTGTAATCTCAATAGACTGTACTTTGATGCTCTACATGGCAGGTTCTCAACCATTGTATACATCATATGATTGTGCCCCATATCACCAATAGTAGGCTCTAAGATTTTTCCCTTACCCTTTGTATTAGAGTTTTATGGGCAGTCTCTCTAAACATTTCTAGTAACACACACAACCAAAACAACAACCTGATCCTCTCCCCTATGTAGGCAGGTCTGACGTGCACTCTGGAGGTCTATGGTGTGGATCCTGATAATCCATCTGCAGTCTGCTGTGGTCTCTACTGGTGAACTCCCTGCTGAGTGAGATCTTTGGGCACGCTGTGTCTTGATGGGACCCCTAGGAGGAGGCCCCATACTCTGACCTCTCTATGCATCAAATATCTATGGGAGGGCTATAAGGTGGGTGGGGACTACTGCTACTACTGTGTTCTAAAAGATGACAATGCTAAACCCTGTTGACCACGAGGAAGAGGTACTGACCCCCTTGCAATATTTTGTTCTACATCTATTGTATGTGGCCCTAGACTCAATCTCTAGCCTATTAGGTATTTTCCTCCCGAGTCTCCTCTGATATATAGGCCTTCTCGACGGACTCAGCTAATGTCTGTGGGACCAATGGATCTGCACTGCAACCTCTAATGTCTAGATTCAAACCTTGGATGAACCTATGGACCCGCACCTACTTATCCTACATGTAGTCAACATACTAGAGGTAGATCAAGAAATCTACTCTCATACTCAGCCACTGTAAGAGATGTCTGTTGAAGGTCATGGCACTCATCTATCCTACTGCTATATGAACCTCTATGACAAGTATCTACTCCTGAACTACTCCTCAAAGATATCCCATGTAACTTTCTCATAATAAACATGGAGATTTTTCTTCTCTGTCTACCACCAGACACCAACTCCATCCCTAAGTAGATAGATTGTAACACGAGCTTTCATGTTGCTAGAATAAGGACAAATCTTAAAGCACCTGCACAAGCTCACTAACTAGGCCTCTTCCTGAAATCCACCTATATCACCAAAATAATGTAATGTCCAAAGCTTCAGGATGTCCCTGATGTGATCTGCAGCTGTGGTATGATGGCCTCTAGGCCTCTCTATATGCTCATCCCTAAGCCTAGGGCTCTGAGACCTCTCTCTATCTCCTAAAACTACTCGTCACCCTGTCCCCTCTGTGGTGACTCTACTCTGGCTAACTCTACATGGAATTTCTCTCCTCCATGCTCCTCACTAAGTCAAGGAGATACATGACCCTCATAGAAGTGACTCTATCATGTCTGGTTTCATGTCCTCCTACTAATCCTCTACATAAAGCAACATTAATGTCCTAAAGAGTCTACAAAATCTATGGTAGGATGGCTTCTACAGTATGATCTGGTAGTTGTAAGTCTATCTCTATGTGAAAAGACCCCTCGTCCTGTCTGTGCTTCTTGCACAGACCAATGTGAGAGTTAGTTCATCTTTTTAAGTTTTATTTAGTTTCCATGTTTACTAAAATATGTGATTTCTAAACTAAGTTGTTTTCTATATTTAAAAGTGTGCTAGGTTTAAGGTTCGTGTCTCAAGTTTTCTAGTGTGCTCAATGGGCCAAGGTTTTGAACCACTTCTCTAATACCAAGTGTAGCACCCGCTAAAAATACAACTCACTTGAGACCCAAAAACAACCTAGGAATAGTTAGGAAAATTATGGGATAATTTTTTTTTAATTAAAATAATCTACAACCGGGTTACAAGACAACAGTTATCACTAACAAGTTCTGGGACAATTCTTATCTACTAGAATATACTTTTCTTTTATTAACAATTATTAGAGGTCGTAAGGTCAGAAATTTAGGGTTAGAGGGTTCAATTAGGTTCAGAGGGTAATTCTTGATCATACCCACTCTCTAATAGGCTTAAAGATTCAACTTGATTTTTCTTATACTTAATAGATTCAAATTGTCCCTCAATCATTCCATTGGATAGGAATTTTCCTTACCTTTCCATTGATATAAAGAAGTCCTCCTAACTTCTCATATTTCTCAACTTATGGGCCGACAAGCCTTGGAGTGAAGATTTTCCCCAAGAGCAAGCCTACGGGCCCAAGCGAGAAATTTTGCCCCAAGGGCGGGTCTGCAGAATGTGGGGAGAAATATTTCCCAAAGGACAAGTCAGGTTAGCGGGGTGGTGGGAGACATTTTGGAAAATTTCTCGCTTGGGGAAAAAAGCCAAATTTGCGCCCGTGAGTCTTCAAGTCCGCAAGGGACACGTGGCACCTCCTCAGCCAACGTGGGGTATGCGGGGTGGAGGGGATAAAATATTTTTAACACCCCGAAGGGAAAAAAGGGTAAAATTCACCCGCACCTCCGCTGACACCTCGCGATGCCATGTGGCAGCTCCTAATTGGTTGCGCAACGGCAAGAAAAATTTAGAAAATTTTCAAAAAAATTCCAAAAACACAAAAGGAAAAATGGAACCCGCTCCTTCGTCGATGCCTCCGACGCCACGTGGTAGCTCCTGATTCCTGCAGGCTGGTAGAGCGGTGGAGAAAATTTAGAAAATTTTCCCAAAAATTTTTTTGAAGCGCTAATTTAAAAAAAGATCCACCCCTCCGCCAACACCTCGTGGTGCCACGTGGTAGCCTCTAATTGGCTGTAGGTAGGTGGGGCAATGGGGAAAATTAAGAAAATTTTCCTAAAAATTTTCTGAAGCACCAAGGGAAAAATTCGGGCCCACGGGCCCACCAAGGAAATTTTTCCCAAATTTTTTTTTGACACCAAGTGAAGGAAAAACTTCAGAAGGCCATAACTTTTAATAGAGAGCTCAGTTTTGGGAAAATGATGACTTTCTAGAAATATTAAATTTTGATTTTGATAAGTTCTTAAGTAGTCAATTTAAAGAAAATGATCTATAGGCTTTTACAGTGCAAACTGGTAAAAAATTAACTTATAAAATTTGTTCAATTTGATCTTCTTCCTCTCTCAACATGTCAAATAGGCATGGAGAATTGTTCTTAGGTGGTTTTAGGATACGTTTGTAAGGTATATCTATTTGATTGAGTTCCAATTTGAAATTTTATAACTTTGACAACAAAATGACTGTGAAAGCTTTGAACTCAGTTTTTTCTAGGTTTTGAAAGATTTATTTTAAGTGTTTTTGTTTGACTGAACTCATTTATGTCCTGACATGTTCAATTTTAATGTTTCATTATTATTTCTTGGTTGCATTTTTGGTCTGTTCATTTATGATAAAAGCTACAAATTTTAACATGAAGCAAAAATGGAAACAAAAAAATTAGCTCAATGGTTATGATTTTACTTGCCTAACAAATGAATTCATTTCATGCTATTTTCAAAAAGGTTTCATTCCATCAATCAAACGATAAAGACAAGAATGTAACTTTTATTCTTTTTAAAACATGTACTTCACAAAACAGAGTACTACATTTCCTTCATACGCATTTCTTTCTTTCAAACTGAGATTTCAATTACATTTAAAATATCAGATTCAACACCACAATGTAATTTGATAAAGGTAATACATCATTTATTGATTCCAAAAGAAAACTTTATAACATCCTTCTTTTATTCTTCGAATGCAATTTCTTTCACATTCTTTCAAAACAAAAACAAAGTTTATCTCTTTTACATTTCACTTTACAACATTCATGATCAACACAACATCTTTCTGTTACAAATCATTTACAAGTTCATCCAATTCAAGTGGAAGAGGTTATAATAAAATTTATCTCAACAAGGGACTATCCAACTGTCTTTTTCCTTGCTCCAGAGCAGCAACATGCATATTTCTCATTCTTCCAATTTTATCACAACAAGATTAGGGGAAAAGGAAATGCTCTCCACCCAACCAAGACATCCAATGAAGAGGAGAAGCCATCCTTCTTCATTGGCCCCCGAGCCCCAACCACTATGCAATAAAACATATGATCCAACTCATGGTGACAACAAGATTCCACAAACACACAAGGAACATTTTCACAATAAAACACAGTCCAAAACAAAATGTATTTTATAACTACATTAAAGCATGAAAAGCATTACTAAGGCTTCATCCAACAAGCCAGAGGAGAAAGAATCTATGGGGGATGCTACTTGTGCCTTCCAAAGGGGAAATGGGTATCACCACCTGATTTTAACCCACCAAAATATAGTATATCAAAACCCTGACATTCCTTATGCCTCCCCAAAGTACCCCTTATTTCTCACATTTCCTTATGCCTACCCAACCTCTTATGGTACCCCATAATGAGTAAATAAATGCAAGTTATTTCTTTGTAAGGTGGAATCCAAATCCCAACTCCCTCCCTCGTTATACCTCCCTAAAACACATTTGTGCCTCCCACAAAATAAACCCCATAGGCTTCTCCTACACCATTCCTAGGCCATCTACCCAACAACCAAAAAACATGCCAAAACATTCATACATTAACATTTACATTCATAAAATAAGAGCATTTCAAGAGCCAAGCTCCTACCTCTCCATGCTGGATTTGTTCCAAGTTCTAAAACATCAAGCTTTATCCCAATGAAAGCAATCCAAATCATCCAAGCACAAGTATGCAACAATCATCCAAAAACTTCTTCAAATCAAGAGCTCCCAAAATAGCAAGGAATTCTCCCAAGAATGAAGTCTCCAAGTTAAGCAACTCAAAACAAGGAAAGGAATTCAAATTTTATAGAAGAGGGAAGGGAAGAGGATGAGGTGGGTCCGTGTAGGATGTCACATCACACATCCTCAACCCCAAACCCCCATATTCATCTTGATTCTACAAAGCATAATAAATAGGTGGGTGAATAATATGATAGTTTACTTACACACTCAAATCCAACCCACATCCCAAAATACTGAAATTAAATTATGTAAGAAAAGTGCAATTAAAATCTACAATTTTCCTTCTCAAAAAGCATTATAAAAGTCTAATCTCAACTATCCAACTGTAGGTATGGTTGGTAATTAAATTTAAGAGGTATGGGACAAGTTTAACTTGTCTTACAAGCATCCAAAATCATCCTACAATGACAACTTCGAATTTCCAAGAACGTGGGGTGTTTCACACTCAAAATTTAACTTACACATCACTTACAAATCTCTTACAACACTTTAATTCAAGGCCAAAAAATCTATTAATTACTTTTTTATTACATATTTTAATTAATTAAATTAACAATGAGATTACTCATAATATTACATACCATTTAATGAATAATGAAAGGGGTAAAAGCACCACAGCATAAACACATGCAAACATAAACAAAGGCACCAAAATAAAAGAAATACATAAAACCCCTTGGTCACAATTAGAGGTGATCCCCCATGGGAATCCCTAACACACACAAATAAATACTAGTTGCCATGATGACCTTGTTGAATTCATCTAGAATTCCAATGTGGTTGGTCTCTAATTCCCCGATGTTTGTTGTGATATTTTACCCTGTAAAATACAAATATCTCCTTTGGCCTCATGGCCATATCATAACATCCAAAATAATATAAATATAATTCCCTAAATTATTTAAATATATAAATCACAACATCATCAAAGAAATATAACAATATCATTTATATTTTTATCAACAACTATATCATCATCAACATATAAAATGCATCATAATTGAATCAAATCAAAATAATCCATGATCTAACATCTAACATCATACTATAATAAATTACATAATCATGTCCATAATATAATCAGAAGTATCATAATTAGTATCAAAAAGTTGTCAAAGGGAAGTGGGAACTACAGAAAGATAAGAAATGGAATCTAGCTGATTGAGCTATCAAATTAGGATGTGTTGTTGTGTGTTATGCCATTTAGGAAAAGATCCAAGTTATGAAAACCTTATGGTCAAGACTATTTTTTGTGTTAGCCTGAAAATCTAAGTGAGACCTTCTGAATTATATGAAGTATTGTTAATGACTAGTCTCCTTCCTTAAAAACATTTGATTAAATATAGGTTTGTTCCTTTTTGTTAAACCTTGTCTTGTGTGATCTTAAGTTTTTTAGGCTTGTGAGAAGGCATTTTTTCTCATGCGAAATTTATGGTCATGATTGGTAGTTATTAGCCTTATCTAAAATAAACAACCTTGTATTGTGAAGTCAACCCAAGTTGAAGTATCATCTCTTTTTTTTTACCGTGTGTAGTATCTATGTTTATCTTCTTTGACACCTTGAATATATAACATGTTCCTATTCTTCATGGACCTTAGTTTTCTCTCATTGGTTTTCCATCAACCATTCTTGTTTAAATATTTTTTTTCGTAAACTTCGTTAACCTTGTAGAGTTTATTCCGAAAGTTTTTTCGTTAGCAATCGTGTTTAGAGGAGGTTTGGTATATGTGCCTTATAGCCTCCCTTCCCTTTCAATAGTATTGAATAAAAATAGAGTATCAATGGGCACAATTTTCTTAAAGTAAAGAAACCTCCCTAGAAGACTTGACTGTTAATTATATGCTTGGTTTGCTTACCTCCTTCCGTAACTTCTATGAGGAAGTCGAGTCTAAGGGGAGAGGGATGTGTTGATGTCGAAACGCAGCACCCCTGGGACTCTGCATCACGATGGGTTGAAAGTCTCAGTGCGATCGCACAACATGGAGCTTTTCCCAAGTGTGGGACCTTGCGAAATCCGAAAAGCTCTCCGGATGAAGGCCGGCTCCTATTCCTCTGTTCAGATGCACCAATAAAACGCAGAGGTTTACCCAAAAAACCTAATCTAACTACCAAGGAGACAGGGAGAGAAAAAATGCATAAAAATAAACCTAAGCTAAGGAGGTGATGCACCGAGGAATGAAGAACATATGTTTTGCCAATTAAACACAGACCACAGAAATGCAATGCAATATCATGCACAGATAAACATATTCACAGTGAAAGATCAGGAGGATGCAAAATGAAACACATAGAGGGTTGAGAAACATCCATAGTCATGCATTTATTTTCTCGGAAGGTTTGATACAATACACTGCAAAAAATGCCAAGAGGCAAAGGTGCATTACAGTTTCAAATGGGAGGTTTGAGCTCCACAACTCCACCTGCCAAAGAGAAGAAGGGAGGGGCCAAAACAAAAATGTCCAACCTTGAGAAAAAGCCCATCCTTTACAATTTATAGAAGGGAAAGAGATGGAGAAGTGAGAAAATCGAGATTTGCCCAACCACCTCCAAGACTGCGCCTAACTATATTCATCATGGCGGTAGATAAGAATTCCAACCACCCAAAAATGGTGAACAGTCATATTCCCCGCGTTAGGTCTTCTCCAGTCGGGTTCGAGACTCCCCTCTGCATCCGCATCGGGCTTGGACACCGCGACATGTGTTTGATGTTCATGTTTTCCCGAAACCCGCCTCCGCCGGTATCTCCCATATTTCCTTTGTTTCGGGTTCGGAGATAAGACTTGCATATGCATCGGGTTTGGAGTATGGCTCGACATGTTTTCACCCCATGATTTTTCCGACTTGGAGACCCAATTTCCTTGGAAGTGTTTTCGGGTTTGCGGAACCATCGAGCATCGGGACATCCTTTTCGATCTGCATGCTTCATGTTTCGTGCTTCCCGAAACCCAAAACCTGATTTTCCTTTGTTGTCGGGTTTTCCAACCCTTCCAATATGCTTCTGCGACTTTCTTTTCCACCTCCGAAACCCGCCTCGCCTTGCGTCGGGATTTGGAACCCTTGTGACATGCTCCTTGATGTCGGGTTTATCCGCTCCTCCGACATGCTTTTGTAAACCCGATTTCCCTTCGTTCATCCGTATTTACCCGGGGGGGTAAATATATACAACAGGATGTAGTGCCCACTCCTCTTCGAAATTTATATTACTATTATTTTTCTTTCTTTGGGTTGGATCCATCAACATTGTTATCATATTTGATCTTTAGAAATTGATAGATGAACATTCCTATATTTTTTTAGCTTATTTGATAGACAGTATAAATGTGTTAGGCTTTTGACATGATGTGACTTATATGATAGATTGTATGCATGGATTGACATATCAGTTTTTGATGATCTAGAGATACTATTGTACTGACACATTGGATTTTGTGTATAGACTTTTTTAGATGATTTAGTTGGTTTTGTGATCATATTGCTAATTAAAGAATTGATAGAATCGAAATATTTGAAATTGTGAACAATTGGTGAATTACTTGATTTTGGCGATGGTTTAGCTATGATAATTGATGGTGTACATTTATTTTTATATGTGTTTATTTTATTATCTCGACGTCGTTAATATGGCCACGAGGCCATAAAGGTATTGTTTTGATTTTTTCAGGAAATTGTAACACAACAAATAAAAGGGGATAGTAGACCAACTATGAAATAATTTTAGGTATTGGAAACAGGTAACCTTGGAAAATTGTATAAATGTATGTTGTGTGTTGTTTTTAGATGGTTATGAGGCCCTCATTGGTGGGTGGCCTCAAATGTGACCTTCAGTAAATATGTTGTTTCCTTTTTGTTCATTTATTTTGTAAGTATTTGTATTATTTTAGTATTTTGAGTCAGATTTATTAGTGTTAGTTAAAGTGCTCAAATTAAGTTAGTTAATATTGATTAATTAGTGTAATCTGCGATGTGACCACAGGGGTGGTAATTAATTTGAGTAGGTGGTTCTTGGTTTGTTTTGGATTTTAATGGATTTAATTATTTTTAGTGTTGTGCACTTAACCTTGCATATCAAATTCGGATACGGGCTTAATGACCATTTTTGGAGGGTTTTGGTACAAGTTAAGCTTGCCCCACACCTCTTAATTTAACCTACCAACTACCCCTATGGGTTAAGGGGTCAAAAATAAACCCCATAATTCAATTTTAAGACAAAAAGGTGTTATTTATTGCACTTTCTTACATATTTTTTTAATTTTGTCCTTTATAGGTGTGGGTTTTGTAATTCCCACTAAAACAACCCACTTGATACCCAAAACAAAAAACTAGGATTAGTTAGGAAAAAATTATGGAATAATTTTTCTTGTTTAAAAGTGTCTACAACCCTCCTACAATACTGAAGTTGACACAAACAAGTTTCAAGGTCAATTAAAATCAATAGTTTATATTTTTCCCATTACAACAATTATTAAAGTTATCTCGAGGTCAAAGATTAGGTTAGAATAATCATTTAAAATTAAAAAGGGCAATTTCTCACTTACCCACTCCTAGAACTCTCTTAAAAGATTCAACCTGATTTTTCTCATAATTAACGCACTCAAAAATTCCTGAAAACACTCCCATTAGATAGGAAATTTCCTCCCCTTTCCAGTGATATAAAGAATTCCTCCTAACTCCTCATATTTCCCAAGTTATGGGCCGACGGGCCTTGGGAGGAAAATTTTCCCAAAGGCGGGCCTGTGGGCCTAGGGAAGAAATTTTACCCTTACCGGTCTTGGGAGAAAAGTACATTTCACATCCATGCACCCACAACAAGGCATCACGCCCAAAAGGAAAATTTTTAACTCGTGGTCGGCTAAGGACACGTGTCCAAAATCCATGCCTAGGCGGGAAGGTGGGTCACCTGAGGTAAAACAGGATTTTTGACTTAATTTAAAAAGGGCGAAAAGGAACATTTCAGCCCACTCCTCTGTCAATGCGCCGAGATGCCACGTGCTAACCAATGATTGGCTGCGGGCCTAAGGGGAAAATGTTTTCCAAGCTGGCGTGTGGGTCTGGGGGAGAATTTAGCACTTTTTCCCTTCAGGAGAAATGTGAAGTTTACTCCCACACCTCTGCCGACGCCCAAGGGGACCACGTGTCAGCTCCTTATTGGTTGCGGATCAGTGGGCTAATGGGGATCATTGGGAAGGTTTGAAATTTGAAGCGCAAATTTTAAATTACTTCCATGCCTCCGTCGTGGCATCGTAGAGCCACGTGGTAGCCATCCATTGGTTGCGGGCCGACGGGGCCGTGGAGAAAACTTTTCCAAATTTACTTTTCGGACTTAGAAATTTTTCTGCCAAACGGGAATATGTGGGCTTGCAGAGCCGTGGGGAATTTTGTGACTTTTTTCCAAAGTGCTCTAAGTCAAATTCGGGCCTGCGGGTTCGATTAACAAAATTTTCCCCTTAGCTAAATTTAAATTTTGAGCCCGAGATGAAGTAAAAACTTCATAAGGTCATAACTTTTGACTGGGAACTCAGTTTTTGGCAAGCGAGGAATTTTTGGAAATCTCTCGAAGTCCTCTTTGCACAGGAAGCTTAAAATTTTAATTTTGATAAACTTTGAAGGGTTAATTTTAAGAAAATGATCTGCAGGCTTCTAAAATGTGAACTAGACTTTTAACTTATAAATTTTGTTCAAATCTGACATTCTTTCTTTCACAACATGCCATACAGACCTGGGGAATTTCACTTGGGAGAATTGAGGATGGATTGCAAGGGTTAAATTGTTTGATTGATTATCAATTTGAAATTCCCCAAATCGACAGCAAAACGACTGTAAATTTTGACTATGCCTGATTTTGAAAAGTTTTATAAAATTTTCTTAAGTTGTAAAGTCTATTTAGGATCATTTTGGATCATACAAGTTCAATTTAATGTTTCATTTCATTTTCCAAGGTTGCAGGGTTGTTCTATACATTTTTGATAAAAAGAATATTTTCCAGTTTGAAAATTATCTAACAGAGGTCTACAACTTCTAACTCGAATTGATCCATTTACATTCATCAAACTATAAAATGTGAATACATTCTAAACTGATATTACAATGTTATATTTCCTTCAATCCAACAACGTGAAAAGAGAATGCAGTACCACTTTCTGAAATCAACATTTCAAATGAAGCAGAGTAATATGTTTTCTTCATATGTGTTTCCTTTTTTTTCAATTTTCTAACAGATATTTCATACCACATTTCAAACAAGGATTTCCAATGAAAACAATATCATATGAACAAGGAAAACATACCAAATCTCTTACAACTTCTTTCTTATTTATTTTCAAAATACAACATACCAAATGCATATCTTTCTTGTCTATACATGGGACTGAATACAAGATATATTCTTCCATAATCAATTTCAACTTTCATAGCTAAAACAGAGTAGTCTTTCCAATACAATAATATACAAGATCATCCACTTCAAAGTGGGAAAAGGTTAAAATAAGAAATAATCTCAACAAGGACTGTCAAACTTGTCTCTTTTTTCTGCTCCAGAATAGCAACATGAATATCCTCCATTTTCTTTATTTTAATTTGATCACAACAAAATAGGGGGAAAGGAAATGCTCTCCACCCAACCAAGACATCCAATGAAAAGGATAATTTGTCCTTCTTCATTGGCCCCTGAGCCCCAACCACATTGCAATAGAAGGTGTGTTTTTCA
Source organism: Taxus chinensis (assembly GCA_019776745.2). Classification (NCBI taxonomy): domain Eukaryota; kingdom Viridiplantae; phylum Streptophyta; class Pinopsida; order Cupressales; family Taxaceae; genus Taxus; species Taxus chinensis. The sequence continues at coordinate 349,458,628 of CM034155.1, read as the reverse complement.
ACACATGGAAACAATAGGCTTCCACAACACAAAGACAAATTTCTCATTCAAAACATAGTCCAAAACAAAAAATCAGTTTACAACCATAAAAACAAAATGACAACAATACTAAAGGTTCACCATGTAAGCCAAAGGAGAAAGAAACTATGGGGGATGATGCTTATGCCTCCTGAGGGGAAATGGGTATCACCACCTGAGAACAAACCACCAAAATATACACATCATATCAAATCCTTGACATGCCCTTATGCCTCCCCCAAGTACCCCTTATTCTTCCCATTTCCTTATGCCTCCCCAACCTCTTATGGCACCCCATAACAAGTAAATAAATGCAAGCTATTTATTTGTAAGGTGGAACCCAAATCCCAACTCCCTCCACACTTATACCTCCCCAAAACACTTATGCCTCCCAAAAAATACCCCATAGTCTTCTCCTACACCATTCCTAGGCCATCTACCCAAGCATCCAATAAATAAAACAACACATTCAAACATTCTACCATTCACATATGCATAAAAATGAAAGGGGAGAATTTCCAAGAGCTAAGATCTTACCTCTCCATGATGGATTTTGTTCCAAGTTCAAAACAACAAGCTCTCCAATGCAAAACAATCCAAGAGATCAACAATCAACAAGTATGCAACCATCTCCAACTTTCTCCAAATTTGCAAGAGCTCCAAAAAAAAAACCCAAAGCAAGTCGCCAAAAATGAAGTGATAAAAGTGAAGCAACCTAAAACAAGGTAAGGAATTCAAATTTTATAGAAGAGGGAAGAGAAGAGGATGAGGTGGATCCATGTAGGATGCCACTTCACACATCCTCAACCCCAACACAAAATTCAACTTCATTCTTCAATCCATATTAAATAGGTGGGTGAATAATATGACAGTTTACTTACACACTCCAACACAAGCCCACACTCCATAAGGACTGAAATTAAAAATATGTAAGAAAGTGCAATTACAACTTACAACTTGACTTACAAAAATGCATAATAAAGGCTATATTTAAACTCTCCAACCATAGGTAAGGTTGGTATGAAATTTTAAGAGGTATGGGACAAGTGTAACTTATCCCACAAGCCTCCATAATCAGCCTCCAAGGACAAATTCGAATTTCAAAGAAGGTGGAGTGTTTCATACTCTAAAAATGAACTTACACATCACTTACAACACTTAATCCAAGAGCCATCAGCTCTAATAAATGCAATCTTATGACCCATTTGATTACTTAATTTTAACAATATGATTACTCACAATATTGACACACAATTTAATTCAATAATGAAAAGGGAAAGCTCATCACTTAAAAAAAAACACATACAACATTAACAAAGGACCAATTAAAAGAAAAACATAAATCCCTTGGTCACATTCAAGGTGATCCCCCCATGGGAATCCCTAGAATCAAACACACACAACAAAACAAGTTGCCATGGTATCCTTATTGAATTCATCTAGAATTCCAATGTGGTTGGTCTCCAATCCCCGATGTGTGTTGTGATATTTTTTTTAAACCTACAAAACACAAATACCTCCTTCAGCCTTGTGGCCATATCAGAACATCCAATATATATATAATTATAATTCCAAAATCATCATATATATATATATATATATATATATATATATATATCTATATATATATATCATATATATATATGAATCACAACAACATCAGACAATCAACAATATCATTTTCAATCTCATCAACAACTATATGATCATCACATTTAATTCAATTTTCTAGGTCTACTCAACATATCAAAATATCACATGTCTGAACAACATCCATAAATATAACCATGTCAACAACATGTCAATATCCATATAAATGTCTCTAATAATCCACATGCATCATATATGAATCAAAGTCAATAATAATCCATGATCTGACATCTAACACCATACTAAATCAAAACTATAATAATGTCCATAATATAGTCAGCAGTATCAGGATCAATATCAAAAGTTTCAAAGGGAAGTGGGCACTACATCCCCCTCCCCTTAGACTCGAAGTTCCTCCTAGAAGTCACTGGAAAGAGAGATAGGAACAAATGCAACAGAAAAAGGATCACTCCATTATGGGATTGCTTGCTTCAAACAAGTGTGGGTCTACAGAACCCATGTTTGGTCTAATGCAATTTAGTAAGAAGAAGGGAGATTGTAAGAGATGAGTTCTAAACTTTCTTCATGCAAGGCTACGAACATTTAAATCTAGAGAGTAACTTTACGCTATCAACCAAGATATGACACATAACAATATAACATGAAGAGTTCAAAAGAGTATTAAGAGTAACCACCAAGTATAGGAATAATAAGGAGAATTCCATGAGTTTGAGAAAGACCACATAGTTTCCATGGAACACAACATACTACAATAACAAAAGTTAAGGTTTCCACTAAGGTTAAGTTATGTTTTCATAGTTTGTTTTTTAGACAAGGCTAGAAAAATCAACCATGGCCAAAATTTTGTATGAGGGACATGTCTACTCAAGGTCCCACAATTTGAGATCACACAAGATGAGGTTAATCAACAAGGAAGGACACCTAAAACAAAAAAACATTTACAATCGAGGAAACTATTTATGGAAAGCACTTATATAACTTGAGAGGGTATAGTCAAATTTTCATGGTAATACTAAGCAAATTCATGACCACAAGTTTTCCTATAGTCTGATTTTTACACTTTTGTTTTTAAGAACCGAACACACCACACCAACCAAATCTAGAGACATCAACCATTTAGCAAAAGAAAAAGATATATATCTCCCCTAGCAACTAACATATCAATACAAGAAGTACCATTCTCAATAACACAATGGGATTTATTTATCTTATTTCCTGCTCAAGCTCAGAATAACCATAAAGAGGGCACAAGAAACACCAAGGAGCACTCAAGATAGCTAGGGAGATAACAAGTAACAAGGGGGTCCAACTACAATTCAAGGTGCATCATGAAAAAAGTGAATAACATCATCTTGCACTTTCCATCCTAACGGAAAGGGGAAACAATAACAAGGTGACACAAGAAAATATGAAGAAAAGAAGACTTCCCAAAGTTATTTTATATCCTTAACATACGTTTCCTTAAAATCACAATGATCTAGGTTATCAAGGACAAGACAACACGCAAGGAGGTTGCTCCTTAAACAAGAGGTAAGTCTCAATCCAAAAAGACCACAACTCACACTCGTCAAGCTACGGGACGATAAGGGTATGATGACCCAAAACTCTCACAAAGAAAGGCACATACATCTATGAATAAGAAAGTACTAAGCAACTAGAACACATTACTATCCACCAGGTGTTTCACAAGTTCGAGTAGGTGACAAAACTACAGGTTCAACTATACATTGCATTCAATACACATAAATCTTACTCATTTTATAACTCAACTAATCAAGTCAGAAGTTGTAGTTTCATTTGCTAAGCACATTCCTTGATGATTTTTCTTAATTAATCTTCCTCCTATTATGACATCACAAGTTTGTGTTATAAGGACCACTAAGGGGCATGATATCTCATCATTCTGTAAAGGCGGAAAAGAAAAGAAAAATATTTATTTTACTCCTAGGGGAGGTATATGGACAATTTTTTTTTGGTTTTCCTTTTCTGTTCTTCTACATGGTTTTTATTTCTTCTATTAATCTACCAAGGTTAAAGCAAGGACCATTTTCTCTTTCTATGTTCTAGTTTATTTGTTAAACTTCAAGGCCAAATCTCCTCAATTATAGTTTTATGATGTTCAGGTGAGTCAACTTGTCAATTAAAAATTTAATGAGAAGGAAGGGTAAACATATCACACTATTACTTTTATGGGAGAGAGAGGTAAATCAACACATCACATTTTTAATTCTAAGGAAACAAGGGACATTCAACATAGAAAACACATTATTAATTTTGTAAGAACTAGGAAACAATCAACCAACATGGATCACAACAATATTTCAAGATTTTTCCACTAATCACAAGTATCATAAAACATTCCTAGTGGGTTCTACAAGTCTCAAAAGAGGTTACAAGGAAATACCATTAAGGGAACATAATTACTTTAACAATGTTTGTTGTTTTGGTGAAAATATTTTACTCACATGATAAGACAAGGAAAGTTTTCAAATCTACACCCATATTACCATAGGATACCACCAACCAAGAAATCGAAATGACAAGGAAATATTTCAATTATAAGAACACCACATACTTACTAGAAATCATCAAATGTAAGCAGACAATCAACTATCTATTCAACATGGCTTTACGACCAAGAGTTACAGTTTCGCAAGAAGAATCACATTATAAAATACCACCGAGATTAAATTATCAAGGTCTAATTATACTAACATCACCAGTGGCATGGTCCAAAAGACTCAAAGCATCCATAAGTGTCTCCATGTAACCCCAAGATTGATAGGTCAATACGTGAGCAAAACAAACACACTTAATTAAACACACTGCCCGAATGGGCTTAAATCTAATCATAATTACCAAGATGCATACAATCCACAAGTCAATAATTTTTATAATGAAACATGGAAATCATGATAAAACTTAGCATGTCATTGATGAAAGGTCCTACCAAACAACCATCTTTCCACTAATATCCATAGCCAACCAAAAGCAATCTGATCCTAACATAATTCATCAACCCACAATTAAACACCTCTACTCTGACGAGGTTCAAGCTCTTACCAGATTGTAAGAGAATCACCACCACCATTAACAGACTACCAACTAGAATGCACAACACAACGAACTCTGAGCAATGAAAAAGTCACTCTAAGATCCTAGACACACTCAAGGTTCCGTGCATCTAAAACCAAGGCATAACTTTAAGCACCTAAGAGGACATTCAAGACACCTAGGGTGTACCCCCATACGAAAAAATGTCATAAGGAAACAATGTAGAACCAACTCAACAACATGCAAGTGAGAATCACGTAACATTTAGCTAAGTAGCCAACAGATAACGAGATTTGAGTCACCAGTCAAAGTAAAATCTAAGAAATATCAGTGATCAAGAAAAGTGGCTAAGTAGCCACATTGCAAATTCTGAAAATTCTCGCAAAAATATAAATAACTAAAATTGCCTCAGAGCATCTCAAATCAATCATAAAATAAGATGTTGGTCCTTGATAAAATAACACAAGATTACGAATGTAAAGCACAAAAGTTAACACCACATTCACTTTGTATCCCTTCATGGCCGCCAATAGGGGTACTCTGCCTCAAGGTCAGTTCCAAGGACACATATGCAGGATTGGGTCATAAACGACACCCAGACTTAATGTCCACTCTCCCATATGGGTAACAAAATGAAAAACTGACAACCAGACCATCTTTCCTAACCACTAAAGGAAGGAAGCTCTAAACAACTTCTAATTAACTCTTCCCGACCCCATATCACAATCATTATTGTCCAACCACAAGAATCACACCATATAATTTATCATTCAAACTACTCTAATAAGGAAGGGTCTTAAAAGGGCTTAACGCATCATACAATTAAATCAAGATTTAGGACTTGTAAAACAACACATTTTCAAAGGGGAGCCAAGTTTCCACTACACTAGAAGTTCACAAAAATCAATTTAATTTGACATTCTTGGTTACCCGGGTTTAGAAAAACACCACTAAGAAAGCACAACAATTTAAACAACTTATTATTTTATTATTATTTTAATTTTGACTGTTCAGAGTAATGTAATATTTCTTCATACGTATTTATTTTTTCAATTTTTAAACAAGGTTGTTTTCTAGATTAAAAGTGTGCTAGGTTTACAGTTCATGTCTCAAGTTTTATAGTGTGCCCAAGGGTCCAAGCTTTGAACCCATGGCTCTGATACCAAGTGTAATGCCCGCTAAAACAACCCACTTGAGACCCAAAAAAAAAAACTAGGATTAGTTAGGAAAAATTATGGAATAATTTTTCTTGTTTAAAAGTGTCTACAACCCTCCTACAATACAATTAAGTTGACACAAACAAGTTTTGAGGTCAATTAAAATCAATAGTTTATAGTTTTCCACATTACAACAATTATTAAAGTTCTCACAGGTCAAATCTTAGGTTAGAATAATCATTTAAAATTAAAAAGGGACAATTTCTCACTTACCCACTCCCAGAACTCTCTTAAAATATTCAACCTAATTTTTCTCATAATTAAGACACTCAAAAATTTTTGAAAACACTCCATTAGATAGTAAATTTCCTTCCCTATCAAGTGATATAAAGAAGTCATCCTAACTCCTAATATTTCCCAAGTTATGGGTCGGCGGGCCTTAAGAGGAAACTTTTCCCAAAGGCGGCCCTGCAATCATGGGAAAGAAATTTTTCCCTTAGCCACTCTTGGGTTAAAAAATTTGCATTTCACCTCCATGCACCAGCGCACCCATAGGTGGGGCATAGAAAACATTCCCAAAAGGAAAATTTTGAACTTTCCGGTCCACTAAATACAAGTGTCCAAAATCCATGCCTAGGCGGGAAGGAGGGTCACCAGAGGTAAAACAGGATTTTTGACTTAATTTTCCCAAAGCGGGCCTGAAAAGGAAAATTTCAACCCGCTCCTCCACCGACGCACTGAGACGCCATGTGTTAACCAATGATTAGATTTGAGGCCTAAGGGGAAACATTTTTCCCAAGCAGGCGTGCAGGTCTGGGGAAGAATTTAGCACTTTTTCCCTTTTGGGCGAAACATGAAGTTTACTCCCATGCGCCTCCACCGACGTCCAAGGGGAACACATGTCAGCTCCTTATTAGCTGTGGGTCAGTAGACCTGTCGGGGATCATTGGGAAGGTTTGACCTTTCAAGAGATAAATTTTTAATTACTTCCACACCTCCACCATGGCATCGGAGAGCCACGTGGCAACCATCCATTGGCTGTAGGGCCGGCGGGGCCGCAGAGACAAACTTTTCCAAATTTACTTTTTGGACTTAGAATTTTTCCGACTAAATGAGAATATGTGGGCTTCTGGAGCAGACAGGGTAATTTTTTGACATTTTTCCAAAGTGCTCTAAGTCAAATTCAGGCCCGCGGGTCTACCCAGGAATATTTTATTCATTTAAAATTTTACAGTTAGATTATTTTGAGCCCGAAATGAGGTAAAAACTTCAAAAGGCCATAACTTTTGATTGGGAACTTGGTTTTTGGAAAACGAGGACTTTTTGGAAAACTCTCGCCATCCTCGTTCCACATCATTCTTAGTAATTTTATTTTGATAAAGTTTAAAGGTTAAATTTTGAGAAAACATCTTTCTGTCACTTAGAAAGTGATCTGGTATTTTTAACTTACCAATTTTATTCAAATTTTTCATTACATTCTTTCTTCGACAACTTACCAAATAGAGCTATGAAGGATTTTACTTGGAATATTTTTGAATATATTTCAATGGTTAAATTGTTTGATTGAAGATCAATTTGAATTTCCCTAATTTAACAGCAAAAATGAATGAGAAATTGTTTGAGCCCGATTTTGAAAGGTTCTATGAAAATTTTCTTAAGTATGTATAAGTCTATGTGTGGGATATTTTTGGATCTTTCTTAGTTTAATATTAAAATTTCAAATGTCATTTTCCTAGTTTGCAGGGTCATTCTGGACATTTTCTATATAAAGAATATTTGACATTTTGAAAATTATCTAACAAAGGAGAGATCTACAACTTCTGAACTCGAACTATTTTCCATTTTCATTCTTTAAAGTATTAAATGTGAATACGTTCCAATTCCAATCTAATACAATTATATATTTCCTTCAAATCCAACAACTATTCAAAACCAAAATGCAATTACTGACTTTCCGAATTTTACACATTTCAAATGAATCTAGAGCTCTTATGTTTTCCTCACACCTATTTCGCATTTCTTCAATTTTCAAATAGAGATTTCCATGCCGCATTTCAAATGATCAAATTTCCAATGACCAACATATGCAATTTGAGAAAGGTAATACAATCATTATATTGGTTCCCAGGAAATACAACTTACAACTTATTTCCTATTCATTCTTCAAATTCATCATACTAGAATACATATCTATCTTCTTGGTTCAAAGGAACAGAATACAAGAGTATATCTCTTTCACATAATAAATCTTACAACTTTCATATTCAATACAACAGAGTATTCTTTCCATTACACAATACATATACAAGTTCATCCACTTCAAGTAGGGAAAAAGTTACAATCAGAATTTATCTCAACAAGGGACTAGTCAAACTTGACTTTTATTTCATTTTCCTTTGCTCCATAACAAGCAACATGAATATCCTCCATTTATCATTCTTCCAATTTTGATCACAACAAGAGCAAGGGAAACGGAATCGCTCTCCACCCAACCAAGACATCCAATGATAAGGAGAAGCCATTCCTTATTCATTGGCCCCCGATCCCTAACCAAATTATCAATGGAAGGTGTGATTTCAACTCATGGTAACAATAGGCTTCCACAAACACACATGACAAATTTCACATTCAAAACAAAATCTAAAACAAAACTATAGTTTAACAACCACAGAAACAAAACAACAAACAACACTCAAGCTTCATCATGCAAACCAAAGGAGAAAGAAACTATGGAGGATGCTGCTTATGCCTCCCAAAGGAGAAATGGGTATCACCACCTGAGAACAAACCGCCAAAATATATACATCATTTCAAATCCCTTACATACCCTTATGCCTTCTCCAAGTACCCCTTATTCCTCACATTTTCTTATACCTCCCTAACCTCTTATGGCACCCCATAACGAGTAAGGAAATGCAAGATATTTCTTTTTAAGGTGGAACCCAAATCCCAACTCCCTCCATACTTATACCTCCCTAAAACACTTATAAATCCCACAAAATGCCCCATAGTCTTCTCCTACACCATCCCTAGGCCATCTACCCAACCAGCCAATAAATAAAACAACACATTCAAACATTCAACCATTCACATATGCATACAAATAAAAGGAGAGTATTTTCAAGAGCTAAGCTCTTACCTCTCCATGATGGATTTTGTTCCAAGTTCTAAAACAACAAGATTTATCCTACTGCAAAACAATCCAAGAGATCAGCCAAGCAACAAGCATGTAGGACCATCTTCCAAAAACTTTCTCCCAATTTTCAAGTGCTCCCAAAACAAACAAGAAAGGCAATTCGCCCAAAATGAAGTGATCCAAAAGTGAAGAAACCCAAAACAAGGCAAAAAATTCAAATTTTATAGAAGAGGGAAGAGAAAAGGATGAGGTGGATCCATGTAGGATGCCACATCACACATCCTCAACACCAACCCCCAAAATTCAACTTCATCCTCCAATGCATAATAAATAAGTGGGTGAATAATATGACATATTTACTTACACACTCAGATCAAACCCACACCTCAAAGGAATGAAATTAAACCATGTAAGAAAAGTGTAATTAAAGCATACAACCTGACTTACAAAAATACATAATGAAGGCTAGATTAAAACTCTCCAACCATAGTTAAGGTTGACGTGCAAATTTAAGAGGTATGGGACAAGTTTAACTTGTCCCATAAGCCTCCAAAATTGGCCTCAAAGGACAAATTCGAATTTCAAAGAAGGTGGAGTGTTTCATACTCAAAAAATCAACTTACACATCACTTACAACACTTAATCCATGAGCCATCAGCTTTAATAAATACAATCTTATGACCCATTTGATTACTTAATTTTAGCAATATGATTACTCACAATATTGACACACAATTTAATTCAATAATGAAAATGGAAAGCTCGTCACTTAAAAAAACACATACAACATTAACAAAAACCAATTAAAAGAAAAACATAAATCCCTTGATCACATTCGAAGGTGATCCCCCCCATGGGAATCCTTAGCAACAATAAAACACACACAACGAAACAAGTTGTCATGGTGTCCTTGATGAATTCATCTATAATTCCAATATAGTTGGTGTCCAATCCCCCGATGTGTGTTGTTATATTTTTTTTAAAACCTGCAAAACACAAATACCTTCTTCGGCCTCGTGGCCATATCAGAACATCCAATATATATATATATATATATATAATTTTAAAATCATCAATATTTATATGAATCACAACAATATCCAAACAATCAACAATATCATTTGTAATCTGATCAACGACTATTTGATCATCACATTTAATTCAATTTTCTAGGTCTACTGAACATATCAAAATATCACATGTCCGAACAACATCCATGAATATAACCATGTCAACAGCTATTAGAAAATAAGAGATAAAATATGTGGAATAATCCCTTACAGAATCATAACAGTAGAAACTAATACGCAGAAATTATTACAGATCTCAAATAAAATTACATAATAAAATAACACAACACAAAGAGACAGTATTTAACATGGTTCACCCAATTTGGGCTACGTCCACCAAGAATCACTTGCTCAGATTTTATTACAAGCCACCGCTCTCTCAATACAATACCCAGATCCGTTTGGAGCTATGCTCAACAAACTCTACAGAATTCATAGCCGAATTCAAAACACATCTGCAATACATTTACTTGTGCCTCTATCATATGCATAATACCATATAAATAGACAACTACTTTCACAATTTGATACAAAACTGTGGGTATCAAACCCATGGGAAAAAAACCATGGGTATCAAAACAATGGGTACCAAAAAACCATGGGCCCAAAAATAGCCCATAATGGTTAACCATTACCCATGGGTTAATAAATCACCCATGAAAATTTGCTTCGGGGGCTTTACCCCCAAACCCCCTTGAACCTCTCACTGGTAAGTAGGACCGCCGTAAAAATACCACACTTTAACATGAAAATAGGCTCCACAAACATAACAATCTCCCACTTGGAGACTGATTTCCACTGAGTAAGCTTCCTAACCCTTCACTGTCATTCGCGAAGGCCAACCAAAGCTGAACATAGCTTTAGTTTATCCCTTGTGACCACCTTGGTCATCATGTCTGTAGGATTCTGACTGGTATGAATCTTCTCCAACTTCAACTTATCTTCTTCCAAAGCTGTCCTGATGAAGTGATATCTCAACTGTATATGCTTCGTCCTAGAGTGGAAAGTAAAGTTCTTAGCTAGGTGTATAGCACTCTGACTATCACTATGCATCTTACAATCCTTCTACTTATACCCCAACTCCTCAAGCAATTGTTGTAACCAAAGCATCTCTTTGCTTGCCTCTGTGGCAGCAACATACTCAGCCTCCATGGTTGATAAAGCCACCAGCTTCTGTAGTCATGAAATCCAGCTCACTGTTGTCCCACCTACAATGTAAATATAACCTGTCGTGCTCCTCTTGCTATCAACATCTCCAGCCATGTCTGAATCTACATAACCATGTAAAGTGGTGTCTGATCCACTGTAGCACAAAACTATCTCCATGGTCCCTCTCAAATACCAAAGGATCCACTTTACTGCTTGCCAATGCTCTTTACCTAGATCACTCATAAATCTACTCACAACTCCCACTGCATGGGCAATATCAGGCCTAGTGCACACCATAGCATACATCAAACTGCCAACCGTTGATGAGTAAGGTACCTTAGACATCTGGTTTCTTTCCTGCTCTATCTTGGGACATTGCTTCTTTGATAACTTAAAATGGCCTACCAAAGGAGTCCCAACCGGTTTAGCATCCTACATGTTAAACCTATCCTATACCTTCTTAATGTACTCTTCCTGAGATAAAGTCAGCTTCCGTTCCTTCCTATCCCGAGTTATCCTCATACCAAGGATTTGTCTAGCTGCCCCCAAATCCTTCGTATCAAAGGATTCACTTAGCTATTTCTTGAGTACTTTTATTTCTTGCATGTTTTTACCTGCAACCAACATGTCATCAACATACAAACACAGGATAATATAATTTCCATCCTCAAATTTCTTTGTATACACGAAATGGTTAGAATGACATTTAATATAACCTTGCTCCATCATGAAGCTATCAAACTTCTTCTACCATTGACGTGGAGCTTGTTTCAGGCCATACAATCTCTTCTTCAGTTTGCACACCATCTCCTCTTTACCTTTGACTTCATATCCTTCTAGCTGCTACATATATAGCTCCTCCTCCAAATCACCACATGAGAAATGCAGTCTTTACATCTAACTGTTATAATTGCAAGTCTTCTACTGCCACTATTCTAAGATCAGTTCTGATAGAATTCATTTTTACTACAGGAGAAAAAATCTCATCAAAATCTATATCTTGTTTCTGTGCAAACCCCTTGACCACCAATCGGGCCTTGTATCTTTTATTTCCTCCTTCTTCATCTTTAACTCTGTACACCCACTTGTTCTGCAATGCTCTTTTTCCTTCCGGTAGGTTCACCAAATCCCAAGTCTGGTTCTCCATGAGAGACTTATGCTCCTCATCCATGGCTTGCTCCCACTTCTTACTGGCATCTACCTACATTGCTTTATCAAAGCTCTCTGGCTCTCCACTATCAGTGAGTAATAAATAATAAAGAGAAGGAGAAAAATGTTCCTGTTGAGTAGGTTGCTGAACTGATTCATGGGTCACTTTCCCATCCGGAAGATCCTCTACCACTACATATTCTTTCTTGGATTCTTCCCTGTTTTTCTGCAACTGTTGCTTATACATGACTTTCTCATTAAAGACCACATCCCTAGACTGAATGATTTTCTTGTCTTTAATACTCCAACATTTAAATCCAAAGTCATCACCACCATAACCAATAAAAGTGCATTTTTCTGATTTAGCCTCTAGCTTGGTCCTATCATCCCTGTCAATATGAACAAACACCTCACATCCAAAGACTCTAAGAAATGAGTGATCGAGTTTCTTACCGTACCAAGCCTCCTCAAGTATGCCTCCATCCAAGGCACTTGAGGGTCCTCTATTTATCAAGTACACAGCTATGTTCACCGCTTCTGCCCAAAAATAAAGAGACAATCCTGCATGTATCCTCATGCTCCTAGCACGTTCCATTATTGTTCTGTTCATCCTTTTCTGACACCCCATTCTGCTGCGGGGTTCCTGGAACCGTCTTTTGCATGCGGATTCCATTCTTAGAACAATAATCATCAAATTCATTGTTGCAATACTCCCCTCCATTATCTGACCTGAGACATTTTAACTTAAGGCCTGTTTCATTCTCTACCAAGGCTTTCCATTTAACAAAAGAATCAAATACATCAGATTTTTTTCTAATATAATAAACCCAAACTTTCCTTGTTGCATCATCAATAAAAGTAACATAATAACTTGAACCCCCAAGAGATGATACCTAAGCTAGCCCCCACACATCAGAATGTACCAACTCTAACTTTCTTTCTTCGTAGGTCTAACCTTGAGAAACTTTACTCGCTTTTGTTTCCCATATATGCAGTTATCATAGAAATCCAAACTTGTTTCTGTATATCTACGAAAATTATAATTTATGATGTCCATGCCCTTATGTCTCATATGACCGAGCCTATAGTGCCATAATGTTGTATCTGCATCTGAAGCCACAAGATTACAATCATTAGTACTATCAGTGATTAAATACAAAGTTCCAACCTTCTTACCTCTTGCCACCACAAGAGCACCCTTAGTGACCTTTCAAGAGTCAGATGTAAATATCACAGTACAACCATCACTTCCCAATTGCCTCACCGATATCAAATTTCTCCTTAATGTAGGCACATGTCTGACATCCTTCAATAGCCATGTATTCCCATTCTGCATCTTAACCTGAACAGAACCTTTTCCAACTATGCTGCAAGGCTCATCATCACCAAGAAAAACATGCCCAAAATCCCCTTGAACATAATCAACAAAATAATGCCTATGTGGAGTAGCATGAAAAGAAGCCCCTGAATCTAAAACCCAAGATTCATTAATATTATGCAAAGAAAGAATCAAAGCATCTTGACATACATTACCGGATGCCACATTTACCTCCTTGTTTTCTTCCTGTTGTTTCTTCTTATCCCAAAGGTCCCAATAGTACTTCTTTGCATGCCTAGACTTTCCACAGTGCCAGCATACTATCTTGCTTTTGGATTTTGACGTTGCCCGATCCTTTAATTTTCCACGGTTTCCTCTATTCTTTTGTCTCCCTCTAGTTTCCACTGTCAAAGCATTCCCTAAAGTAGAAGATTCACCAGAGCTTTTTCTTCACATTTCCTCGCTTAGAATCACCCCTACAACATCCTCAAACTTCAACTTCAAGTTAGCTAGAACCGAGTTGCTTACCGCCATTACCAGGCTATTCCAACTTTCAGGTAAAGAGCAAAAAATTAATAAAGCCCTAACTTCTTCATCAAATTCTATTGTAACCAAAGCTAGCATATTCACAACTATATTAAAATCATTTAAATGATCTACTACTGAGCCATTCTCAGACATCTTCATATTAAACAAAATTTTCATTAAAAATATCTTATTAGAGGCAGAGGGTTTTTCATACAACTTACCTAATGCATCCATCATTTCTTTTGTAGTCTTTTCCTTTGAAACATTAAATAATACCGAAGACGCAAGACACAACCGGATCATTCCAAGTGCCTTCCGATCCAACAAATCCCATTCCGCATCTGTCATACTCGAGGGTTTGTTCACCTTCTTAGACAGTGGAGTATAAAGATCTTTCTGATAAAGGTAATCTTCCATCTACATCTTCCAAATACTGAAATTTTTCCCGTTGAATTTATCAACCCTAGATCTTCCATCATCTACCATAGCTCCCACTCAAGCTAAAAATTTTCTTTGCGATTCAACACTTCAGCAAACCAAACCAGGCTCTGATACCAATTGTTAGGAAATAAGAGATAAAATATGCGGGATAATCCCTTACAGAATTGCAATAGTAGAAACTAATATGTAGAAAATATTACAGATCTCAAATAAAAGTGCAGAATAAATAACACAACACAGAGAGACAAGATTTAACATGGTTCACCCAATTTGGGCTACGTCCACCAAGAATCACTTGCTCAAATTTTATTACAAGACTCCACTCTCTCAATACAATACCCAAATCCGTTTGGAGCTATGCTTAACAAACTCTACAAAATTCACACCCAAATTTAAAGCACATATGCAATACATTTGCTTGTCTATCTATCATATGTATAAGACCATATAAATAGATAATTTCTTAAGTAGTTTGATACAAAACCGTGGGTATTAAAACCATGGGAAAAAAACTGTGGGTATCAAAACAATGGGTACCAAAAAACCATGGGCCCAAAAACAACCCATAACAGTTAACCCATTACCCATGGGTTAATAAACCACTCATGAAAATTTTCTTAAGGGGCTTCACCCCCCTGAACCCCCTTGACCTGCTCACCAGTGAGTGGGACCGCCGTAAAAATACTCGAGTGTAACACATAGAAGGTGTACCACACTCTAACATGAAAAAAGGCTCCACAAACATAACAGGATGCACTATATGAACCCCATCTTAATCACAAGGTAATTTCCTCCAACTTTCCATCAGAATTTGATATTTAATAAATACTTTATTAAATTTTCTAACCTATAACTATATTTCATATCCGCATATATAATTTCCATATATTCACTCATAATATATTCTCATATCTTTTATGTCATCCACATAGGGTCTATTTACTTATTTATTACATGTGAAAGGGTCCCACCTTTTTGGACACATCCTTTCATTACATAATTATGTTAATATCATACCCATGTTATTGGGTTTCCAGATTTATTTATTTCACCCATACTATGGGATTTCTTTACATATTATTTTTACTATATTTCTTTGTACAAATTGTTATCCTTTTACCCATTTATTTTCACAATGGTATCATAGTATTAAATATTTCACGCATTTAATATTTTAGGTAAATATATAAGTAATTATTCACATAACATTCTCCCCATGTTATTGTTGTCCAAAATAACCACCCTGATTATTTATACAACTTACAATTCCATTTTTGCCCTGAGTTCAAGTTTTTGGGTTGTGCACGTTGTTGGTTTCTTTCCTTGGAGTATATGTTTGGTTGTGAATATTTGTGCACACCCTCATATGCCTTTCTTACTTCTTCCTTTTATTTTCCCTTCCCTTTGCCTCCTTCTGCACATCTTTGGTGCACTTCTAGATTCCTCTTTTACTCTTCTATCTCCTTCCATTTCCCCTCTGCACGCACTTCTTACGCATTCACTTTCCTTCCCTGATCATTATGCATCCCTTTTAGGCACACACACAAACTTCTATTAAATTTCTCTAAGTCCCTAACATGTTTCATTTTATGCATGCCTTCCTTCTTGAGTTCTATGCATATCTTGCATGAAATCATTCTCATTTCACATCTTTTCCTCACACATGGTCCCTACGCAGTTTCTTCTACACATCCATGTCTTACTCTCTTCTTCCTCGCACATTTACAAAGACTTGTAGATATGAACATTTTATTCCTGTGCATCCCCTAGTGCACACTTACCAAATTCCCTCCTTTCTTTCTCTCCCAATTTTTTCTTCCATGCATATGCCCAAGTTGTAACCTTCTACACCACTCACTGAGCACCACAAATCACTTTGGGAAATTGTCAGTTGAAGTTCACAACATGTAACCTATTAGAATATGCTACCTGTACAGTCGATATGGTGAATGAGTGTGTGACATGTGGCATAAAAGAAAAATATAAATAGATAACCAGTCAAATCCTTCATCCAATTACATCATGACATTTACATGCTCATCTAGTACTACAAATCTTCAAATCACCATAAATTTTACTACAGAGCTGTAAATCAAGCATGTTTAGTCTTGTTGGAAATTTTCTGACGTGGGATACACATTAGACTATTCAAAATTAGATTTTGGTGGGATTTGGTAGGCATAAAATATGAAAATGTGACATAGGCCCTTAATGCATACATCTAATCGACTCAACCACCTAGATTGATTTAGATTTTCCTATTTCCTTATTCCACAAGATAAGTTGACATGGGGAGGTGGATATTACAATGGTGCAAGAAGATTTTTAGGAATTTTATGCTTGTTAGTGGTGGTTAAATTTGAAAATACGAGTTTCCTTTTCTTTCCTTCAATTTATCTTCCCCTTTCTTCTATATAATGGAGAATAATGCTCTTTTGTAAAGGTTGGACCCTCTTGGTTTACTAAGACCATTATTCAAAGTAGTGATCCTTGGCATGTGGATACTTTCCTCTTCCACAATTTTAATCAAGTGTACATTTCTTGGAAGCAATTAAATTCTTATTTTTTGGATATTCTCTTCCCTAGTTTGCATTTTATTGCATCATCTTGTCTTTCCATTGCTTTGTTGGTTTGTTGTATATTCTTAATGTCCCTTGCAGGTTTCTTTTATTTTTTACTCCATGAAAATGAGGGTGTGATTTTTGTTTCATACTGTGGCACGCTTCTATGCCCTCCGTGTGTGCATTTTCCCTTGTTTTCACTCATATGAGAGTATTCATCTCCCTCTTTCTAGTGCTATCACCACCCCTTAGTTTAGGTTTTCATTTCATGCATATCCTTCTCATCCTGGTGCCTTCGAATTGTAGAGTAGTGTTAGGTATCTACATCTCCCCTTCTAGGAGTAGTTATAACACTTGAAATAGGTAGAGGAATCTGACCTCTGGAGGTCTGTCTCAAGCGCAAGTCCTAAAAATTGGAGACAGTACCATGTTTCCTTAAAGCCTTAGTTCATTTTGATCTAGGACGAGTGTAATTTTGAGCTCCAACAATTCTATCATGCCTAGTGGGAAATGTATTGAAACATTTATATTTCGTAGGTGTTCCATCATAATATACTAGCCACCTTAATACCTTCATTACTTCAATAGTTCTGTCACGCCCAATGGGACAATTTTAAAGAGCTATACATCTTCATTTCAACAAGTTTGACATGTTCTTGTTGATTTCAAGCTATTGGAGGCTTGTTTGAACATATATGGCAACTCCAAGCATCCATATCTACTAATTTCAATAGTTAGAGCACCTTATTTTATGTGAAGGATTCATTTAGGACAATGCATGGAACATGCGTGTGAAAACATCTACAGTAGAAGTATCAACAAACAGACAATTGTGCATGCTCCAAGAAGATACAATAAAAGGTGAAACTAGTGCACATAGAGGAATACACACTTTTCAATATTTTATTAAGTTTTTGCATGTGAATTAGTAACATCTATCCTTTGGAGGCTATTCTAAGCACATCTGATGAATCCACTGACTCAAACAAACCCATTATCTCATTTGTAGACCTTTCCTTTCATCCTTTTGTTCATTTATTGCCTTCCTTTCACCCTTCCATCCATTTTCATGTTTCCCTTTCACTCATGGATCTTCATGGAGCTCTTCCATTCTCTTATTTCCATTCTTCTCCCCTCCATTTGCAGTAGTGGGATGATATTCCCAAAACATATTTGATAAAATTTCCTCTTTTCAATGGAAATGGAGATCAATCTCTTATTGATCACATTCAATACATAGTCAACCACTATTTCATTTGATGAACTCAGACATACGGCGGCGAAGTTCAACAGCGCTTTTTCCCTCCACATTCAAATAATCGAAGCCATGGTCTTCATCATGGAACAAAAGCACCTCAACTTTCTTTCCGCAATTTTTAAGAAACTCACAGTACTGTAATTGTTTGCCTCTAGTTGTATCCCGCCCGGGAACCACAAAAAGCATGGGCGGTAGGGAAAGATTAGAAACTAAATCCTCAGTCCCTTCCCCTACGGGATTACAAAAAGGATGATCCCTGTTACTTCCCAAGGGCAGTGCGAGTCTCCAATAGGCGTCTGAATCCTCTACCTTAAGCAGGGAGATATTTCCTTCTTGTGACAGCATCCGATCTTCACCCCCGAAAAAAGGGTACAACAAAATCATCCCCTTGATTTTAATTTCCATTACATTTTCGGCCTCTCCAGATGCCCTTGCAGCCCACATGCCCAGATGATGTGCAATGTTCCCTCCTGCGCTTGCGCCCATCACAAATATCTTGGAAAAGTCGGCGTGATTTTGCAACCACAGATCTGCCACCACGCTGTCTTTTTTCATCGCCTCCAGCCACTTGAGCGCTGCAATGGAATCGTGGTAGGCAGCAGGAAGACGATGCTCAGGTGCTAACCTGTACTTGACAGATATGATAATCACGCCTAGTTTGGCTGCCCACACTATGCACATGTTGTGGATAGTGGGAGACGCAGGGCTCAACAAGACAAATCCGCTACCGTGAAAGAATAAAAGCACCGGCACCCTGGAGTTGGTCTTCATTACGGATGGCAGGTAGAGGCGTGCCCATAGCTTAACTTCCTCGTCAAACACAACGTCTTTGTATAGCACATCATCAACGTCTTTATACAACACATCATCTCTCTGCGAAACGGCTGAAGGGAAATATGCTTCGGTTTCCCGTTCAATTGATCCATCGCTGTAGACTTTGAGAAATCCAGGAATATCCTCCACTACCAGAGGCTCGCACACAAGATTATTCGACATTTTTTCTCGGCTTTACAAATCTGGATAAGATGAGAATTATAAATGAATGGCTCGCGGTCATCAAATAAGGAGTAGGTAAAGCTGAGTTAGTTGGCCAAGTGAATATGGTTGTTAAATAGAGTGTTAGGTAGAGGCCATAACTATTAAATAGAGTGTTAAGTAGAGGACATTGTCATACGGCCACATTCACAATTATTTGCCATTTATGATAGCAACTTTTGGGCAACCACGTTATCTTCCACAAATCCATTACTGCCCTGAAGGGCTGGTCTGAATTTTATCACCATTCAAAATTGAAGGACTGGTCTGAATTCAATCACCCTTCAAATGACCAGTCTTCGGTTGGTAGAGGCAACACTCAACTTCCCCCTCAAAAACTGAATATAATTGCAGGAAATCTGCACGTTCACCCACCGTGGCTACCAATAAATCGCTATTGTTGTAGGGCTCGTCTCCAATTTTAAAGGATTCACTTCCTAAATTAGAATTGTAAATGAATGAGAGGTGTAGGTGAAGTTGTATTAGATGGCCACTAGCCAGTATAATATGGTTTTGAAAGTGGTGATAGTATTGTTTTAACCGTTTGGTAGATATTAAGGGCATGGTCCCATGGAGGGGCTTGGGCTCCTATTTTCGTGCAGCAGAAGGTCCCATGCTTATTTTTAAAGCCAGCCACAGGAAATAATAGAATCTAGGCCTAAAAAATACGAGCTCCACTTTTTTAGCCCCCTAAACTTAAAGAGGTGGCTGGAGAGGGGGGTTTGGGAGTTTCCCACTACAGTTTAGGGCTGAGAGAATCTAATATGCATTCCCGCCATTATTTTTTGGTGATTTTAAAGAGAGATGATTTTATTTTCCTACAAATAACCATAAATATCCAATGAGATCCTATAATACCTCAGCGGATGTTATTGAGGAAACTAATAAAAAATCATGGGACCTTAAAACTGCTAAAATGCTCCTAAATTTTCTCAACAGTACCCGCTGAGATATTTAAGGAGCCCCCCTTCCATGGGACCATGCCCTAAGTGCTTTTAACAACTCTCATCAACGTGCGGGAGGGCCTCTCGAGTGGTAGTTGCACAGCGAGTCGGCCCGTATCTTCATAAAATGTGTTTTACTTTTCTTTTCTTTTCTTTTTTTTAATTTTAATTTTATAATTCTAAAGTTTTTTATTAGATGATGTTTAATTTATTAGATAAGATCATGATATGAATATAAAGGTGGAAAGAAAAACGTGGGAATTAAGT
Organism: Taxus chinensis; assembly: GCA_019776745.2. Taxonomy (NCBI): domain Eukaryota; kingdom Viridiplantae; phylum Streptophyta; class Pinopsida; order Cupressales; family Taxaceae; genus Taxus; species Taxus chinensis. Next base: position 349,437,932 of record CM034155.1, on the reverse strand, counting down.
ATCTACATAAATATATGTCACATTCGAGATTGTTGTAACCACAACAATATTTTCTATACTTGCTTCACTTTATCATCTCGATTTCATTCGTATTATTCGTGTGAGTTCCCTTTGTAGTTAAAGTGAAGAAAATAAATAGCGGGAAAATCCTATAGACTCCAGTTTGGAAACTAACCTGTAATTCTTGTTTATTATAGCACTCTGTAGCCCAACATTTCTATTTGAAGCTCGATTAATTACAAAAATAAGGCAATGCGCAAATAATCATTAGTGGTTGATCCTTTTCACTAGTTATATGAGCATAAGGTAGATTTTGTCTACCAATCTACTTTATTGGCATTTACCACCATATAAATTTTTAGATTATTGACTACAAATTGTTCTCTGCTTTACAAGCACATTTTTTTCCAAATCAAGACACGTGGGAAGCTTCCCCACATAAAGACAAAGTTTCAACATCACCCACCCCTTGGTAAGTAATGGAGTGATTAATAATAAAATCATCAAATGTATGTGTTGGAAAGAGGTTCCTTATTTTCTTAATTTAAGATATAATATACTTACCATAGGTTGAAGTTGTTGATTTCTTGCCAATTCTAGCCATGGAATTCATGAAAAAAACATGTAGTAGGCATATATAAATAAAAAAGTTTTGAGTTTTAGTCATTTTGGTTGTAAATGCAACCCTACAGAGAGGTGACATAGAGGTAAATGGTGGCAAATCAATCTATGATATCAATGATTGTGAATCTAATTCCTTGATATGCATTTTCTTGTGGTGAATAGTATAGAACTATTAAATTGATTATATGACTTGTCTAGTGGTTTTAAATCTGAATTCATTTTCCCAATTGTTAGACATGTGGAGTTATTGAAAAGAGGAAAATTTCCAAAAGGGAAAATCTATCATTAGCTAAAATCCCTATATGTTAGTAGTTGGTGGTATTTTAAATACCTCTCTAAATTTAAATAAACTTGTCAAGTTTATGAACACTACCAATTTTTGATATGATATGCATAAATTGCATGTGAAATAAAATAAAGAGGGCACAATTACTAAAGGTAAAATCTATTTCTATCCTAATGTGTTATTGAGTTAATTAAGTTTAAGTGTGAAGAGGGAATCATACGAACAGTCTTGAAGCTCAACGATGTGAACCAAAGCCTATTTACAATATGCTTTCGAATATCTAGCAAAGTGATTGGTGAAAAACAAGTCTCCGAGAAACACATGAATACTCTAACATGAATCTTGCTTGAAGAAATAAATAGGCCCACCATGTAAAATAGAGGTGATGTTGGTTGAGAAAACATGAAGGTGTTTTCTTGTAGGTGGTGCAATGCCCTCTTTTACGTTTTAATCTCTAGAAATTGCAGGAAAACCGGTGGTGAGTGAACAATCAATGATAATTGAACCCTTTTAGTAGTTATTCATATGAGTGACATGTAGATTAGATGTCCGAATTGAATTTTTACGCCTTTTAGCGTAAAAACCAATTTTCATATAAAAATAATTAATATAATTAAAACATTTTATTAATTTATAAATTAAAATAATTTTAAAATATGAAATTGAAAATAAAAATAAAACAAATTAATAAATGACTAAATGAGGAGATAACAAGTGGCAGTGGTGATACTTGTAAAATATTACCAACGAACAACGTGGGCATTATGGATGTTGAATTCGGTGTAATCGAATGTAATGAATGTTGACATACGCTGCTACAAAGGTCGTCAATCGTTTGCATGCATTTCAGACGTAAGAAGTTTCAACCCAATTTTGTACTCACCTTTCGGTTTAAAAATAAAAGTTATATGTATGAAATCCAATTAAATATTTCAATACTCGGGACATATTCACTATGTCCTCTGAGATTGTGTGTTATAACAGAAGCAAATAAATCTATAACCTGTAAGTTACGATGAAGATTGTTACCGTAATCCCCCAGAAAAAATGGGAAAAAATTATTGGGGAACGAGACTTTAAACCCCAAGAGGGACAAACTTCGAGTAGTTTTATTACCATTTTCATACTTCAAATTACGAGCTTATCTACTATGTAGCAAAAACCCCTAAAGAAAAATATAAGCAACCCTCTCGCAGTTTGTATTAGGGAGACAAGGCCATCAATAAAATAGGGTGCAAACATAAGTATCAAAATCGCAAGTACAATGAATCAAACAAAATCATATACAAACTTTTCAAAAGTTAAACCCAAATATACTTAAATCGTCCCATAAAATTCAATTTGTTTGTTCTCATTATTGTAGAAAAAAGCTACCCATGTTGCTTTAAGATTTGTTGCACCCTCCATGAATTTTGGTTACACTACCCTATAAATAAATAAAATTAGGAAAAAATAGAAGATTCAATTAGTTTTGAAGGATATTGGTGTGATTGGAATTTCTTAAGGAATGGTGTACCTAAAGAGTGGTTGGAGGATATCCGCTAGCTAAAGATGAGAATCAGACAAAGCGACCAATGGTTTTACATCGTCATGTTCATGAATTATCTGAATTCACATCAGAATCAAGAATCCCGAGAATAATCGACTAACAGAAGTGGTCACGCGATTATGGAGTAAAGTTGATGGCACCATGGTCGAGAGATAATGACGTTATCCAAATGTAAATGGAATTTGAATTGTACTTAAAGGGTACCCCTTAATGTAAAATAATTGTGTTGTTGGCACTTCCCTTGAATATTAAGTTGCAAGTAAGCACCAAAATTATTTTAAGGCCATAATATTATGTGGGGATGTTGACCAAAAAACTCATGGTGTTGTTGCTTCTGCTGCTAGTGTAATGCCCACTTCCCTTCGACACATCTTGATATTGATCATGATACTGGTGACTATATTATGGACATTATTATATTTTTGATTTAGTATGGTGTTAGATGTTAGATCATGGACTATTATTGACTTTGATTCCCATATGATGCATGATGATTGTTAGAGACATTTTATATAGAAGTTGACATGTTGTTGGACATGGTTATATATATTTATCGATGTTGTTAGGACATATGATATTTGGATATATTGAGTAGACTAAGAAAATTGAATTAAAATTGATGATGAAATAGTTGTTAATGAAATTGTAAGTGATATTGTTGATTGTCTGGATATTGTTGTGATTCATATATATATTGATAATTTTGAAACTATATTTATATTCATTTGGATGTTTTGATATGGCCACGAGGTCGAAGGAGGTATTGTGTTTTATAGGTTAAAATATCACAACAAACATCGGGGGATTGGAGACCAACCACATTGGAATTCTAGATGAATTCAACAAGGTCACCATGGCAACTTGTATTGTTTGTGTGTGTGCATGTTTTATTGTTGTTAGGGATTCCCATGGGGGGGATCACCTTTAAATGTGACCAAGGGTTATGTGTATTTAGTTATTTGGTTCCTTTTTATTGGTGTTTGTATGTGTTTATTAAGTGATGTGTTCACCCCTTTTTATTTACATAAATTGTGGTACATAATGTGAGTAATCATATTGTTAAAATAAATTAACCAACTTGGGTCATAAGAAAGTAATTATTGGAGTGGTTGAATCTTGTATTAAATGTTGTAAGATATGTGTAAGCAATGTGTAGGTGATGTGTAAGAGATATGTAAGTAAAATTTGGAGTATGAAACACTTCATCTTCTTTGGAATTCGAATTTCTTCTTGGAGGACTAATTTTGGAGGCTTGTGGGACAAGTTAAACTTGTCCCATACCTCTTAAATTTGCATGCCAACCTTACCTATGGTTGGAGGGTTTAAATCTAGACCTTCATTATGCATTTTTTTAAGTCAAGCTTGTATGTTTTAATTGCACTTTCTTACATGTTATTAATTTCAGTCCTTTGGGGTGTGGGCTTGATTTGAGTGTGTAAGTAAAACTGTCATATTATTCACCTACTTATTTATTGTGCCTTGGAGATTGAAGTTGACTTGTGAGTTGGAGTTGAGGATGTGTGATGTGGCATCCTACATAGATCCACCTCATCCTCCTCTCTTCCCCCTTCTATATATTCGAATTCATTTTATTGTTTTGGGGGTTACACTCTTTTGGTGGTTGTACTTTTGCATACTTCTTTTGGGGTGAATTCTTTTGCTATTTGGAGCTCTTGCTTTTGGAGAAAGTTGCAGACTTTTTTACAGACCTGTGTTTTGTTGATCTTGGGCTATTTTGCATTGGAAAGCTTGCTAGTTGGAACTTGAAACAAACTCCATCATGGAGAGGTAAGAGCTTAGCTCTTGGAAATACTCTCCTTTTATTTGTATGCATATGTGAATGGTTGAATGTTTGAATGTGTTGTTTTATTTGTTGGCTGGTTGGGTAGATGGCCTAGGGATGGTGTAGGAGAAGACTATGGGGCATTTTGTGGGAGGCATAAGTGTTTTGGGGAGGTATAAGTGTGGAGGGATTTGGGATTTGGGTTCCACCTTACAAAGAAATAGCTTGCATTTCTTTACTCGTTATGGGGTGCCATAAGAGGTTGGGGAGGCATAAGGAAATGTGAGGAATAAGGGGTACTTGGGGGAGGCATAAGGGCATGTCAGGGATTTGAAATGATATATATTTTAGTGGTTTTTTCTCAGGTGGTGATACCCATTTCCCCTATGGAGGCATAAGAAGCATCCCCCATAGTTTCTTGCTCCTTTGGCTTGCATGATGAAGCCTGAGTGTTGTTTGTTGTTTTGTTTATGTGGTGGCAAACTACAGTTTTGTTTGGGACTGTGTTTTGAATGAGAAATATGTCTTTGTGTTGTGGAAGCCTGTTGTTGCCATGTGTTGAAAAACATTTCTAATTGCAATATGGTTGGGGCTCGGGGGCCAATGAGGAAGGACAACTTCTCCTTTTCATTGGATGTCTTGGTTGGGTGGAGAGCATTGCCTTTCCCCCTATTATGTTGTGATAAAATTGAAATAAAGAAAAATGGAGGATATTCATGTTGTTGTTCTGGAGCAGAGGAAAAAAGAAAATTTTGACAGTCCTTGTTGAGATTATTACTTATTGTAACCCTTCCCACTTTGAAGTGGATGAACTTGTACATTATCTGTGATGGAAAGATGGTCTGTATGGGCTATGAAAGTTGTAAATTGAATTGTGAAAGAGATATACTTTGTTCTCTGTTTTTGAATAAATGTGGAAGAAATTGTATTCTGTATATTGTAATTGAGGAAGAAGACAAAGTTCTGATAGTCCCTTGCGAAACTACTTTTGTAAACCATTTCCCCACTTGATGTGGATGAAAATTTAATACACATTTTGTGTTAAAGAGTTACTATGTTTTGGAAATAAAATCCCTTTTGAATGTGAAAGAAATTTACTCTGTATTCTGTTTGTAAAAAGGAATGTAATGAGAAAGAGTTGTGATTGTAAAGTTGTATTTGATCTATATAAATAGAAGTGGTTACTTTGTTCAAATGATACTACTTTTCATTGGAAATTTGATTGTTGAATGTAATTTGAAATCTCTGTTGGAAAGATGAAAAAGTGAATACGTATGAAGAAATGTCATAATGCTCTATTCTTTAGAAATGAAAGTTTTGAAAATTAGAATTGTAATTTGGCATTTGAATACGTTGATTCAAATCAACTTAATGAGTTAGATTGGATTCGGAATGATTTCTAATACTTAGAAGATGATAAATGGAAAATAGATCCTTTCGAATTAGATCTCTGTTAGATGTTTTCAAAACTGGAAAATGTTTTATCAAAATGCACAGATCAACCCTGCAACATCAAAAAGACAAAATGAAATATCAAATTTTATTTGTAAGGTCAAAACGACCCCAAACATACCAAAATACTTATGAAAATTTTATAGAACCTTTCAAATTGGGCAAAGGCAAAATTGCAAACTTCTTGCTGTATAAAATTGATAAATTTCGAATGCAAATCAATCAAGTAAACTTAACCTTGAAATCTATCCTAAAATCTTCCAAGTAAAATCCTCCATGCCTGTTTGGCAAGTGGAAAAATAATTAAAGACAAATTTGAACAAAATTGATAAGTTAAAAATACCAGTTCACTTTCTAAGTGACAGAAATACGTTTTCTCAAAATTGACCCTTTAAACTTTATCAAAATCAAATTCCTAAGGTTTTGTTCAAAGAGGACATCAAAAGATTTCCAGAAAGTCCTCATTTTCCAAAACCTAAGTTCCCAATAAAAAATTATGGCCTTTTGAAGTTTTTACTTCATTTCGGGCTCAAAATAATCTAACTGTCAAATTTTAAATGAATAAAATTTTCCTTGGCAGACCCGCGGGCCCAAATTTTCCCTAGCACCTTTTTGGACAAAAAACGCCAAAGGCATGAATTTCTCCGCCACTCTGCTGACCTGCAAGCCTTTCTTTTGTCAAATATTGCCTAAGTTAGAAAGAAATTTTTGGGAAAATTTTCGTAATTTTTTTTCCCGCCACCCCGCCTTCCCGCAGCCAATCAGATGCTGCTATATGGCCTCACGAGGCAACGGTGGAGGCGCAAAACCGTTTAAACCTTAGTGTTTTCAAAATTAAAATTTGGAAAATTTAATAAGTTTTCTCCGTAGCCCCGGCTTCCCACAACCAATTAGGTGCTGCCACATGCCATCACGAGGCATCGGTAGAGGAGCGGATCCCTTAAAAAATTAGCGCTTCAAAAAATTTCTTTGGGAAAAATTTTCTAAGTTCTCCCGCCGGCTCACCGATCGGCGACCAATGGATGACTAACACTTGGCGCCTTGGGCGTCAGCTGAGGTGTGAATCATTTTGATCCCTTAGCACTTTTTGACAAAAAGGAGAAAAGTCTAAAGATTCTCTGGCAGCCTTACTTTCCGCCAGAGTTGGGAAATGTCGACACGTGTCCTTTCGGGCTTGTGGGCGCGCAGGGGCAAATCGCTCTTTTTTCCCAAAACGGGAAAAAGCACTAAAGTTCTCCCCACTCCGCCAATCCATGCATCGGGAAAAATTTCTTCCTCGCCCCGCCGGCCCGCATTCCTCCTCCAAGTGAAATTTCTCTCCGAAGTCCGCAAACCCAAGTTGAGAAAAATTTTCTCTCCTAGGCCCACAGACCTGCACTTGGGAAAATTTTCCTCCCAAGGTCCGCCGGACCATAACTTGAAAAATATGAGGAGTTAGGAGGACTTATTTATATCACTAGAAAGGTGAGGAAATTTCCTATCTAATGGGAATGTTTTCAGGAAGTTTTAATTGAATTAATCATGGGAAAAATAAAATTGAATCTTTAACCGAGTTCTTGGAGTGGGTAATTAACAATTTACTCTGATGATTATAAATATGTATTCTTTTCCCCCATTGTAATAAAACCTTGCTCTTGTCTTAGATCTTGTGGAATTAAATACGTTGGGTATTTAATTATTTTGGTCCCTTAACCCTAAAATTTTAATCAGGGAATATTTGGCTAAAATGTCAATGTAATAAGTGATTAAATTAATCCCTAAGGAGATTTGAGCTAGGTGTGGACTTATCACACTTGTTGCTTTATAATGTAGATTTAGTAATTATTATAACGGGAAAAGCTACCAGTTGAATTTAATTGTCCTTGAGACTTTGGTTGTTAACACTTCAATGAATTGGATTTGAAATGTCAAGGCAATTGAATTGGAAATCAAATTCGGCTAGTGGATTCCAAAAACCCTGAAAAACCATATAAATCCATGACAAACCCTACCAAAAATGTAAATATCAATAAAACCCTACAAAATAAACACTAAAAATCGTGATATATAACTACAACCTGAAAATCAAACTTTTTATAAAATTTTCTTTTGTGAATAGCCACGCTTGTTCCATCATCGACCATTACCACCCACAGAAAAGCGTATTCTACTTCTAAGGTTTGTGTCCGTATTAAAAAATGTGATCTTCCTCCTTTTAGGGTTTTCTTGCAATCCATGACTTAAATTGGTACATGCTTAAACATCTTCTACAGTGCCTTTTCATCCCTTGATTTCTCTTACACCTGTTAGAGAGTGCCCTATCTTGCCCATTGTGAAAATGCTTTTTGCCATAATAACAATGACACAAAACCACTTTCATTTTCATATTTTATATGACCCCCATGGTTGTGGACTATACATGTCACCTCCTCAAGGTTGACTATAACCATTTATAGTACGTGGATAGGGATGGTGATAAATAAACAAATATAGATACGCGTTGTCAGGTGGGCCCAATTGGGGTCAAGCACATACACATGAAGCCCATGATGCGCCTACGAATTCGTGTTAATGAGGAAACCCTAACTTTAAATGTCCCCACTAATGTTGAATCACAAACCATTCACATTGACCCCTAAACAATGGTCTTTTTCCTCCATGTCAGACCCACAAATTGTAATCAGGGCCGCATGTTGTGTAATATATCCATTTGGAGGAGCATTTGAAATTGGGTTCAATTGAGTGCACATGTTATTTTGCTGTCGACTTGGAAAAAACCTACCACATATGGATCGAGATTTAGAGTGGCATTGACACTAGGAATCATATCGAAAATTTTATATAGGGATATTGTTCATAAATTGAGAAAAATTATATGTAGTGGAAAATTAGATTGAAGATTGATACATATAAATTAATTCAGTTTTATGGAGCGCTACAAGTTCACACATATTGGATTCAAAGTGATTCAAATACACTGAGTTATAATTTAAAGTGATACATAGATGTGGATTCACGTTGAAAGATTGGCATGTGTAAAGGAACCTTTAAAGTGATACTAATACAATGATTTTGAAATATGACTGGTATAGGATTGAGAGTGATATAGATACGAAGGTGAGTTAAAAATGGATTCGGATTTAGATTTTGGAGGAGTATGGGCTCGTTGACTTCGTGGTTTTGGGATGCCGGAGCTCGGAGACTACCAAGCAAGTTGATAAAAGTATGAGACGACTTCTGAACTACGAATTCCAAAATTCAGACTTCAAATTTCGGGATTGGCTCATTTCAGGTTTCGTAAACTCAATGCTTATGGACTTAGCATGTTTTAGGGACTTCGGATTTCGAACTCCGAACTAAGTCGGTTCAACACTGGGGTCATAACCGAGTCCGAACCGAGCTGATTGGAGGACAGATGGGCCACCAATGTGAAATTCATAGTGTAAAGCTCGAGTATAAGTCGGGTCATTTGGGGTCGGCGTAATAGAAAGCAGTGGTTGTTTAAACCAAAACACATGGAGGAGTTAGTTCAATTCATAACGGTTAAAGTCACCACTTGGCGCAAAAAATGGAGGATGTGTTTTATGCATCTGTCGACCACGTCAAGGAGAATTATGTAGTAAACGTGTGTTGGGCATGAGGTAGCCAATGATAAGTGAAAGCATGTGAGATGATTGCCGCATGAAATTGGAGGTATCCCGAGTTGGCAAAGATCATGTCAAATCAAAGGTGGTAGCACTAGCCATTTAGTTGGTAACCGCCAATGCGAGATTAACGAAACAGTTAATGCATAACTCAAAATACACCAAGGTAATTCCAAACTCAAACACGTAACAATGAAGAGCTCGCTAAATAATGAAAGAAGATAGCTTTCCAGCTAGGTTTGTGAGTTGGGTGGCGAGTTGTTTTGCCAAGCCACTCTACAAAAAACCCCACCAATGCAAACCTTTGATCTAGGGGTCCTAAAGAAGGCTCAAATTAACTCCATTAAAAATAATTAATATTATTTTTAATTAAATGGGGAAAATTCAAGTTTCCAAATTTATGAAGATGTGATGGAGGATAATTTTTCGGGGTAATTAAAGATGAAATCATGGGGTGCCATAAAGCAAGCATGTCTAACAACATAGTTACTCATATGCTACATTTTGACCAACTTCTTAGGAATTCTTCCTTTTTATCTCACGAGCTCAAGCAATTCTATAAAATGTAACAGAGAATGCAAATTAAAGGAGTTAGACATTTTACAAGCTTCCCCTCTCTTCACAAGGTGATTTGTTGTGAATTTGTAGGCTTTCAAGCCTTTCTTCTCAAAATTGTAATAGCATCTTCTGCCTTTCCATGTTGTAATGATGAACTTTGCAAGTTCTTGGAATAATGAAATTATGTTTTGTGGCTAATTATTTTTCCTTGTATCAATTTTGTTGTTTCATTTTCGCTTTCTCATGTTTGCATGTGCACTGTGCAACCTTGGTCTCTATTGCAAGCTTAGGAAGTTATTGTGCTTATTTTGGAAATGAACTATCGTATGCAGTTGGATTTGTGATGCATGTTCATCCTTCCGATGTCCATCCTTCTTCATTAGAAGAGCAAGAATTTGTCTAGCTAACCCCTTTCTTGGTGCATCACCACTTCTAATTTAGGTTTTATTTCTTGTAAATCTCTCTCCTTAATCCCCTTGAAATGTTAGAATAGGTCTAGTCAGTTGTTTGTATTGCATTGGGAGTAGTGTAGTGCTTAGTTTAGGAAGAGGAAGCCGGCCTTCTTCAGAGGTTCATCTCAAGCCCGCAAGTCCCTTAGCTTGAGAGGTGATCCCATGTTACCCAATCACACCAAACATCACATTAACACTCAGACCATTCAGGGGTACAATGATTTGGTGATAATAGTTTTTGGCACCTAGTGGAAGAACAAAGAACTTAAGGTTTTCATTTTTTAACAAAATTTTTCTATTGCAAACCTAAGACACAATCAAGCCAAGTTAAAAACAAGCCTTTTTGGAGGTTTCCTTGTATTTGAAAGTTGTAATTTTTGATTTCGGAGGTTACTGTTGCAATGTCAAAGACCGAAATCTATTTTGGAATGCTTAACATGTGTAAAATGGGCTCAAACTTCACTATATAATAGATGATGTATCAACTTCAAAAGGGTGTCTTACGATTTTTAAAATTTTGATTTTTGAAATTTCAGAGTTATTGAATTTCAGGATTTTGAGACTTTTGAAATTTCAGACTTCTTAAAATTTTGGGTTTCAAAATTTTAAGGATTTTGGGATTTTTGGTTTCAGAGTTTCAAGGCTTTCAGATTTCAGACTTCACTCATTTCATGATTTCGGTGGTTGAATTTATTTTTGACTTCGGAATTCTTCCACTTCAGATTTCAAAGTCTGTGGAATTTCAAGATTTCGTAGGATCAGCTACCAAGTCAACTCCCACAACCATTTGTGAGCCCTTCAAGGTGTGTATACAGGTGTTCATTTCATCTCATCAAGTTTTTTGTGAATTTGGTTTGATCATTATCTTCTGAGGAACACGTAAAGCACAACTGATGAATCCATTGATTCAGTAACAACCCACCTCTGGTTGCAGACTTGTTGGTAATGTTTCACTTCAATCATGGCTCTCCAAGGAGATTTTCCATTCCCACATTTCAGTTCCAGTCCTCTTCATTTGCAGCGGTTCTAGATGTCATTCCTGAAGTGCCCTTAAAAAATCTAGCTCTCTTCTATGGAAATGGAGATCACTCCCCAATTGATCACATTCAATATGTTGTCAACCATTGTTCCATTCACATCATCACAAAGGAAAATGTTTTCCTCAGGCTTCTGGTCACATCTCTCAAAGGCAAAGTTAAAGATTGGTAAAGCAATTTCACTCCGAAATCCATTTCCATGTGGAATCAGCTGGATGAATAGTTTCACAATAGGTTCAAGGAGAATGTGGATATCATTTCTTTCATGGAACACCTCAGCAAAATACAACGAGACCCAGTGGAGCTCATCCCAGATTTCAACCTCAGGTTCATAAGGACTTGACATAGAATTCCCCAAGAATACAGACCCCCACCAGGTATGGCATTCTTGTATTATTTGAGGTCCTTTGATGCTGACTTAGCTGTATCGATCCAATAATTAGGGGGAAAAAATATTCCTCAGACATTTTCCATTGCATCATAATATCAGAAGATTTTTATTTAGGCTAGCAAGAGAAAGTCCATCCATGATGTTGCAATTTCTCCCTCACCACCTCATATTCTTCCCTCCCCATGTGAATACAAATAAAAATTAATCATTCCTTTCTGAAATCAGGAAACCTTTATTTTTTGGCATTCTTCATTTAATTTCTCACAGGTTTTCCATGCCCAGAGTTATTCCCCAAGCTTTGCAAAGTCCCCTCCCATATCTTTCAAGTGCACTACCTGATTCCTCTAGGCCTTACACTAAAATTCCTAGGGATTGTTGTATCCAATATGTTGTCCTTACTTTTTACCCACCCACCACCGAACAAAATATACCCTACAATATTGGAATAAAGGGAGACATGATATGCCATTGGAGAAAGGGACAAGCCTTTACAACACCACAGGCAACAAAGCTACCAACAAACTCATGTAGTTGTTTCAGAGGCAAGATATCAAAAAAATAAGGAGCATGCTTTGGAGAGTAATTTGGTTGCCCCAAGTGGTCAAATTCATTCACTTGATCATAAAATTTATTTTCCTAGACATAAGGAAGAACAACAATCTCCTTCCCACATTCCCCTTCCAACCAGTCTTATCAAAGATGAAAGTTTTGTATCAATCGGAGATTGGTCTAATTTGGATTAGGAGGATAACGATGTTAAAATTGTTTAAAGGAAGGAGCCACATGTCGGTTTAAGGATGGAAGGTAAGAAAAAGGGTCAAGTTGGTAAGGTCAGAGGGGAAAAGTGTTTTTAAACACTATTGGTTCTGAAGGCCTTGAGGGAGAATTCAATGAAAATGAAGAAGATGACTTGTTTGAGTGAAGTGATCCTCATTGCTCCACATTTCTAGAATTGTCAGCACTTTTTAAAAAAAATAAAGATGGAATAGGAAGTGAAGATCCCCACGCGGGAACTAATATAAACGAAAAATAAACATCAAAGGGGAAACCATGTTATTTGTAGAAGCAAAAAAATATACAAGTCATCTTTCAAGCAACCCCCTTCAGAAAGAAAGTCTACAAGACAACCATGTTTATGGGGAAGAGTCTCAAAAGAATGGGAAAATCACAAGGATCAGGGTTGTATAATTTAGTACTTGAATTCATTAGAGCTAATGAAGAATCCACAACTGTTTGTGCCAACTTCAAGACATGAGGTGGAGACTAGGAAACCATGGATCAGTACAAACGCCTCTAAGGGTTCAATACAAATCATCTTGAGGGGGTGTATCTCTTGTTGATTTTTATTACCTTGGTTTCTAAAATGGAAATTCGAATTTGGGACGACTTTCCATTGTTGTCAAGGGTCATGATCAATGCCAAACCCAATGCATGGTTGTAAATTTCAAGGAAGGGCTTCTACTTCTAACAACCCGTTGTAGGATTTTTTTGAGGTCCTCTTGATTATAGTTAGCTTATAGTAGGAATAGGTTTGTTTCCAATAGAATAAGTGTCTGGCACACTCTACGTGTTTCATTTAAAGCATGTATGGTTTTTGGTTGTTGTGTGTGTTTTGTTTCGTTGTTGCTCTTGCAAAGTGTGTCGAAGGATAAATTTTCATAAGGATAAAATTCAAGTTTAATAGAGTTCCATTAAGTCCTAAAATTAGGAAATGTTTACTCAAAATTATATGAAAGTGTTGTGCTTGCCAAACAAAAACATGAGTTCTAATGTACTTCATATTTCACAACATCAAATTATGGTACAAGCTCAAACAGCTCTACTTCAAGTTCGGGATCAGTTTTGGAAATAACAATGACCCCATGCCCAATGAATATACAAGGATAATGGAATAGTGCTTAGCAGGAAATCATGCCCTAGAGGTCACCAAAAATGTTTTGCCCACTTAGGCAAAAATGGACAACGGTGGTAAATTACACTTTGGGACCGGGAAATATCTTCATGGAGCAATTCATGAATTTCGTTCATCGAATGAGGTTGTAATTTTTGAATCCATCTTAACCTATGAGCTACTGAAGAAATCAAGTTCACACAATGAGTATTTACTCACAATATCAGACGATCCAGAAAGTGAAGTACCAAATAGAGATGATGAATATTTTGCACAATTTGATGAGGAAACCAATATCAAAGACTACTTATTAATGTTTCCATTGATATATTGATCGATTCAATGGATGTTGTTTGGCACAGTCAAGCTACAAGCAACGGAGTTGCGAAAGATCAAATAATCAAGGTAGGATTAATATTAGGGGATAAAATTCATTGAAAAAAATATCTCGGAGAGATGATATGCATCCACGGGAACGAGAGATTTAAAAATAGCTCAATTTGATAATGACATCATGGCAAGTTTTCTAAGGTCGCGGGTGGCTTGTTCGTCGAGCTAGGTCATATTGGAAAAAAACGACACGACAGACTCGTATGTTTTGTTGAGCTTGTTAGGAATATCTATGTTGTAGTGTGAACATAGAATATTATGTAAGTGATTATATTATCTAGGATAATATAATATGTGTTGTAATAATTAATAATTATGAGTGGGTGAGTAAATATTGTTATGAGTTGTTGAGTAAGCAAATCATTAACAATATTAGTTTTGTGAGAAAACAAAATCTCACGTATAATAGCATGGAGTTGTTTTAGGAGTTATGTGTGGATATATTTATGGAGATTATATCTCCTTAAATATAGGAACAACATCTCCTATTTAAATGGATGTAATACTTCCTATGAATGCAGCAAGAATAAAGAGTAAGATTTCAAATTTTCTTTATGCAATTATGATATTAACTTTTCAGAGTTAACATATTTGGAGGAACTCGAGTATGACGGAATGACTCGCTAGTATAACAAGATAATGTCAGGGTTGAGATCGAGAGCTCAGATGCTAGGATAAAAAATGGCAGGTGATGAGTTACATAGGAACATGATCTGTGAGAACTCATATAGGAGTGAAGATTGATGCACATGGAACTCGTGCAGAGTATGCGAATAGAAGACAAAGGGATGCGACACGAAAGGATATTGCATGGAGATAGTACCCAAACCAGCTGTAATGAGTGATTCGTAGGCTTTAATGGATGAAATTTGAGTGGCATTATAGTATGAAGCTCGAGCTAAGTTTAGAATTCACCGAGAAGAAATAGCACATGGGTTTCGGATCAAGTTAGGGAATCACCATTAAATGCGAAGAGGAAGTGCATAGTGGATTGGCATGATGATAAGGTACATTTCTGAGTGAAGGTTCGTCAACAATGGCTCACAGAGGCATGATTTCAAACTCTTCGGTCACATAAAAGATATGATCCCGAGGCCCTGTGGCTTGGCATGAAAAATGGGTTCGTTGTTAAAATACAAAGACTTACTCATCGAAAGATGGATCGGGAAAATACGGAGGGAAGCCAAGAAGAGAGAGCTCTTTGGAGCTCGACTGGATAAGAGGCCGAGATTGAGCTATTCGTAGCTTAGGGAGGAGCTCACTTCGAGGGTGACAGAATTCAGACTTTCAGAATTAGACTCATGGAGGTGAGTTAAAAATGGATTCAGAGTTTGATTTTAGAGGAGTATGGGCTCGTTGACTTCGTGGTTTCGGGATGGCAGAGCTCAGAGACCATCGACAAAGTTGAGTAAAGTATGAGCCGAATCCCGAACTCCGAAGTGCAAAATTCAGACTTCAGATATTAGGGTTGGCTCATTTCGGGTTTTGGAAACTCAATGCTTCAGATTTCGAAGGTGAGAATGGTTGATGAACTCAGCACATTTGGAGGACTTTGGATTTCAAAATCCAAAGTAAGTCAGATCAACTCTGTGGTAATAGCCAAGTCTGAACTGCGTTAATTAGATGACAGGATGGCCACCAACGGGAAATTCGTAACATAAAGCTCGAGTCTAAGCTGGGTCATTTGGGGTCAGCGTAATACAAAGTGGTGGCTAGTGAAAAAAATAACATGGAGGAGTTCGTTCAATTGATAACGGTTAAAGGAAAACCTTGGCGTAAAACATGGAGGATATTCTTTATGCATCCGACGCCCACATCGAGGAGAATTATTTAGTTAACATGTGTTGGGTATGAGATAACTAATGACTAGCAATCGTACGTGAAATGTACGATGGAAACACCGAAGGGGGTGGAGTGAAAAAAATTAAACTGAACAAAGTGAAAAAGAGGTAGAGGATGAGAGGTGATAAATAAGCGGGATCGAGGGGAGGAGAATATCATTATATTCCATTGTATCATATATCTATTTTTCTTTATTTATTAGCATGAGTGCAATTTGTGTTTAATGAATTTCCCTAGTTTTCCAAAACTATGGAATTAATAAATAATGGGGGATAATGAATAGGAGAAAAGGAAGGATTATAGTTTGATGAATTTCCCTACCTTTGCCTACTCTTTATGAGTATGTTTGATTCCAAAAAAGAATAAGGAGAAAGGGTGACTCAGACGAGAGTCCTGTGTGGAACGCTAAAGAAATCATTAAGAAAATAATGCTTTGTTGAAGAATGGGTTTCTTGAATAAACATGATCTATGTGAGTTTGAGTCAAATCCAACATAAGAGGATGCAAAACAAAGATATTACATGATACAATATCAAACGATAAAGAATAATTTGTGGCATGTGAGGTAAATAGAAGAACCATTACAAATGATGGAGTGTTTTCTACTCATCAAAGTGACCACTAGAGAGTATAGAATGTGCCTTCTTAAGATATGAATTAATGGTAATCGTGAGGCATACATAGCTTACACAAACCTTTCTTTATGTGAAGATCCTGAAAAATGTACCAAATTAATAGAAGTATAGAGACAAAGACTTGTGAAAATCTTAATGAAGTTTTAATTATTTTTATAATGAGAAAATTATGTCCAATATTATAGATGAGACATGGTACTAGTACAACAATAGTGAAGGTGGAATCGGTACGAGGGATACTAAATAAAAATACAACTATAGTGATTATCTCATATTAATCTTACATCGAGTGAAATTGTTCTGTGCAGAAATTCCACTTCATATACTTATCTTCTTCAATAAATTATATTGAAAAATCAAATAAATAAACAAAACATTAAGGGGAACAATGTTAAATGGAAGCTCTTGCTAATAGCCGACATAAAATCAGCATCATTATGGGTTAAATTATACATGCAAATGGAGATAAATCTGTAACCAAAATATGTCCTTATTTTACTATATATACAAATAGATTGATCAGGGTTCATGTATCTAAGAGACCTCTTGGAAATCGGAGGTGGAGAATACCTAGCGAATATCCCCGGAACCGGTTTCGCGGGAATAGCAAGAGGTTTTTCTGGGGTTGTATGAAGAAGAATTTCACCTGATTGTCAAGTGCTGCGACATGAAGGCTGCAGACGCACCGACAGGAGATTTTGCTATTGCGCGTCAAATAAAATGCATTAATGCGAAGTCAAATAGAGGTAGAGGATGACGCGCAATCAACAACCGGTTGAGGGAGTAGACGATCATTATATTCCATTGTACTGAGGTCTGTCTTGACGCGCGTCACTGACATGAGTGCAATGTCAGCAACCATACTCCGATATAACGTTTGACAGTCTGGGAAGCCTAAAGGCCGAGCTCTGCTTTCTGGATCAAAAAATCTCTGTGGTCGGAGGGCTATCAACAAAGCTCTTTGTCGTGCGTCTGACTGTAGCGATGCAATAATACATGTTGTACCTCCGGTGTCGCGCGTCAACTAGGTCTGTTGACGCGCGTCCCCTGCATTTAATTTGACACGCAACATATTCAATATCTTGTCGCGCGTCTGCATGCCTCTACCCTCTTCTTGCTCATCGAAAATAATCTCCATGAATCGCTCGTCAACAAACTCTTTGTCATGCGTCTACCAGGGTTCATCTATAAGAGACCATCTTGGACCATCCACCAGGTGGAATCATACCTCAGCGAATATCCCCGAAACCGGTATTCGCGGGAAGGTGAATTTTTTGGGGGTATGTCATAAAAAAATTTTACCTGATTATTTAGTGGTCGAGACTAGAAGGCCTTAGACACGTGACAGGAGATTTTGCTGATAAGCGCGTCAAAAAAAATGCGTTGTACATGCCGATCCACATGCATTTTTTTGTTACGCGCGATTAGCATAATGGATCATATCATAATCGCGCGTCTGTAGCCTCCGCCCTCTGCATATATACTCATCGAAAAATATCTCCGTCGTCAAATAGCGTGAATAAACTGCCTGTCGAAGCGTCAAGCTATGCATCAATATCTGTTGTACCTCCTTGTCACGCGTCAACTATCATAGCAGTCCTCACGCGTCAACATCATAACCAGACATATGATGTTGGTGAATCATACAGACTATCATTGACGCGCGTTGCAACAAGGTTATTGACGCGCGTCAACAACCTTGTTGACGCGCGTCAACAAAAAACTCCTCATTGACGCGCGTCAACCGAGGCCTATTGTTGTTATCGTGCGTCCTATGAGGTTTGTTGACACGCGACATACTGTAAATCTCCTGACTCGTGCACCTGCCACTCCTCCGCCCTCTGCTTACGTAATCGAAAAAATATTCGTGTCGCTTTTTCAACAGATTCTCTATGCAAAGGCGTGTGTCATGCGTCTACTAATGCGAGTGTTTGCTAGCCTTCATCAACTAATAATCCTTATCGCGTGTCAATGCTATTGGTGTAACCAGTTCTCTAAATATCGTCAACAATAATAAATGCCCAGTTGTCGCGCATGTGAAAACTTATGTACAATATAATGGATATATTATATTGTTGACAAATGTGAAGTAGAAGTGTTCTACCTGGCGAATAACAATTAACTTTTATTATATAGAGGATATTTTTCAAGGGTAGGCGTAGCCGACCCCTAAACTAAATCTAAAGTGTAATTTTTAGGCGAATCCATCAACTCACTGACCTTGTAGCACAAAAGCAATACTACCACCAAATAATTCAACTAATCCCATTCACTAAAATGGAATGGTTCGTCTCTAGTAGGACGGGTAGCCTTTTCCCTGAAGATTTATTGCATTTGGCTATGGTATATGGCATTTGAGAATATGAGTGGGAAGGAATGGTACCTATGAATGGATTATAGGTATGTGAAAAGAGGTTTTGTATGAAGTCAAATGCCTAGAAGGGATCGATTGAAAGGAAGTACGTGAAATTGTATGGATGGAAACACTGAGAGAGGAAGCGAGAGTGACGAAATAAAGGCTTCGAGAGAAGACCAAGGAAGAAGAAAGTGATTTTGAGGATAAACAGGAAAGTGTACCCTTAAAGAAAGGACTCGAGGGAGTAGAAGATCATTTTAGTTCCATTGTATCGAGATCTATCTTGCTTCGATGTTATTGGGATGAGTGCAATTTATAACCATACTCTCTCATCTCTCTCTCTCTCTCTGACAGTTTGGTAAGGTAAATGCTCTCTCTCTCCTCTTTGGATCTCTATGCTTTTGAGGTACGTAGGGCCTAGTTATCTGGGGCATCTATAAGGGGCTATGACTGAAGGATGCAGACAATCCACGTCTAGCACGACCGGTTATCACCAACCAACATGGTTGCAGTGTTATAGCTACGATCATTATTTGCCAATGGGCTTTAAAATTGCCTCAGTGTAAATGTTATTTCTTTGCACCACAGTTTGCAAGGTATAAGTAACCCTTGTACCAATAAATACCTACAAGAAAGGGATGATTATACTCACACCTAAAGGTATGCTTGTTTCGAGTTTGTAGCCACCAACATGAGTGATCAAATTTATTAATATTATTTGCTATCCTTCATCCACTGATAATGCTTACTGACACCACATGTCCCATGGTGTAAACTCCAGTTCAGCTAAAAATGCACTCAATAATAGATGTGAGAATGGAAAACATAAATCGTCAGATCTTTGACAAACCCCATGTCATATGTGAGGATACCATTTCAAAATCAGCTGAATTCTACACATGCATGCAAAATCTGCATATAAATCAGGGTAAACAGTAGTTATGTTAGCTGCCCTAAATAGGTATTAAAGACATACCGATGCCAAAAGGGCTTTAATAAATACAAAATCTTGAACCTGTTTCAAAGCATTACGTTAAATCTCCGCATTGTAGCACCAAAGCATAAACTCCCACCAACCCTCCAATTAACTCAGGATCATCGTCACTAACACTGTTCATGGTTAGGCCTTTCATCTACTTCCTCAAGAGGCTCAAGACAATGCAATCTAAAGAATGGCCACCATTTCTTCCTCAATGTTGGCTATTTCTGTGTACCATTCCTAAACGGAGTGAGAAGGAAGGCCAATACCTATCTATTGCATTCTGATGCCTATCTTCATTAGCTTTCACCATTCCAAGGGTTAACTGTTTGGACCCATCATTTGCTAGTTGCAAAACACAACAGTTTCTAAACATTAAAAGTTTCTCTTTCCGCCGTACTGTTATGAATTTACTATCTTTTTTTTTCGACTCTCAATACCAATTTCCATATATTCAATGTTGAATACAACATGGGCTCAGAATAATATAGCTACATGGCTTCACACGATTTTACTTACTATTCCAGTTTTCACTTTCTATAGAAATTGTTACATCGTAATCCGTGTAGATTGTAATTTTGCCACTATGCACGTCCAAATAGCATGTCATCGGATCACGGGGGGCATCTCTTGTCTTTATCTCTCCTTTTTAAAACTTGACTCAGAAGTTGCGATTGATAAGTACCTGGTGGCTACAGGTCCCCTAAAAAATATCAGGTAAATGAGAAAGTACACGACAATGTGAGTCACAGAAGCACCAAAGAGCAACTACAATTCTAGGTAGGCATTGGGTCACAGGTTGGAGCTCAGGTAGTAGAATTATCATGGAGGTTTTAAAATTATTTAAGGATTTTTATTGGGTTGCTATGCATTTTTTCTCAGCGTGAATCATATGCATTGCGACGAAATCCCCATGGACTGGTGTATGGTGTGATAATTGTGATTTGCCATCATCTGCATTAATTGGACTACAAACTTGTGATCTAGAACACGAGTTTGAATAAAAACGGGTACAATAATGCTAAATGGTACTTTGTAATTTAAGCACAGTGAAGTGTGCAGCGCTCCCATTATAGACCTTAAAAAGGAATCTTCCTCTTCCTTTCAAAAATGGAATTCACAAGGTTTGCAGCATCGATACTGCTTCTTCTCTGCACCCGTTTGGGAGATTTAGCTGCCAATTTGGATGTCCTAAAAGATGCATTTGACAGGGTTTCAGTCTCAAAGAAATTTGTAGCGGGAGAAACAATTGTGACAATATCCAAAACATAAATCTAGCATATCGGAATCTCACAAGGGTTGTGAACTGGAGAGAGCTTTCCCAATTGGGCCAAGTCCAAACCCTAGACCTTTCAATAAATTCACTTTCAGGGCCGCTAAGTGGCGAAATTTTCAAAATCCAGAGCCTCCAAACACTGAATCTGGAGATAAAGAATCAATTGGGAGGAAAATTCTTAGTTGACTGGAGAAGGTCAAGACGTCAATTTTCCCATATACAAACACTCAATCTCTCCTACAACAAGTTAAAGTCTGAAAATGGGCTTGATTTATCAGGCTCCACAAATCTTAGACTGCTGGATCTCTCCCATAATCAAAGGAGGCTACAGGAGAGTAAAACTGGTGTGCATAAATCTGGTGTCACATCTTAAGCCCATGGTTACAGAGAGGCTAAATCGGAAGCCGCTTAAATGCATTGTGAGCATAGTTACTTCACAAGTTTTAAATTATGTGCATCTTACTTGGGCGGTATACATGGTGACGGAGTCGCATGCTCCTTTTCCTCCCATTACCGAAACCCTTTTCTAGTGAAGGCATTGGCTGCTGCAATGAAATCATTATAACCGTTAGATTTCAACGAAAATCCCCTCGCAAATATCATATGTATGATTCCTGACATTTGTCAGAATGAACCGGTCACACTCCACTACAAGGACACCTTACGACGTAATTAGTGAAAGCATGCGAGTTGGTTTCCACGTGAAACTTAGAGGTATGCTGAGTTGACAAAGATCGTGTCAAATCAAATATGATAGAAATTGTGTTAGTAACCTCCAATGCAAGATTAACGAAATAGTGAATGCATAGCTCAAAAGCCGCTAAGGTAATTCAAAACTTGGTCACTTAAGAGCCAAGAGATTACTAAATAATGAAAGAAAATAGCTTGCCAGCTAGGTCAGTGAGATAACTGATGAGTTTTTTTTGCTAAACCACTCTATAAAAGACCCCTACAATACAAATATTTGACCCAAGGGGTCCCATAGAATGCTCAAATTAACTCCATTAAAATTATTTAATATTATTTTTAATTACACAGGGAAAATTCAAATTCCTTGAATTTATAAAGGTGTGACGGGGTTGAATTTTTTGGTCCTATTAATGATTAAATCATGGAGTGCCATAAAGCAAGCGTGGCCAACAACATAGTTACTCATCTGCTACATTCTGGCTTACTTATTAGGATTTCTTCCATCTTTCTCTCACCAGCTCAAGCTGTGCTATAAAATGTAAAAGAGAATGCAAATTAAAGGAGTTAGACATTTTCCAAGCTTCCCTCTCTTCACAAGCTGATTTGTTGTGAATTTGCAAGATTTCAATCCTTTCTTCTTAAAATTTAATGTCATCTTCTACCTTTCCCTATAGTAATCATGCATTGTGCAAGTGCTTGGAATAATGAAATTATGTTTTATGGCTAATTATTTGTCCTTGCATAAATTTTGTTATTTCCTTTTACCTTTCTCATGTTTACAGGTGCACTGTGCATCATTGGTCTCCATTGAAATTTTTGGGAGTTATTGAGCTTATTTTAGGAGTTAAGTATCATATGCAGTTGGGTTTTTGATGCATGTTCATCCTTCCTATATTCATCCTTCTTCATTGGAAGATGAACAATTTGTCTAGCAAACCCCTTTCTTGGTTCATGACCACTTCTAATTTAGGTTTTTTTTCATGCGAATCTCTCTCCTCAATCACCTCAAAATTTTAGTATATGTCTAGTTAGTTGTTTTTATTGCATTAGGAGTAGTGTAGTGCTTATTTTAGAAAGAGGAAGTAGGCCTTCTCTTGAGGTTCACCTCAAGCCTGTAGTTCCCATAGCTTGAGAGGTGATCCCATGTTACCCAATCACATTGAATGTTACATTAACACTCAGGCCATTTGGGGGGTGCAGTAATTTGGTGATAACAATTATGATCCTCTATAATCTATCATTCATGTTACACAACATTTTTCATACCATGGGTTAATGTTGGACTATTTTGCATTATCATATAGCTTTACGGTTACCTTTGTAGCTACTTTACATCATGGGTCATCTTGATTATCTTACAGATTATATAAATTTTTGGGTTATGGTGCTATGGATTTATCATTCTTGTATCATATGTGTGGCATAGGGAGTTTCAACAAAAGGTTTGAAGGAACTATAAAAAAAATCCCCATTCCTTTTGGAAAAGTTGTTCTCATTGCATTGTTCTAATAAACTACTCCATTGGACCTGAGAAGTGGTGCTTGGGTGTTCGATTCAACTTGGTTTGCAA
The DNA here is from genome assembly GCA_019776745.2 of Taxus chinensis. Taxonomy (NCBI): domain Eukaryota; kingdom Viridiplantae; phylum Streptophyta; class Pinopsida; order Cupressales; family Taxaceae; genus Taxus; species Taxus chinensis. The sequence goes on along the minus strand of CM034155.1, from coordinate 349,414,548 downwards.
CAACATGGTCATAGCTCTATCTTATTTATAGGTTGACGTGTCTTGTTCCCATCAGTAAGGGGTCCTAATAAAATTCATTAAGGTTGAGCCACAGTAGACTTCAAATAACACAATGAAATATATTATTTCTTCATGCAATTTTCCTACATTCCACAAGAGATTTTTCAACCACTTTTCCAATTAATTATATAGAACAAGACCAACACGTTTCTTTTGAAATAATCAACAATAAGAAGTAAGATATTTCCTTTTAAAACTTCCTTTCAATTTTTGCAAGGCTATCTTTACAACATAAATCTTTCTTTTCTTTTTTTCTACGTGCAAAATAACTTTGACATCCAATAATGAATACAATTTTTCTTCACAAGATTTATACAATATCTTCCACTTTAAAGTGGGAAAGCTTTACAAGAATGAAACTAAGATGAACTAAAATATTACAAGTCTTCCACCCTAAGTGGGAAAAGCAATAAGGCTTCTCACAAGAAAGGATTTCTCAAGGACTCCAACAAAAGCTCCAAGCTTTAAATCACCAAAAGAGAGATCCTTCATAATTTGCTTGATCCACAACAAAAATGGGGGGAGAGGAAACACTCTCCACCTAACCAAAATATCTAATGAGGAGGAGAAGCGATCCTCCTCATTGGACCTCCAAGCCCCAACCACATTACAATGAGAGGTGGATTCCAAAACATGGCAATAAACAAGCTTCCACATAACACAACCAATTATTTTGAAAACCATTCCAAATGTAAATTAAACGCAAATCATAAACACAAGAAGGAAGAAGTAACAAAACAAACAAAGCTTCAAAAATATGAAAGCCAAAGGAGCAAGAACCTCTGGAGAGGCCACATATACCTCCCAATAGGAAATGGGAGCCCACCTAAAAAAACCTCCATTACATATCTCAAAACACCTACACACTCTTATGCCTCCCTCACAGCACCTCTTATTCCTCCCACATAATTTTATGCCTCTATCATTCTCTTATACCTTCCCCATACAAGAAACAAGAAATAAAATGCAAGTATTTCTTGTCAAAGTTGGGGCACCCAGACCTAAAATCCCTCCAAAATATGAAAATAAACTATTATGCATCCCTACATGAATTATCCCCATAGTCCCCTCCTAAACCACACTTAGGAAATTTACCCAAGCATCTAGTAAGTATTCCAAACACTCACAAAAAAACAAGCACACAAATAAAAAATAAAATAATAACATTAAGAAATAGTAAAGCTCCTACCTTTCCATAGTAGATCTTTTTCCAAGAGTAAATTTCCAAGATCCTCTCCAAACCCAAGAAATAATAAAAAATATCCAACCAAGACCACAAGCACTCCAAAATCCACTAACTCCCAAAAATTCAAGAGCACAAAATAATGAAGTAAACCCCAAACACAGCAAAAGAACTTCAATAAATAGAAAAGGGAGAAAGAAGGGTGAGGTGGCTCCATGTAGGAGTCGACATCACATCATCCTCAACTCCACCTCAAAAGTCAACCCTCAATCCCAATGCAACCATAAAGTGGTGGGTGAGAGGAATGACACATTACTTACACACACAATCCAAGCCCATGCACCCCCTAAGGACAAAATTACATTACCCATGAAAGAAAAGTGTAACAAACATTTTACCTTTTTGACTTCCCAAAACACATAATGGGGGTCTATTTTTGACCCTCTTAACCCATAGGTAGGGTTAGTATAACATATTTAAGAGTTGTGGGATAAGTTTAATTTGTCCCAAAAGCCTTCAAAATTGGCCCTTAAGGCCAAATACCAATTTCCATGAAGGGGTAGAGTGTACAACACTCAAGATCCCAAGCACTTAACTTACAACACAAAATCTAATAGCCATCTAGTCTAATAAATGATCTTGTTTTGGTCACATCTATAATTAGTTTAGAACATGATTAATTAACTTTAATTGAGACACTTAAACCCATTAATGATAAAGGGGAAAAATTACACCAAACTCTAAATAATTAATACAAGGAAATTACATCACTAAAATCCAAAATGTCCATGAGTAGAGTCAAAAGTATCGAAATCAACAATAATAGGTGTTGAAGGGAAGTGGGAACTACATCCCCCTCCCCTTAGACTCGAATTCCTCCTTGATGTCACTCCCATAGGTGTGGAAACTAAACTCTTAGCAAAGTAGCATCCTCCCAAATAGCAACACTCTCATCGTGCCTGTCCACATTCAGACCCAAACCTAAGTCAAGAAATCTACCTCGAAGGCTAGGGACTTGTTCTCTATAATAAGTATACGCTCCACCATCACCTGCCCCTAATCCATCACCTGTAATGCGGTCTAATATAATACGTGATAATAATAATAAATATATCTCCTAAGCACAGAAACATGAATTCTCCCCATAGATGTGAGATAAGCTAGGTGGCAACGCTAGACTGATAGGCCAAGGGATCGATGCACTCCAAGATCTCAAAGGGACCCACAAACCGAAGAGAAAGCTTAGAACATTTTCCATAATAGACAGGGATCATATGTGGTCTGACATGAAGTAACACCTTCATGCCCACCTCATAAATATGATCTGTCATATGCTGGTCTAACATACTTCTTCTACCTGTCCTGAGCCTCCTGCAAGCTTTTTCTGATCAAAACAACCTGTTGCTCCATATCCTAGAAAAAGGGTGGTTCAAGAGATAAACTTGTCCTCTAAGCTGTCTCCAAACCCAAAGGTGTCTTGTACTCCTTTCATAAAGTTTTTTGAAAGCGATCCATCCCTACCAAGACTCTGGACAAATACTATTTTAGGTGAAATCCTCCAATTACAAACACTTCTCGACATCCTAAACTGGTGATCCATAACATACATCCTAAGCATGTCCTTCATGGGATTTGATTCACCCACTTAGTATGTCGATCTGTGTTAGGGAGATATGATGTACTGAAATTGATCCTTATCCCCGAGAGCAAACTTCATGGTGGTGCAAGAAGTGGGAAGTGTATAAAGGGATTGTGGTCGCAAAATGATCTTCCACGGAATCTTGTGCAAATCTGACAATATCATCAAGATATACTCATGTCACTGCACTAGCTATGTGTATGCGGTCTTCACTGGATAAAAATAAGCCACTTTCGTTAATTTATCCAACCTTGACCATGATGGCGTTGTGGTGGTATATCAACATCGGTAACCCAACAATTAAGTCCATGGAAGTGGGTGTCCCATTTCCATTCCGGTATAGTGTGAGGAAAGAGAAGGCCAGCTGGATGCTGATGCTTGGCCTTCACCCTATGACACTCTAAAAAACATGACACAAACTGAGCCATGTCTCTCCGAAGTCCTCTCCAATGGTACAACTGTCTCAAGGTGGCGTGCATCTTCTTCACCCCAGGATGGGATAAATAAGGTGCATGATGAGCCTCTATCAAAATGTCCTGTCTCAAGCCTCCATCAGTAGGAACATATATCTGACCTCTGTGTCTGAGAAGACCATATGAATCTAATTAAAATCCATCAAATCTCCCCTTAAGGGGTCTCTGAGACTCAATCTATGCTTTGGCTACAAGGTAGAAACTGTCATGAGGAAGTTACTGCAAAATCCTACTCTGCAAATCTATACCCACTGAAGTAGCAATAGCCACATGTCTTTGTCTACTCAGAGAATCTATAACCACATTCTCCTTCCCCTTCACATGCTCTATCTCCATGTCATACTCAAAAAGAAACTCCATCCAATGTTGCTGACGAGTATTGATATTGGGCTACGTGAAAAGGTGGTGAAGACTCAATTGATCAGTCCTGAGTGTAAATCTCTAGCCAAGAAGGAAGTGTCTCTATCAAACTAAAGCATGCAAAACTACTACAAGCTCAAGATCATGAGTTGGATAATTGATCTCATAATCCTTAAGCTTGTGAGACTCAAAAGTAACTACTCTACCCTCCTACATCAACACACCTCCAAGTCCTACCAAAGAAGCATCTGTACAAACAAAGAACTCACCCTGAGGATATGGTACTGTAAGAATGGGCATTGTCATGAGGAATTCCTTCAGTGTCCTGAAGTCTTGCTCACATCTATCTGACCAAAGAAACTTCTTCCCTTTTTGCTGAAGGGAAGTGATGGGGTGGACAATCCAAGAAAAGTCTTGAACAAATCTCCTGTAATATCCTGCCAAGCCCATGAAGTTGCGCACCTCGGTCACACTAGTGGGTTTTGACAAATCCATAATAGCTCGAATCTTGGAAGGATCAACTATGATACCTTCCCCATAAATGATGTGGCCCAAATACTACACCTCTATCTGACTGAACACACACTTCTCCAATTTCCCATAAAGATGTTGCTCACCAAGGCATTGAAGAACCTAGAAAAGGCTCTCCTCGTGCTCCTCATGCATATTTGAGTAAATTATAATGTCGTTAAGGAAGATGACCACGAAGTGATCAAAAAATGTCCTGAATACCCCATTCATGAAGCTCATGAACACTGTGGGGGCATTCATCTGGCCAAAAGTTACCAATGTGAACTCGTAGCGGCCATATCTCATACATAAATCGGTCTTATTAATATCTACCTTCGTGATCCTCAGTTGATTATACCTTGTCTTAAGATCTATCTTGGAGAATACAGTAGCCTCTTTCATCTAATCAAATAAATCATCAATGTGTGGAAGGGGGTAACGCTTCTTGATCGTTAATTTGTTTAGCTTGCGGTAATCAATACAAAACCGCAGAGAGCCATCCTTATTCTTTACAAAAATAACCGGTGCACCCTAGGGGGATACACTAGGATGGATTAGACCTTTCTCTAGAAGGCCCTCAAGCTACAACTTGAGCTTATAGAGCTCAGGGGTTTTCATCAGATAAGGTGCTCGTGAGATAGGCTTTACGCCTAGAACTAGATCTATGTGAAAATATATCTCACATGGGGGAGGTAACCCTGGTAGCTCCCCTAGAAAAAATTTAGCAAACTCTCTCAAAATGGGATGGTCATCAAGGGATGGTCCACTAGACTCATCCTCAGATCTTTCACTAACCGTCACAGCATACCTCTGACAACCTCACCGTACACACCTCTTAAGGTGCATAGAAAATATGGTGTGAATGGAAATGGGCCTCCTAACTCCCTCTATCACTGACTCAACTCCTAGATCATCTGTACAAGCAATAGTCTTATGGTAACAATCCATTATAGCTCTATGTGTAGACAACTAGTCTATGCCCAAGATGACTTCATATGAACCCAAAGGAAGGATACGAAGATCCGAGGTAGTGGTGAAGGGTCCCAAATCCACTACACACTCCTTAACTAAGGAGTCTATAGAAATTTTGGCTCCAGAAGCCATCTCAACATCCCAACTATGACCCTGCCTAACTGCCACTAACATGCAATGCTCTACTAAGGATGGTGCAATAAAAGAATCAGACGAACCAGAATCAAATAATATAGAGGTAGAAATACCACCAATACTACATGTCGTCTCTATCACGGTACTCTGGTGCTCAGCCTAGTGGTTCTTGACTATTGCGTATATCCGATGGCTCTATCCCATATCGCCAATAGTAGGCTCTGATATCTGAATCTTACCCTTCTTACTAGGGTTATGTGGTCACTCTCTCTAATGATGTCCAAAAATTCCATAGCCATAACAACTTCCTGGTCCTCTCCAGTGAGATGTAGCTCCAACCAGTACTCTAGAGGTCTGTGTTGTGGATCCTGATGACCCGGCTATGGACTGTTAAGGTCTCTACTGACGAGATCCTATTGACTGAGCTCTCAGTGCACCCTATGTCCTGATGGGACCCCTAGGAGGAGGTCCCATACTTGCCCCCTTTGTGCATCAAATCTCTGAGGAGGTCTATAAGGTGGGTGGGTTTGATGCTAAGGTGGCTGCTATGGTGGCTTGATTGAAGACTGTCCCAAACCCTGTCCACCACTAGGAGGAGAAGTTGATCCCCTCAATCTTCTATCCTATATCTGTTGGATACAACTTAAAACTCTATTTATATCTTTTTGTATCTTCCCTCGTGTCTCCTCTATAATATAGGCCTTCTCCACGGCCTCTGCTAATGTCTGTGGGCAGTGAATGTGTACCGCACCACCCAAATCCAAGTTCAGGCCCCTGATGAACTTGTGAATCCATACCTTCTTTTCCTTCATATAGTCGACATACTGGAGTAGGTCCATAAATTGACTCTCATACTCAGATATAGTCATAGATGCCTGACGGAGGTCGTGGAACTCGTCTATCTACTGCTAAATAAACCTCCTAGGTAAATACCTACTCCTGAACCACTCCTTAAATAGCTCCCAAGTAACGATCTCTGAGTCAACATGGAGCTTCTGCTCCTCGGTCCTCCACCAGACTCCTACTCCATCCCTCAGAAGATGGATCACAACATGAGTCTTTCATGTTGCTAGTACAAGGGCAGAGCTTGAAGCATCCGCTCAAGCTCACCAACCAGGCCTCTACCTGAAACCCACCTGTATCTTGAGAACAATGATATGGTTTTAGCTTCAGGATCTCCCTGATATGGTTTGTAGCTAATGACTGATGACCCCTATGTCTCTCTGCATGCTCATCTCTCTACCTAGGGCTCTGAGATTTGTCCATATATCCCGAAATCCTATCTCCATGTCCTCACTGTGGTGAATCTGCCCTAGCCAACTACACATAGAATTTCTCTGCCCTATGCTCCCCACTATGTCGAGGAGATGCATGAGCGTCCACTGATGGCTCCATATCATGTCTAACAATTCGTCCTCCTGAGGACCCTCCGCGTGTAGCGACATTGACGTCCTGAAGCATCTGTAAAATTTGAGGTAGAATGGCCGCTACAAACCTATTCTGGTGTTTGTAAATCTAGATGAACGTGTAAGAACCCCTCGTCTGGTCCACACCTCCTACACAAACCAAGGTGAGAGTTAGTTCATAATTTTAGGTCTTGTTTCAATTTTCTATGTTTTCTAAATTATATAATGGTCAAATAGTGTGGTTTTCTAGGTTTAAGAAAAATGATTTTGCACTAGGTTAAAAGTTCATGTCTCATGTTTTCTAGTATGCGCAAGGGTCCAAGATTAGAAACCATGGATTTGATACGAAATGTAACACCCATAAAAAAGACGTTTTAGGAACACACTAAAACCCTAAACACTTAACCCGAAATATTGCGACTAATTTTTATTTTTTTGTTTAAGTTAAAGGGTTATAACGGTGTCAACGCTTAGTGTTTATTAAATTAATTTGCACCAATAATCTCAACTCTTTAGTTGATGGACCATGACTAGTTAAAAGATTAAATATTATTAATTTATCCCTAAGGTCAATTAATTAACACTCAACTAAGAAGGTGCCATAATTTAATATACTTGGTTTAAATTTTTTTACTCCTCCACAACTAACATTCCTACCTTAATACTTAACCTTATACTTAGTTACTATAATTTCATTATTTAAATAACTTAAATGTCCATTTCAATATTTCTCTAAAAGAAAATAGGAACTAGATTACTGACTTTTCACACCAAGGTCATTAAATGGCCCCATTCACCCATCTACACATACTATTAAAAAAACATTCCTACCAAACAAATGTAGGATTGATCCTCAATCCTTGGATCAATCCAATTGTGGCCACTAGATGCTAGGGTTCCAAACTAGCTTTAAAAATCCTTAAGCATTCTTATTAAAACCTCTTCTTACCCTATTCTCCTCATTTGGTCTTTTTTCTTTTTTTCCAAATTGTAGGTTGGAGAAAGGAATCCATGGGAACAAGGGAGGAAGGGACTATGGAGGATTCTACAAAGAAATCAAGCTTAGTTTAGTTTTAGATTGGTCTTACTTGTGGATCTTACGACTTGAATATCATCCCTTCAGGATTGAAGGGAGTTTCCTCTCCAAATTTGGAGTGATTCCATGGTTATTATAATTTGGGGTTATCTATTTGGAGCAAACCCTACCCCCATAAATATAAATGAGGGATAATGTATTTAATTTACCATTTGTAGGTTTAATTGTCTTTATACAATAATATTTGACCATTATTTGATTGCTAGTAGTTTTCCTAGGTAAATTTACACGCAGAAAATTTATTTATTTACAAGTTAAAAATTACACAGGCACAGATCCATGAATTTCCCTCCATAAGTGATAGAACCGCCACACAGACTAGGTCGGTGGTCATGGGACCACCCGCACTACCTAGGTGATGAATCATAAACCGCCACCTTGCCAGGAAGCAGCAAGTTCTGAGACCGCCATCTTGTCTTGAGCGGCGGTTACAAGACCACCACTTTGCAACATAGGTGGTGACAATCCTATTTCTTAGAAACAAAACCTAAAATTCTAAGATTCCGCAAAAAAAAAAAAATTCTAGGGTAATGAAATGGTCATTCTGAATTAATTCTACATGTCTACATTTTTCATTTGCAAGGTTTAAATTCATTTACTCATTTCTATACTAACAATTTTACTCAATAAAAACATTTCCTATTTTTGATAATAACAACATCTAAAATATTCATTTCCATTTATTTAACAAACTTTCTTTCAACAAGTTAAAGGAATGAGCAACAAGATAGTTTAACTTCTTCTTTTACATGTTTTTTTCTTTTCAGATAACACAATGAAATATACTATTTCTTCATGCAATTTTCCTACATTCCACAAGATATTTTTCAACTATTTTTTCCAATAAATTATATAGAACAAGAGCAACACATTTCTTTTGAAATAATCAACCACAAGAAGTAAGATATTTCCTTTTAAAAATTCCTTTCAATTTTTACAAGACTAGCTTTACAACACAAATATTTCTTTCTTTCTTTCTTTATTACATGCAAAACAACATTGGCATCCAATAATGGATACAACTTTTCTTCACAAGATTTATACAATATCTTCCACTTTAAAATGGGAAAGCTTTACAAGAACGAAACTAAGATGAAATACAATATTACAAGTCCTCCACCCTAAGTGGGAAAAACAATAAGGATTCTCACAAGAAAGGACTTCTCAAGGACTCCAAAAAAATATCCAAGCTTCACATCACCAACAAGAGAGCTCCTTCATGATTTTATTGATCCAACAAAAAAATGGGGGGAGAGGCAACACTCTCCACCCAGCCAAAATATTCAATGAGGAGGAGAATCCATCCTCCTCATTGTCCCCCAAGCCCTAACCACATTGCAATGAAAGGTGGATCCAACACATGGCAAAAAAACAAGCTTCCACATCACAAAACCAAGTATTTCACAACCATTCCAAAGCACATTCAACTCAAACCACAAACACAAGAAGGAAAAGCAACAAAATACACAAGGCTTCAAAAATAAAAAGTCAAAGGAGCAAGAACCTATGGGGAGGCCACTTATGCCTCCCAATGGTAAATGGGTGCCCACCTTCAAAACCTCCATTACATATATCAAAACCCTTACACACTCTTATGCCTACCTCAAGTACCTCTTATGCCTCCCGTATACTCTTATTCCTCTCTCTTTCTCTTATGCCTCCCTCATAAAAGAGACAAGTAATAAATGTAAGAATTCCTTGTCCAAGGTGGGGAACCCAACCAAAACTCCCTCCAAAATATGAATATAAACTCTTATGCCTCCCTACGTGAATTCTCCCCATATTCCCCTCCTACACCACACTTAGGTAATCTACCCAAGTACCTAACAAGCATTCTAAAACACTAAAACAACAAGCACAAAATAAAATAATAACATTAAGCAAGATTAAAGCTCCTACCTTTCCATGGTAGAGCTATGATCTAAGAGTCAATCTCCATGCTCCATCAAACCCAAAAAAATCACCAACAAGTTCCAAAAAATACCACAAGCACTCCAAAATCCACTAACTCCCAAAAATGAAAGAGTACAAAAGAATGAAGTAACCCCCAAACAAGCAAAAGAACTTAAATGAGTAGAAAAAGGGAGAGAGGAGGGTGAGGTGGCTCCATGTAAGATGCCACATCACTCATCCTCAACCCACATCACATTTCAAACCTCAACCCTAATGCAAAATAAATTGGTGGGTGAAAGAAATGATACTTTACTTACACACACAATCTAAGCCCACACCCCCTAAGGACAAACTTAAAGACCCATGTAAGAAAAGTGCACTAAATGTCACTTTTTGACCTACAAACACATTATGGCATGTATTTTTGACCCCCCAATCCATAGGTAGGGTTGTCATAGTAATGTAAGAGGTGTGGGACAAGTTTAACTTATCCCACAAGCCTTCAAAATTGGCCCTTAAGGCCAAATTCGAATTTCCATGAAGGGGTAGAGTGTACAACACTCAAGATCCCAAGCACTCAACTCACAACACAAAACCCAAGAGCCATCTAGTCTAATAAAGGAAATTCTTTTGGTCACATCTATAATTAGTGAAGAACAAGATTAATTACTTAATTGAGACACTTAAACCCATTATTGATAAAGGGGAAAAATACACCAAACTCTAAATAATTAAAACAAGGAAATTACATCATTAAAATCCACATACTATGTTACGCTCTCTCTCTCAAAGATTTCCAATCAGAGAGAAACAAGGAATGGATACAGATTCCAACCAGAGGGAACACCAGAGCAGGTCAGAAATGGGTAATATCTACATGTATGCGGCCAGCAAAGGAAAATAAATCAAACATATCCCAAGTCACATCTCCTTTAAGGCCATTAAAAGAATGGTAGGTGGCCACCAAACACCACCCCCTCACCAACACATAACCAAGATTTTTTTTTGTAGAACAAAAACAAACCAGCACTCAACAATAGTTAATTCCATTTGGTGAAATCCACGTACAAGGCCAGGTTGTTGCTAAAGTGGTAAAGGGTGGTAGATTCAAGGGTTAATTTTGGGCATTAAATTAATAGCCCTTTCAAAACTCACACCACACACATCTTCCCTCCACTTCCACGCATTCACAAGTCAGAAACCAAGGAAGAAAGGTACCCAATAATCTTACGCTCAACCAAGGAGATTAAATTGCATACATACTAGCATGTTGGAAGGAGAAAAAATCAAATTCTCCTTTAATTTTAATGATTAAAACAACACGGCAAGCAGGCCTAATTGACCAAGGGGGAGAAAACTAGGGCTTGATGTTTTGAAATCAGAGGACATGGGACAATGACCAACCATGGGGGCCATGATAGGGTAATCCCTTCTTTAATGTGGAACGAGGCTTAGTCTACGGGAGCGATCAGAACATGATACCAACAAAATGACATAGAGATAATTAATATTAATATCGACAACAATCGAAATTAAAATAATAAAAATAATAATTTCCAATCGACAAATAAATTAATAATATCATTATTATCATTCTTATTATTAATTTTACAACTTAAGGATAATTATTATTTCATATTAATAATGATCGACAGTAAAGCTTGACAATTCGAGAAAATGATTTTCCTTCAATAGGAAAATCATACAGGACGTTGCGAGGGGCTAGAAATTGGAAATATCGATAATGACACAAGTAGGAACAACAAAGAGGGAGGATGTTAATTATTCTCTGCAATAAGGTTGAATCCAACTAATGACCAATGGAAGCACAACAACGTTCAACTCTTAACAACAATATCACTGAAGTATGAACTGGAGTAACATTGAACAAGGCATTACATTCTCCTCCCCATAAAAAATCATCGTCCTCGATGCGACATAACATTGAAAGAAGGAAATTCGGTAAGCATCAAGGAATAGATAAAGATGAAATTGCACCATATGGTTAAAACTTCAATCGTTAAATCATGGCCACAGGGTATCCTTAGAAACATTTTGGAAAAAAAATTAACTTTCAAAGTTATGTGAAGATTGGAAGTTCCCTCTTATTCATTATTTAATTAGACTCTTTCCATTTACATTATTCCTAACTCAGGTTCTTTTAAAATTTCATTTTTGTAGAATTTTAGTTTATTCATTGTTGTAGGTGCCCAACATGAACTGCAATCACAACACCCTACCAGGGTCATACTAAACACGAATGATTCACAAGAATAATTCTACATACTTTCATGACTGTACCACATCACAAAATATTAACCAAATTATGGAAGAGAAACAAGAATGGTCCACATAAGATAGTTCTTGTCACACATCTATGACTGACATATAATACTCGAACAAAAGTGTACTACAAAAACTATAAATTTCCACAATTCCATAGATGAATATTTCACACAACTCAGAACAATAGCTGCAGATACATAGGGTCAACAAGAGCATAAATCCATATACAAAACATCACAAAACATGCCAAACTGACATGAGTAACACATACATCATAAGACCTCAACCGAAACATCATAATAACTCTGCATACCTCCCAAAGCATTAATCACACACACACAGCCACAAATCTCTTAAGCCTCACTCAAACTCTTATCCCTCTCTTAATCTCTTATGCCACCCTCAAGTCTCTTATGCCTCCCTCAATCTGTAGTAATAAGAATATAAATGTCCTTTTCACTCCTTAAAGAGGCTGGTCTCCTTATGGCCCTATGCACATAGAGTCCAGGCACCCCTAACCTAAGTGACATAATAACTCGTGGTTTAGCACCTAAAAATTCAGAGCATCAAATCCCTCAAGGAGGTCCTAATATCTATTTTTATAACCTTTAAGAATCATATTCTTCACCGTGCACTTGTTTGTAACCTTTTGGATGACCAATTATGTGTCCCCAAATATTTGCAGTGCCTTAATCTATCTCTTCTAAGTAATGAGAAGTCCATGCACCGAAACTTCATAGTTTAGTACAATATTGGAGGATGGAAACTGTAAATACTTTTAGGTGGTAACAAATATGTGTCCCCAAATATTTTCAGTGTTTAATCTATTTGATTGGAATCCTACATAATCCAAGCTTCTTCAAATTATGAGCCTTCCACAAGCGTAAATGAATCATAAAATAAAGATGATCCATAATTTCCTAAAGCCAACCTTACAGTCTTTGCCATCGAAGATTTATATGTAATTAATGAAGTTGTAGATGACACATATAGACCATGCACCCAGGTTGTGGATAACACAAGGTACAAGAAAATAATGCTAGAGTCTAGCATGTAAGCTTTAGTTACTCCAACACATGTCGATCCTCAAAAGAAAATAAATGCATCTTATCATCCAAAAGTAATGGCACATAGGTTCTTGTGCATGAGGTTCTGTGCAAATCTCCTATATAAGTATCTTGTACCCTTGCGTTGGTAGGTCAAGTCTTTATACCAGCTAAGCCCCGTGGCTCTATTCTTGAACAATCAAGAACAGATATTTTTATGCCCCAAATTCACAAGTCAATAATCCTTCCATTCAAAAATGTGGACCAGATGAAGATGAAAAATTTAAATTTCATAATGTGGGATGCCCTGGCTATTCCATTGCAACCCAACCTATTAAATGAAGGTCTGGAAAAACTTCTGTATGTAGATCATGTTATTAAAAATTCTCATACTACTGTTAATATCTATCAAGAAGAGTAGAAGAAAGTAAGAATTTTTTTCAAAACCCCACCCTTTTATATGTCATTTATCATAGGTAAACACCTTATGCACAATTGTATGATTGACTCAGGTGCTAGTACTTCTATCATGCCTAGGAAAATTGTTGATGTCCTAGGAATTAAGTATAGACCTTTGTCAAAAGGATTCTTGAAACTTGATAGCTGAACCATCACCACTCTATGGTTCATCAAGGATCTTGCGTTAACCCTCCATACATGTCCAAGCCTCACCATAACTCAATATGTTTCAATCATTGACCTATCACCCTTGTTCTCCTTGTGTCTATCAATAGATTTAACTGCACAAGTGAGTGGCTATTTGTCTTCTGATTGGTCTCATATGTTACTAAGAAAAAGGTATGGTACTTGGTTTACCATACTATATGGACCAATATTTTCTTATCATGTTGAGTCATATGACCCATCTCCTCTCCAAGATGATTGCCTAATCCAAGAAGGCCAGGAAAAATTTTATGAAGAACATTCTATTTCCCCTCCTATACTTGATTTATTTCTGGATGAATGAGAAAAGAGACATAAAACATTTGATCCATATGATGAAGAGCTTGAAGCTCTTAAAATTGGAATTGTAACTTATGGTATGCATGAAGAAGTTATGCTTCCGCTCGCACTCAAGAAAAATCAAGAAAATTGTCATTTGTAGAAGTTGTACTTTAACGGCTCAAGAAGAAGAAAAGGCGTAGGTGCATGTGTTGTTCTCATTTCTCCCAAGGATGATAAATTCTTATTTGTGCAGTGGTTCCAGTTTCCATCCTCCAATAATTTACTAAAGTATGAAGCGCTGGTGCATTTCCTTCTCATTACCGAGAAGAGATAGATTAAGGAACTGAAAATATTTGGGGACACATAATTGGTCATCCACAAGGTTACAAACAAGTGCACGGTGAAAAATACGATTCTTAAAGGTTATAAAAATATATTTTATGACCTCTTTGAGGAACTTCATCCTCACAAAAACAACAAGGGCCAATCGAAGAGAAACAAGGAATGGATGCAGATTCCAGCCAGAGGGAACACCAATGCAGGTCAGAAATGGGAAATATCCACATGTATGTGGCCAAAAAAGGAAACAAACGCAAACATAGCCCAAGTCACGTCTCCTTTAAGGGAATTAAAAGAGTGGTAGGTGGCCACCAAACACCACCCCCTCGCCAACACATAACCAACATTGGAATTCAAAACTCACACCACACACAACTTCCCTCCACTTCCACACATTCACAATTCAGAAACCAAGGAAGAAAGGAACCTAATAATCCTATGTCAACCAAGAAGATTATATTGCATACATACTAGCATGTTGGAGGGAGCAAAAATCAAATTCTCTTAATTTAAATGATTAAAACAACACCCAAAAAGGTCTAATCAACTAAGGGGAAGAAAAATAGGGGTTTACGTTTCGAAAGAGAACATGGGCAATGACTAACCATAGCACCACGATGGGGGAAATCATTCTTCAGCATGAAATGAGGTTTGGTCTATAGAAGCAATCAAAATTATACAACAAAACAACATAGAGATAATTAATATTAATACGATTATAACCGATAGTAAAATAAAATAATAATAATGTTAATAATAGTCGATCGACAAATAACTTAATAATATCATTATTATCATTTGTATTATTAATTTTACAACTTAAAAATAATTATTATTCATACTAATAATGACTAGCAATCAAGCTCGACAATTCAGAACATGATTTTACTTTAATAGGACAATATTAGAGGACGTTGTGGGAGAAAGCATTCTCTAATGAAACATGATAATGAACACCTGTTTGTTCTTGCGATTAGAAGGTGGTAGAGGATGAATGTTAAGGTATCATCCAAGACAAAAATATCGATAGGAAGACTAATGATTAACAAATGGACAACAATGATGACCCCTTAGCAACAAGGTCACCGAAGTATGAATGGAAGTAACCTCAAAAGGGGCATTACAAATCTCAAAAAGAGGAGACATTTTTTCTTGTCATCTTGAATTTCAGGAGGATCAGTTGAGTACTTGGAACGGTTGTGGTGCATACATCACACATTAGATTTTATTCAATGTAGCCTTTGTATAATAGGTGTATACCAATTGACTAATGCTCATAAGATCATGCTTCAATGAGTGAGAGTGGAAAGAGAGATAAACATACTGCATATTATAGGAGATGTGCTCCCACTTATGGGTAGGTGAAGAATGGAAAATGTTCTGTGAGGAAATAAAAATAAGAGGTGATTAGGATTCCCAAGGTTATGGAATAGAGTCTTTAGGGAGACGGAGGATCGGAAAAAAAGGGAATGAAATAGGTCTAAGAGAATACCTGAAATAAGGATGATAACTGTAACCAAAATCCAAATGACCACAGTATGAACTAAGAAGACTACAAGATGAAATGAGAGAAGATGATAGACTCAATAGGATGAAATGCATCAGAAATAGGGGTAGATGTAGGTGAAAAATGAAGGTAGTGAAGTAGATCTCCTAACCTGATTTTGATTAAAAAGGTTTTGATCATGAGGTAAAGGGAGAGAAAAGATGAATTCATTGAAGGAGATGAGGAAGATGCCCATAATCTAAAGCAGACAGCGACAAGACACATGCAACTTATCCTATCTCTGAAAAGAAAGAAACTATTATGATTGTTCTCTTGAATATGTGGAGAAGATTCCACTAGAATTTGATGGAAGAGAAATTGTGTCCTCTATATGAACTTCTTCCACTAGTGTCAGAGGTGGTATGGAAAAGAAGAGGAGGGGAGGAGGAAGGTGAAACTATGTTCCTAGGAAGCTTGAGATGACAATAGGAGGACCTACAAGTGCATGAAGATAGAAGGGACCAAGGTGTTTTAGCAGGATTTATTAGTGAATGCATGCAACTCCCTCAAGTCTCCAAAATATGGAGATCTTTCAGTGGATTTAGGTAAAGCTACCGAAAGATCAAATTTTAGCATAGCAAACTTCCCAAAGAGGTTTCAAGGTAATCCTTCTATTGGGAAGTAGTAGTCACCATGAGAGGCGAAAGGGGAATAATCATGTAAATAAAAGAGACATGAAAGTAAGAGTGGTTCAACAGCTAGTTATCTGGAATCTTTCATGTGAGGCATATGGTCATATATATCTAAGAGGGTAATCGATAGGTCCATCATTTCATGGAGCTTTCTCATAGTACCCTATTGACACATCATGTACAACTAGAAGAGTTTAGCAAGGTGATTTATGACACGGAGTGGAAAAATACCAGCCTGGGTGAGATGCGGATAAGAATGGCTTATGATAAATGATAAAAGATGTATTTTCGATGAAGAAATTACAAGACATTAATTCCTTCAAATGGCTTTCAAAGGGCTATGGAGTGGTATGTGAAGAAATAACATCTAGGGATCTAGGTGGACCACAAAGGGAGGGGAGGAAAGAGATCCAATGGAGGATATTAAGAGGTCTGAATTGCAATCAATAGTTAAAGACCAATATTCATAATTCTTGTCCTAAAATGGAAATTGAGGGGTCTACAGATTTGACGGAATAAAGCCATAACCTATAAGAATTAACACATGCTGAACGAATAGGTATGTGGCTCATATGATGATGGTGACAGTAAGGGGGCACACAACAATAATTACTAGCACTTGAAATATTAAAGGTAGATCAGGGATTGAAGATGATGATAAAATAACATTATATGGGGATCAAAATAATGCAACTGTGGGAATAGGATGGATATCTGAGATCATCCTTGACATGATAGCTTGGACAAGGTCTAAACAAAGTCGTGATATTGAATGTACGTTGATGTCCAGACGACAACTTTCAAGGCCTCTAAGAGAATATGCGGGCATGAGGTCATCATCTAGATGAAGGTAAAGAAAAAATATCTCAAATTATTGGAGCCTAAGAATGGGATGACATGATAGAATGAGGAAATGGGAGAAAGGAACTTTTGATTGATTTTCTTTCTTAGCTCAGTCCTAAAGTAGGATTCACAACTATTTTAAGATGATGGATGAACTACATGCATGACAAAGTGATAGGTTGCTTTTTAAGGGTATTGTATTAGGAAATTTTCCAAAAAATAAGGGAGATGAGGAGAAAGTAACGATCAAAAGTCATGGTTTGAGTAACAGACTAGTCTTAAGAGTCCAGAATTCCAAAACTAAATCCATCCCATGTATGAAAGGGATGCAATACCCTTACCATAAGATGTCACCTCCACATTTCACGACATGAATGTCGTGTAGACATATTACTAAGTAGAGGATTTTAAAAAGGTGAAAAATGAGGTGAAAGAAGGTTTCAAATGTGCCATATAGAGGATGTGATGAAATGACGAGAAGGATTGAAGGACACAATATGTTAGTGACATGGTAGGACAGATTTTTTAACCTAGTCACACAATTTTCATCCTCTAAGCAATAGACATACATGTCACTAATAGCCAAAGCAGGATCCAACAGGTTTGAGAAATCAGCAAGTCACAACGATTACGTAGAGAACACCAAACCAAAACAATGCAAATTTCATGAATGGGATCTCTCAGAAGACACATGAAAATGATACCAACGACATGAGAGATATTAATCCCATTGGATTTCAGTAGATCAACATGGCGATCAAGTTACGCATCTATAGTATTTACACAACATGTACTAAGGAATGGGGAAGTCACAATTATGACAAGTTCACAGTCACACTTAAAGGGTCATTGCTCTTAAGTAAGTATTGACATGATGCACAAATGCATTAAGTAGGATCACCAAGCTAATACGCGAACAGAACACCAATCTATATTGAAGAAGGTCTGTGAGCGTATGAACCTCCGCTTTGATAATGGAAGTGTAATGACTATCAATGTATGAAACTATGATAACAACATAGTTCAAACATATAGGATATTTGATTTTCCATGACTGTAAACTTAAGGGAATGTGATAAGGAATAAATTACATTATGTTTGACGTTGACATCAGATGGCCTACTAGGAAGAATCTTTGAAAAGAGTAAGACCCATGGTGTATGACGAGACATCAGCAATAAGGATGGTAATCCATAGACATTTAAATGGACAATTATGTATCTACAATGACAAGTTGCATTCATGAAAAATTCCAACCTATCAATTTATAGTGAGGAATTTTTCAAAGTACATCTCCATAGGATTCAAAATACCTTTGTAAATGTAGTTTACTAGGATGGGCCAAGACCTAATTTCATGACCTGTAGAGTCAAGCTTTCGATTGCGAAATGATTCAATTACATAAGGTGAATTATTCACTTTAGGTATAAGGTATTAAGGAATTATGGATTGAGAAGGTAATTATGTCATGAATTAGGACTAGATCTGAAGGGATGCTATGTGAAACAAGACTAGCATGAATTCATTTGATCAAAAGGGACACCTTCTTGATTTCAACAGGGGGGATCAAGGTTTAGTGAGATATTCATAGCCTAAGCCATTGAAGTTCAGACGTTTTACTTAGACATCCATTTGGAAAGGGAAAGCAGTGATTAAGCTTGGTGGAACCTGAAGAATGGAGTGTCATTAAACTTGAATAACTACATTTGGTAAGGGGGGACATGGGGATAATTATTTGACATGCTGAAGGAATGATTTGATACATGTAATTTTGTAGAAATTAATGGCTTTGAGTAACCAGTTAAAAATTATTTCATCTCATGATCTTATTAGTTTTAACTAGTATGATAATGGCATACTACTAAAAACTCAAATGGATTGGTGTAGAAAGTTCAGGTAACATTGGGGTGAATTACAATTCAAGTATCAAAGGATACACATGGGGTTAATCTCAATGATGTAATAGCACATTGGGATTAGAGTGTTCTAAGGATATTTAGCACCTGCACACATATCTAACTAAGAACTATACTATTGTATCTCTAAAAGCATGCCTGATATACTTTGTAAAATTAGGATTAATACTTTTGCAAACTAATGAAATCAGATACAATTTAATTCGTAGCTTAAGCCTTTAGCGCATGGCCTACGATTCTTACCAACAACACCTTTTTAGCATGTACAGTGGGATACACTCACATTCTTTTTCAACTCTAGTCATGAGGCCTTAATGTTATTTCATCAATTAGAAATGCTATTAGATTATTGCATATTTAATATATTCATCCATGTATTCATTTATAGCATTACTTTCTTTCATGGGTAAAGGCTAAGGTAAGACTCAATATTGAGCAAGGAATCACAATCAAGAATCATACCTAATTGCAGATGTTGCCAATACCATGGAGGGTTATTGATACATGAAATGATATTATGGACTCGAATAGAAGAATTTAAACATTACTGATCAATGAATTACACGGACATAATATGCTTTTCCATCACATCACGTGGAAACATACTCGTTGGACTACAAATCCAGATTTTCGATTGATTCTTCATTGTATGAAATTACCTTATAGTCCCATTAAATTGAATCCACGCTACCACTTTTCCAAATTTTCATGAATTGGTACAATGTCACAATTGACCTTATATCGATAATCATAGGTGATCATAAACTGAACAAATTCATGATGACATAATGTTTCCAAGTTTTTTTACCTATGGATAAATCTCACCTTGAAGCATACAACACAAAAAATTTAAGTTAAGACCTTTTCCATGTGGAATCCCATGATGTTCAAGCACCAATCCAAGCAATATTCCACCACAGTTAGAACATTCATAGAAGGACATTTGGAAACCCAATAGAAGATAAGCAACCTTACAAATATGTGTACAGTAGATATCTACTCGCAAAATACATCTAGCATAAGCCTACTTTGGGGACACTTGAGTCATGTTCCTACTATACGCATGAGTTAATGATAAGTATATCACATTGATGAACATTACTCTCCACATTTAACAATATTGGTGTGATGGTAATGTTCTATGTCAAGCTTTGGATAAAAGCACAAACTGAAAGAGGGATTCGCTAGAACCGATGTTGAAAAGTGATGCACCACAACGAAGTTGCACTCCGATGGTAACGTCAAGCCAACGCAATACGCAAGATTTGAATCAATGGAAAGAAGATTGCAAGTAAGAAGAATGGGTCTGCTCATACTCATAGATCGAAAAATAGGAAGTACAAATAGGGGTGTTGTGTAACCCCCATGCCTAAACATGGAAAGAACCTCAATGATGCCACTGATGCATATGACGTTGACTGACGCATATGACGCCACTAGAAGAGGAGTTACAATTCCAAATAAGGAATGTAACTCCTATGACACATTGACGCAAATAACAATGTCAGATTCTATGACAAAATCTGACACTTGTCATTTGACTTCCTAAGACCTATGACTCTAGCAAGGCGAGATGACTCACCTAGGTGATGTGGACGATGACTGGACAGTCACACACACCAACACCCCCCCTTCATCGAAGCTGAGGAAAAGGTCAAGGTAAGCCAGAATAGAAAAAGAAGACTCCCCTAGACAACTAAGAAAGATGTGTCAATGGGCCCTGGCAACTAAAGGCCTGATAAGGTGCCCATGTACAAACAACATCTTTCTGGAAAGAAGAAGAGGAGAAGAGGAAAAAAGGAGCGCTATCCAACTCCTCTGGAAGATGATTTCTGATGGACTCCTAATGAATTTGAAGGGACCAAAGGTCTGTGATCAGAAGGAGGAGGAACATGGAGAGTGCTGGAAAGGTGGCCCAATATGAGAAGGAGATAATATATCAAGAGAAGCGGTGACAATCTTGTCAATCTCCATAAGGTGAGAGTCTGATAAATATAGATATATCATCAAGAGAGCCCTGAAGGGGCAAATGAACCTGTGTGCGGTGGAGAGTCAGTGGAAGCTGGGTGGGATGGAAACTCTGATCTCTAGAAGAGGTAGTAGGTGGAAGAAGATGTTACACTATGATGTCAGTATCCTTGATCATATCATCCAAGTCTGAGTCAAGGAAATCAATGTCATGTTGTGGAGGATTATAAGAACCCTTTGAAGAAGCAATCTTGAAGTCTCTGGAAGCAACAGGGGATGGCAGAATCTCTAGGCTAGAATCAACAGAATCAGTAGATGCTCGTGATGGGGAAAACCTGAGATCCAAGGCAGCATGGTGTGCAGGTGAGAATTCAACTGAAGAGTTCTTATGGAGGAGAGTCACTAGAAACTATGATAGGAGCAATACTAAGTTCTGAAGGAGCATGCACATAAATATGTGTGGGTGGCCCTTCGTAAGAAAAAGTATCGGTGAACTCACTTTCCTCCATGGATGCAAGATCATCAGAAGATCCATAACCAGATGAAGGAGGATCAAAGTCTCCATGAAAATTCCAAATGAAGATCCAAGCTCTATGCGCAGACTCGGTGAATTCTAATCGACATTGAAGGTCCTCCAATATAGTAAGACAAAGAAGCCCGTATGCCATATCATTCTCGTTCAACCAATTTTGGTGATGAATGCGGTCAATAGGTTCAGGTGCCAACCCAAGAAGATGTGGTAACAAATTGTACATAATATAATGATTGAGTATCCCATTCTTCCATTGTAGGTAGTTTCCTGGTCCTAGTTGAACAACGGAGTGATGAAATTCAATGTCCATGATGAGAGGAGCCTCCAAGGAACACAAGTTTAACCCCCCCTTTTTGTGGCACTTTATAGTTCAGTGCGTTGATTACAACCAGATGCGACTGTGTTCCGAGAACCAGTTTGTCACTCACCTTGCAATTAGTGTAATAACGCGCAATGGTGGAGACAACAATCAAGGTTTGTAGGGCGCAACAGATCGACACGACAAGCAAGCACAAGAACGAGAGAAAACAAGAAGGGGAAGAGAAAGCCTTGTGAGAAATAACATCTCATGTCACACGAAAGAATCCCTTTGTTGTAAGACTGTGGTGGACGCGCTTACAAGTCCACAAGAAAAAAGGGATAGAATAAAGGCTCAAGAGAACCAAAAAGAGCTGAATTCACAAGCAATACAAAGACACCCCCCAGAATGCAGCACTTTATAAAATTAGTGAATTTACAAAACTAATGATCCCATCATCTAGAATGTGAAAAAACATGTAACTTTGACTAAAGAAGTGCTCAGATCCGAGCAACGAGTCAAAAGTTATAGCAAAAAACAATTCCTGCAACTGATGGAGAAAAAGCCAATAAGCCTACAAACGGATTAAAAAAGCACCCTAAACGCATGCAAAAGGTTTCGTATGTATGCCCATTGGAAATGACACAGAATTTGAGATAGGGTTTGTTTGTATTGCGAGGGGGGATTAGCCTCCTGCCAATCCCGGACCTCACCCTCTGTCTTTGACACTCGAAGGAAGGTAATAATACAACAAGCAAAATAATACCCAAAAAATTATAGTGCCAATGAAAAGTGAAATGTTTTAGCACCTTAAAAACATTTTAAAAATGTGATTGATGATTTACCAATAATCAATTTTGAAAAGGTGCTGATATGACTTGACCGAGCGCTTGAGAATGGAATCCCATGTGGCAAGTCCAATGCCGAGTGGGAGTGGGAGAGCCCGAGAGACAGCTAGCATAGTCAGAGGTCAACCAAAATAGACTGAGCCCAACGTCGCAAACGTGGAGATCCCAACCGAGTGGTCAAAGCGTAGAGTGTAATGTTTCTAATGCAAAAAAATGCCAGCTGTAGGAGAAAACACCTGAGGAGAGCTCGGAACAGTGCGCAGCAGAGGAGAGGTCTAGCAGGCGGAGTGAGAAGGCCACGTGGGAAGGAGAGGTAGGCCACGTACCAGGAGAGGTTTTCACACCGAGTTTGAACAACACAGAGATTGTGCAGAGATTGAGAAAACCAGAAATGGCTGTAGGGAGCTGGTGTACATGAGCCAGATGGTTAGGTGACTTCTTAAGATAGGAGCACGAGGCCAATGGAGGAATTTTTGAAGCCATAGCCAAGCAGAGATATCGAACAACACGAGTTGTAGGTCATGGGGGCACAGAACACAGTCAGAATGAGCTAAGTTTTCGACCATTGCACAAGCCCAAGTTACAAGCTTACAATAGATACTCCCACGTAGAGAGAAACTCAGGTTAGAAAATAGTGCATAGGAAACAATGTAGGATCAAGTGAATGAAAAGAAAACCAACATGTGCCAGTAACCAAAAAAAATGCCACGTTTAGATTCCACACCAAGGAAAAAATGAGGATGAAGAGGTGGCAAAGTGATAAATGTCTTTGCAAATCACGAACGGTCCAAGTCCAAGGTGAAACGATGCAGAGAACCCAAAGCCACCATTGAACTCAAGGCAAAGCAAGCCATGCCAAAAGTGAGTTCTAGAAACCTCTCCACGTAAATACGAACCAGCTGATAAGCAAACACAACCAAATACCTTAACTTGCAACTGCTGAAACCTCATGGGTGAGGAATTGGATTCCAAACCATGCACGGGCATCGAAAAAGAAATTGCACATGAGGAAATGAAGAGATCCCTCTCCAAGTAATAAAACTACAGTAGAGAACTTTTGGTGCACGTTTACATAGAAACTAGCTCTGAACCATGAAAGAGGGATTTGCAAGAACCGACCAATGTCAGAAAACTGAACCAATGCAGAGCCACAATGAAGTTGCACTCTGATGGTAACGTCAAGCCAACGCAATACGCAAGATTCGAATCAATGGAAAGAAGATTGCAAGTAAGAAGAATGGGTCTGCAAATAATGAAACCAAGCCCAAACCATGCAAGCATTTGCAGACTGTAAAAAAACTATAGTCTAAGAATACCTCGGTAGAGTATACACAGAGAAAACTTGATCCAACACGAGTCGAAGCATACAAGAAACCATAACCAATGTAGAACAGGACCGAACCAATGCAGAGCCAAGATCACTACAATAACCCATAGGTCCACGGCAAACCGAAACATGCCAGCTCACGTGAAGGGAGGAAATCACGAACTCAGCAATGATAAGGCAAACCAACCAAAATACCTCAAACTTGTAACTGTTGAAACCTCAATACGAGGTGAGCAATAATTCCAAAATGATAATAAAAAAAACTTGCACATGAGGAAATGAGAAGAAACCATAAGTAATAAACAACTGAGAAATGAAGAGTGCACGTTTACCGAAACCAGCTCTGATACCATGAAAGAGGGATTCACGAGAACCGATGTCAAAAAGTGATGCACCACAACGAAGTTGCACTCCGATGGTAACGTCAAGCCAACGCAATACACAAGATTTGAATCAATGGAAAGAAGATTGCAAGTAAGAATAATGGGTCTACTCATACTCATAGATCGAAAAATAGGAAGTACAAATAGGGGTGCTGTGTAACCCCCATGCCTAAACATGGAAAGAACCTCAATGATGCCACTGACGCATATGACGTTGACTGACACATATGATGCCACTAGAAGAGGAGTTACAATTCCAAATAAGGAATGTAACTCCTATGACACATTGACGCAAATGACAATGTCAGATTCTATGACAGAATTTGACACTTTTCATTTGACTTCCTAAGACCTATGACTCTTGCAAGGCGAGATGACTCACCTAGGTGATGTGGACGATGACTAGGTAGTAACACACACCAACAAAACCACTAATTAAAATTCTTCACATGAGATAAAAAATTTCACTAGCCAACAAGAAGGAAGCCAAACATTAGAGTTAAGAAAAATATCTCAACTAACCAAGGCAAGATGGTAGACTTTATAAGTTAGGAACAAAATTCAAGAGTATTGAGATTTCAATCATGTAATCCTATAGATTACGTGATTAAAATCTAATACTTTATCCATCCATCACTAAAATATTTGAGAATCCCAAAACAGAGTTACAATCATATACGCAAAACAAAAAAGGTAAATCAATCCTTCTAGGAGGGAGGTTTCATTGGCCTAAAAGCTAAAGCAACCAAATGAGTGTAAGAAGGGAAAACCATCATGTAATCAAAGGAGTTGAAAACTAAATTTCAACCCACAAACTATATTCTCTCATCGAAAAGAGACTCCACAAGGTAATGATAACAAAAGAATGGTAGCTAAAAAAACCAAAATGGGAATTACCCAACAGCCAAGTTACTTGATAAACAAAGCAAGGGACAATAGAAAGTGTCCTAACTTTCAAGTCCATTTAAGCTGATATTATCATTAAAACATCCTTCCAAATTTCATAACATTATGGGTTCATAACCCTCCTTACAAACAATCTATAGTTTCACTCTAAATAATAAGTTTACCACCTCCTCCTTACAATATCTTTTAAAAGTAATACTTGTTAACATAATCAAAACCATTCTTAAAATGCATTTAAATAAGTCACAAAAATTCATTATTTTAACAACAAACCCCATCATAATCGTCAGCTTATCTAAATAATATAAAGGAAAAGTACCCACAAATGTCATTAATAATTTTTAATAATAATTTTTAAAATAGGGCCAGGGTTATGAAGCTCCCCTTCCAGAGACATCAATCCACTCAAACAGAGGATACCACTCAATGCAAAGAAAACCCAAGTACCCAGTCGATCCATTCGTAGTTCCCAATAAGAAATATGACATCACATTCAAGATTGGAAACTTAGAAAAGTTCCAGAATGAAATTATTAATTGATTAAAGAGGCCAAAATATCATATATGTTACATGATGTAAATTATAATGAACCTACAACCATTCCATAGATTCTGGTAATACAAACATATGAAATGAAAAACTCAAAAGAATAAGCATAATGACAGATCTTCCCAAAGGATTATGGATTCAGATCGTAGTAACTATCTCCAGGGTAGAGATAAGGGTTCATAAATATCCCCAAAAAGTATCATAACAGAGAACTAGGGATGAAAACCAAAACCCACGCCATGTAAAAAAGGAAAATACCTCATAGGAACACCAAAATAGTGAGGTACGATGTCATGGATAAAGCACTTGGGTTCCTAATTCCTATACTCCACATTTCTATGTTTAACTAGCATCCAATATCTAGCAACTCACCACAGAGGTGAAAAAATAAATAATAATACATAGACAAGGTTTTGAGACCTCTTTTTTAATCCGTATAATACATGCCCTCAAAATACCATTAAAGCATAAACACAACCCAATAGAGTACCAAATTTCTGGAGTCATTTATAGATGACATAATTACATCCAAAAATGGATAAAATACAAAATTCCTTGTTGATAAAAACCAGGTTCACTCAAAATGTTATTTCCATGCATGAATAGAACTAGTATATAACTATTTCAAGAAAAACCAAAAGAGCTATTAATCCTATTTACATTTCTATCTCCTTGCGTCCAAGATTTACTAGCATTATGAGAAACTATGCATTCTTACCATGAAAACACATTACCTGTTCACCCTATGGGAAGGTGAGTGTAAGAATAACCAGTCGTATAACACTGGCCACAACTAAATAAATGTAAAAGATTAAAAAGTTGCAATTTCCCCTTTTTTGCAATCCATTCATTTAAAACCAGCGATTCAGAAGAAGAAACAGAGGGAAAAATAGTACACTCAAGGTGATTACAAACAACCAAAAAATCCCATTTCTAGATGCCATTTCACCAAGGATAACCATTCATTTCATGGAATTATAAAAAGGTAGAAAAACATTGCAAGGGTTAGACTTTACATGCCTGATTAGAGACTCTACAATTCGCTCAACCTACAATTCTTATCCAATAGCACATGTGGAAAGACAAGGCACTTCATCCTCACAAGAAAACAAGGGACAATTAGAGAAAAAAAGGAATGGATGTAGATTCCAGCCAGAGGGAACACTAAAGAAGGCCAGAAATGGGTAATATCTACATGTATACATGCAACAAAGGAAACAAAAGCAAACATAGCCCAAGGCACATCTCCTTTAAGGGAATTAAAAGAATGGTAGGTAGCCATCAAACACCACCCCCTCGCGAGCACATAATAAAGAGTTGTGTTTTACAGAAGGAAAAAAAACCAGTGCCCAACAAAAATTAATTCCATTTGGTGAAAGCCACGTACAAGGCCAGGTCATTGCTAAAGTGGTAAAGGGTGGTAGGTGAAATGGTTAATTTTGGGCATTAAATTAATATCTCCTTCAAAAATTGTGCCACACACAACTTCCCTCCACTTCCACATGTTGGTATCCAAATTGATTCTCCTGCGAGGGCCAAG
Organism: Taxus chinensis; assembly: GCA_019776745.2. NCBI lineage: Eukaryota > Viridiplantae > Streptophyta > Pinopsida > Cupressales > Taxaceae > Taxus > Taxus chinensis. The sequence goes on along the minus strand of CM034155.1, from coordinate 349,386,917 downwards.
CAACATCACGAAACTGGTAGGATGCTTAGAGATAGATGAACCATGATATGAGTCATTTTGTAGCCAGGGATAGGATTCAGATGACTCTTTGTCACTTGGATGTTGGAGAAGTGGATAGCACCTCATTGAGGGTTTGATCAACCCTCACTACTTTAGGTTTTTCCTTTAACCAAGGTGAAAGGGCCCATTCTCTAACCCGTGTTGGTGAATGACATTGAGAGATCCTTCTTTGCATAATTTTCATGAGAACCTCAAGGAAATATGATCAATACAACACAATCTAACTCTCATGAGTTATCACATTAGAGAGTGGATATGTTTCCTGGACAAAGGTTCAGGTTACTAAAGACAATAATTGAATCCTTAATGTCCCTGTATACTTTGGCATTAGAATTTTTTTCATTTGTGGATACATAGTACAAACAGGGGTAGTTCATGTATGATTCGTCGTTTGAGAAAATTATTTGTTGGGAAGTTAAGCAAGATAGAGTGGATTATACCAAATCTTTGAGAGCCTTTACAAATTTTGGGAAACTCATAGAATAGAATGCTTCAAAACAGTAAAGATATTCCTTCAACTGGAAGGTGTGTATCAATGGAGGCCCAAGAGATGCACATTTTCACACAATCTTCGAGAATTCAACACAAAATGCTAATGTTAAGGACTCAATTAAATGCTAGAAATATGTGGTTCCTCATGCCTAAGATACACTCATAGGATTACAAAAAAGATTTATCAACATAGTTAGAGAAAAGTGATTTTAAATTGTTTATTTCATTTACAGGATGAAGGATCTTCTCATAATGAAATTGAAAATGCCGCAATACTAACACATGGACGTGATGTTTGTGTGACTCAGAGATATTTTAACATAAGATTGCAATAGGAACAAGAAAAACTATTTGAAATCATTCTGAAAGAAAAGACAGACACTATAATGCACATGATCAACGCAAATTCATTTAAGGTTCATCAGATTCATCAGCAAGGAAAATTTTCCTTAACAATCTCAGAGCCTTTCAATGGCTATAAACTTACAACCACCTTGACATGATTGAATCTAAAGACACATGAAAATGAACTGGTCTCTCAGACGGTCTCTCGGGAAAAATGGTTTCTCTCAAAATTTCTCAGAAAAATTAAGCCTCCTGACCACTTTGTAAGAGTATTCTCGTTGCATTTATACAATTTCACTCACGCACTCATCCCAAATTTCCCCCCCCCCCCCCCCGCCAAAACAAGAATATTCGAGGAATCCTTTATTTGTTACAAGATTTTTCTAGAAAGTGATGTTTAACAAATTTACACCCAAAAGTTGCCAGGTGGATAAATTGTGAACTGATCACGTTTCTCAGACCATCAACCATGACTGGGATGTCGTATCATAATTCTTTGATAGTCCTTCTAATCATTATTTTATTTTGTCGTGCAGGAAATCCCCTTTTTAATCATTCGCAAGTGGCTCCATATGGCTGGATCTGACAAGCAATCCTTTTCACCCTCGATAATACCCCTTGAGAAATGATTGCCCTCATATGGATACCTAAATTCGTGCCTTGCGATTCCAAGTAGGCCAAGTGCAAAGAGGATTCAGTCAGTGGAAACTTCCACATGTTTCCTTGGTTCAACAGTAAAGGTGAAGTCCAGCGATAGGTTCCCAATCGAGCGCAGTCCCTCCACGTGTTTTAGAACCCTAGAGAGTTACACCAATTGCTGAAAAATAATAGTATGGAAAGGTCCAGTGGAAGCTTCCATGTTTCTGTTTGGCGCAACTTCAAAGATGAAGTCTATAGGTAGGACCTCAAATGAGTGTAGGCTCTCCACATGCCTTGGGCCCAAGAAAGTTTGCCTCGGCCTTTGAAAAAATCTCAATATAAAGAGGAGCTAGCGGAAGCCTCCACATGTCTCTTCAGTGCACTTTTGATATGGTGCCCAAAAGTGGAGACCCCAAAAAACCGTGGGCTCACCATGTGTCTCAGCCCGGAAAAGTTATTGAAAGATTTTAGGGACTAGTGGAAGGTGCCACGTGCCTAGGGTCCAAGAAAGTTTCCTCATTCATTGAAAAGTCTAAGTATGGGCAGGGCCAGTGGAATCTTCCATGTGTCTCTTCGGAACTTTTTGGTATGAAGCTCAAAAGGACTCCTAAACTAGCGCGGCCCTTCCGCATGTCTAGGGTGTGAAAAAGTTACACCGGACACTTGAAAAATTCCAAGTATTGGAAGATCCAGTGGAAACTTCCACGTGTCCCTTTGGTGCTCTTTCAAAAGTAAAATTCAAGGGCATGTCCCCCAAACAGGCGTGGGCCATCCACGTGTCCTAGGCTTAAGAAAGTTACTTGAGAAGTCTAAGTATAGAGAGGAGCCAACAGAAACCTCCACGTGTCTCCTTGGCACAACTCCAAAGGTCAGACCGAGAGGGGAATCCTAAAATGATTGGAGGCCTTTGATGTGGAAAATATTTGAGTTAAAGTGGGCCTAATAGTCTCAAAATTCCCCGGTGACCCATCTCTCCGCTTCTAATTTTTTATGTGGGTCCCAGTGGAGTTGCGGATCATTTCATAACTTTGCTCCTTTTCACAAAAAGGCAAAAATTTGTAAAATTCTCTGGTGACCTGCCTCCCCACTTTTAACTTGAAAAACAACCACGTGTCCATCTTTGGGGTCAAAGGAATAATTTTTCCCTGCCACTTCATATTTGTTGAATAGCCAATCAGAAACTATCGGGGCCACGGGACCTATTTGGCATTTTTTACAAACGTAACAAAAGTGACATGTTTCACCAAAAAGACCTATCAGGCCATGTCCAATCACAAAGGACCACGTATCCACGGATGTTGGGGAAAAAATTTGACATGGAAAACATGATTGTGGAAAAATATAAGGGGAAAACCTGAGTTCACGCCCAAATTACCAATTCTTTCTCATGGACAGAGAAATTGTAAATAATACCTAGCTCAACATGATCCATGACCAAAGGAAAGGACTGTCAACATCATCCTAGTGAAGGGAAAGAGTTTCACACATCCATACAGGGAGACAGAGAATACTTCAAACCATGCGGACTAAAATTTTTGAACAAACAGGGCAAGACCAAGTCCAAACAGGGAGAGATTAAATTAAGCACCAACACCACACATTCACAAGTCAGAAACCAAGGAATAAGGGAGCCCAATAATCCTACGCCAACCAATAAGATTAAAGTGCATACATACTGGCATGTTGGAGGGATAAAAAATCAAATACTCCTTTAATTTGAACGATTAAAACAACACGCAAGCAGGCCTAATCGACCAAGGGGGAGAAAAATAGGGGTTGACATTTCAAAAGAGAACACTGGACAATGACCAACCATGGTGCCACAACAGGCTAATCCCTTCTTTAGTGTGGAACGAGGCTCGGTCTACGGGAGTGATCCAAATGATACCAAAAAATTACATAGAGATAATTAATATTAACATCAATAACAATCGACAATAAAATAAAAAAATTCTGATCGACAAATAAATCAATAATATCATTATTATCATTCTTATTATTAATTTTACAACTTAAGAATAATTATTATTCATATTAATAATGACCGACAATAAAGCTTGACAATTTGAGAAAATAATTTTCCTTTAATTTAGGAAAATCATACATGACGTTGCAGGGGCCAGCAAATGGAAATATCGACAATGACACAAGTAGGAATGATGAAGAGGGAGGATGCTAATTATTATTTTGAGCCAACTAATGACCAATGGAAGCACAAGAGCGTTCAATGATTAGCAACAAGGTCACCGAAGTATGAACCATAGTAATGTCGAAAGGGGCATTACATTAAGGAGATGGAGGAATTCGTGAATCCTCTTTCCTTTTGGGGAACCATGTTATTGTTAGCCCTTTCCCTTGGCAATAAAATGCTACAAGATTGTATGTGTCTTCAGGAATGTTTTGTATGTGTCGGTCTTGTAAATTGATAGTTGGACCCCACTTGTTACTTACTTTTCCCCTATCTTACTTGAATGTTTCTATGCGATATAATATTAATTTATGTTCGTTTTAAGAACCTTTTGAGCTAGGGTGGGCCTAGATTGTGAAATTTTATTATTTTATAGAGTGAATGGTATATTTTTTGTCGATATGATGGTATGAGCTAAGATTTAGTTTCTAAACAAAATCTAGAGGGAAAGATAAGAAATGACATATAGTTGATTGAGCTATCAAATTAGGATGTGTGGTTGTGTCTTACACCATTTAGGAAAAAATCCAAGTTATGGAAAACTTATGGTCAAGAGTATGTTTTGTGTTAGCATGAAAATGTAAGTGAGACCTTCTGAATTATATGAAGTACTGCCAATGACTAGTCTCTTTCCTTGAAAACATTTGATTAAATGTAGGTATGTTCCTTGTTGTTAAACCTCATCTTGTGTGATCTTAATTCTATTAGGCCTGTGAGAAGGCATGTTTTCTCATGGAAAATTTATGGTCATGATTGGTAGTTATTATCCTTATCTAAAATAACCAACCTTGTAGTGTGAGTTCAACCCAAGTTGAAGTCTCATCTCTTTTTTTACCATGTGTAGTATCTGTGTTTAGCTACTTGGACACCTTGCATATATAACATGTTCCTATTCTTCATGGACCTTAGTTTCCATTCATTGTTTTTCCATCGACCATTCTTATTTAAATATTTTTGTTGTAAAATTGGTTAACCTCGTAGAGTTTATTTTGAAAGTTTGTTTGTTAGCAATCATGTTTGGAGGAGGTTTGGTATATGTGCCTTATATCCTCCCTTCCCTTCTTTCAACAGTATTGAATCAAAATGGAGTATCAATGGGCATAATTTTCTTGATCTAAAGAAACCTCCTTGGAAGACTTGATTGCTAATTGTATGCTTTGTTTTTCTACCTCCTTCTGTAACTTCCAGGAGGAAGTCGAGTCTAAGGGGAGGGGGATGTACTACCCACTCTTCTTCGACATTGATATTACTATGATTTTTCTTGATCTAGGTTAGAGCCATAGACATTGTTATCATATTTGATCTTTAGATATTGATAGATGAACATTACTATATTTTTAAGCTTATTTGATAGACAATATAAATGTGTTAGAATTTTGACATGATGTGACTTATATGATAGATTATATACATGGGTTGAAATATCAATATTTGATGATCTAGAGATACTATTGTACTCACACATTGGATTTTGTGTATAGACTTTGTTAGATGATTTAATTGGTTTTGTGATCATATTTCTAATTGAAGAATTGATAGAATCAAAATATTTGAAATTGTGAACAATTGGTGAATTATTTGATTTTGGCGATGGTTTAGCTATGATAATTAATGGTGTAAATTTATATTTATATGTGTGTGTTTTATTATCTCGACGTCATTAATATGGCCATGAGGCCATAAAGGTATTGTTTTGATTTTTTTAGGAAATTGTAACACAACAATTAAAAGGGGATAGGAGACCAACAGTGAAAGAATTTTGAGTATTGGAAACAGGTCACCTTGGAAACTTTTGTAAATGTGTGTTGTGTGTTGTTGTTAGATGGTTATGAGGTCCCCATTGGGGGGTGGCCTCAAATGTGACCTTGGGTAAATATGTTGTTTCCTTTATTTATTTATTTTGCGAGTATTTGTATTATTTTAGTATTTTGAGTCACCTTTATTAGTTTTAGTTAAAGTGCTCAAATTAAGTTGATTAATATTTATGAATTAGTGTAATTTGGGATGTGAATAAAGGGTTGGTAATTAATGTGAGTAGTTGTTTTTTGGTTTGTGTTCGATTTGGAAGGATTTTATTGTTTTGAGTGTTGAGCACTTAACCTTGCATCTCAAATTCGGATATGGGCTTAATGACCATTATTGGAGGCTTGTGGGACAAGTTAAGCTTTTCCCACACCTCTTAATTTAACCTACCAACTACCCCTATAGGTTAAGGGGTCAAAAATAGACCCCATAATGTGATTTTAAGACAAAAAGGTGTTATTTATTGCACTTTCTTACATATGTTTTTAATTTTGTCCTTTAGAGGTGTGGGTTTGAATTTGAGTGTGTAAGAAGGTTTTCATTCCCTCAACCACCAATTTATTGTGCTTTAGGGATTGGGTTTGACCATGTGATGTGGGGTGGAGGAGGAATGATGTGGAATCCTACATGGAGCCACATCACCTCTCTCTCCTCTCATTTTTATTTATTCAATTTTGTTTGATTATTTTGGGGTTACTTGTTTTATTTGGACCCGCACATTGTTTTTGGAGGACCTTTATTCTGGAGTGCTTGTTTGGAGCTTGAAGTTAGATTGTGCTTGCTTTGGACTTTGAAAGGATTGGATCTTGTGCTTGTGGATTGGATTATCTTACAATGATAAGGTAGGGACTTCACCCATCTATTTCTTTTTCTATTTTGTTGTGTAAATGTTTATGAATGGATGATTGTTGCATGTTTTTTATTTTGGGAAATAGAATGGCCTTTAGGTTGTGTAGGAGAAAATGGAAATGGGGATATTTTGGAGGGAGGAATATTAGTATTATTGGGTATTTTAGGAGGGAGTTGGGTTGGGGTGTCCCACCTTGTTTATAAGTTAAATTTTTGCTTATCTTGTTTATTTTATTGTGGGAGGCATAAGAGTTATTTTTCTTGGAGGTAGGCATAAGAGTCTTGTGGGTATGTGATTGAGTTTGTGGGAACCCAAACCCTTGGGAGGAATAAGTAGATATCCATGTTCCTTTCTCTTCCTTGGCTTGAGTATGGAGCCTTTTCCCTTGGGAATTTGTATTTTTATTATGAACTTGATATTGTTTTTATTGAGTTGAATGTGTGTGTGTTTTAATGTAGTTTGTGGAATCCTTGTAAAGTTTCCTATGTTGTCTTATACCCCTCATTGATTCATTTTTGGGGCTCGGGGGAAATGAGGGAGAAGGCTTCTCTTCCTCATTAGATTATTTTTTGGGATGAGAGTATTGCTAGGGATCAGCCTCCCCCATGTTTTAAATATTATTAAAACATGGTAATGTGGGGTGGGATGGGGGGTAGGGTTGACCCACCAATCCTTTATTAAAAAATGTAATTTAAAACACTGTGGCCAATCCGATGTTTACAACCTGTATTGTGCAAACCTACGTACCCTTTTGACACTATCCACTTTGTTTTTTTATTCGTGGCTATTTTTTTAATAATCAAATACACACACACATATATATGTATGTATGTATTTGTTCGAAAGAACAAATAAATAAATATTTAAATATAACCCATTTTTTTAACATATATGTATACACACACACACACACACACACACACACACACAATGTGTGCGTAGATATATACATCTAAATAATTAGTGTATATACAATATCCAAACCAGATTTTTTTAAAAAAAGGGGAAAAATACTCATATCAAAATGGGTAAAATACAAATGAAGTATTTTATAGTAAAGCAAGAAAGAAAACAAACCTTAGGAGAGGATTTAAATGGAATAAGCAGTAAAAATGTGTATCCATCCAGAAAGCATGACAAACTTCCATGGCCTCCACTCTCCTTCTTCTCCCAGACATAAAATGAAAATGAGAAAATAAGCCAAAAGAAATGAAGAAGAGATTTTCATAAGGATAGTTAGCGTTAGTTAGATACCCAGATCTAAGGGCTCTAAATGAATCCATCTAATAGTTTTGATTCATCCCTACAAAATTTAGGTGAAGATATTTTTGTGGGAATATGTTTTTAAATAAAATGTATGTGCAACTTGTGAATGGGGCCACTAAATGGGTGTAAGGAGATAAGTTTGAAATGTGACCTTATTGTTTTAGTTTAGTGAATTTTTTTAAAGGCCTTGGATTTAGTAGTTAATTAAATTAATCCTACACAATGATAATCAGACAATGTTTGATGCAGCCTAGAATTTAGTAATACAAACCCAATAAGACCCTAGACGTGTTGGCACATCACTCAGCCCAGACTGAGCGCTCACCCGAAGTGTGCAAAGGTACCAGGTCCCTCTTTATGGATTGTTGTTGCAAGATGTTAGCATGATGAAAAATTAAGACATATAGTTTCATTACTAACACATCATTCTACATAGCATACCAGATCTATATCTAAGGGAGATAAGAATTAAGTATTAGCCATAATGAAATCAGGAACATACTAGATTCAGATACACACATAACTAACACTTAGATTTGGCCTATATCCTCCATTTATATTAAATGCCATAAGTATACAAAAGCTTCATTACAATAACAGTAGTATGCACGTAACAAATTTAACAGCATAATCTCACTACATCTCCATGTAAATATCATGTCTTATCCCTATCTCTGTGTGTATCTCATACATAGTTCAACACATTTATAAGGGTGGGTACTTGCCCTTCACCACTTATCTAATCCCAAAATAGGTCGCATGTTATTCTTAGCCACGCACCATTACAAAAACAATCACACATGCAAGTGTGCTAACAATAGACTATTGGTATTTAAATACAGTGATAATCCCATTCCTATCATTTATCCATACAAAGCGCTTTCTATCCGATCCTCCAAAAATAGCCAATGCTTGGCGCGCATGTATATTCCTTGTTTGTGTTCTCTGCATTCCATCTCTTAAAAATATACCTTTATGAGTGAAAATGGCTAAATCCTGACAGCTGAACTTCTACTCCGCGCGCGTGTTCTCCCTATCTGTTCGCACCTTTGAATATGACTTGATTTCCCATGCGGACTTCTTGTGTGCTTTCTGTCAAGTGTTCTCTGATCAACATTACCCCACACTAATTTCATTGTTGCCCCGACAATGGTTATCTCCAAAATGAATCAAAGAATATAAGAATATAAATAATGTAGATGAATGAAAGAATGTTTTAAGTCTACAATTTCCTCTTCTGCAACCTGACAAATTAATTTAGGATATTCCTCCATAATCTCTACCTCCAAGGTCTACCACTCAATGAGTACTTCCTCTATTTTTTTTGGAATGTCCGAAGCAATGGACTCTAGTTCATCCTGTGTAATTTCTCCTTTTTCATTCTGCAAGACCAACACAATGCTAGACATTGTAGTCATCCTTCCCTCTAATAAATCCATATTCTACACGATGAGTTTCCCAAGCTCTTCTAGCTGATTTTTTTGTGGTTCTTGTGCTACTGCCAGGGCCTTGCACTTCTATTTAACTAATGCTAATCTTTCTACATGGCCCAATGTGTCATCTTTCATCACTTTCTCGACTTCATTGTTCTCCTCCAGGGTTTTTATATTGATAAGAGCCTCTGGATCTATACAAAATTTTAAGGCTTGGTCTGCATTCGTTAGTTCCTCCCACAACATTTGCATCAGTCCTTCATATGATGTAATATTTCACATCACTGAAGCCTTTTATCACTCTGCATCTTGTGTTGGATCCTTTGGCGCTGCATGAGTAGAGGTTCATCTTCAAGTACTAAGTCCACCAATGTACTTACATAGTGTATTACCGAAGGAAATGTCTTTAGTACCTTTGGCTCTAGGTGTGGCCTATCTTTCATGAAATTATCACCAATTTCCTCTACGAGGTTGATAAATACAATTTTCTTCTTCTGTGCTAAGTCTCTTTCCTACGTTAGGCATGTTATCTCCTCATTTTTAGTTTTGATCTCTTCCCTTAGCACCCTAATTGTGGCAGCCTTGTCCATATTACTCCATGCCACCTCTATTGAGACTTTGATCAATGCATTGCTCACCTATTCATCTGACATAATAGTAGGATTTACTGTTATGTGTCTATCCTAAGGTGTCTTTTTTAACCTCCTCAACACACACGAATCCTCAAACACATCAAAATCTGGTTCATCCATGTGTGTGTGCATCGACCATAATAGTTGATTCCTTGTGTGCACTGTTTCCATATCTTCATCCATTTATTCCCAACCATATAAGTCCTTTTTTTAGTGTGCTCTAGAAACGAGCACGAAAAATTTTACCCGTGTCCTCAGTATAACCCATGGCTGGTGGAATGTGCTCCACACTTGTTATTCTTGATCTAGGATGCTTAGGAACTTGAGCTTCCATATTAGAAACTTGTGTTTCCATGTCCTAAGCAGTCTTGGTAGTTGTCTCATCTGTTTTCTTTTCTTCCTCTTCTCATTCCTTCATTTCTTCATCTTGTTGTCCTCCTACATTCTCTGTAGGTGTCAGAGAATTAGGCATGCTTTCCTCTGACTCTTCCACTTCCTCATTTAGTTTTAGTTTCCTTCTCCTTTTCATGGTTATCTCCTTCTGTGGAGAAAATATGGGTGATCCTCACACTATTTTTGGAGTAACACCTTATGTCCTTGTCCTCATGAACACTCTCTTGAATCATTATTATCCTTGATCCACACCTAAGTCCTCTTTATCCTCCTCTTGTGGTTGAGGTGATGTAGTTGTGCACTCATCTTCATCCTTATTCATAGGATGTCTTCTACCTCTATGCTCCAAAGCACCACTATCTTCACTCTCATCCTCCTCATCCTCTACTTTGATTGTCTCTGTGGGATTAGGTATTGAAATGTTCTCCATGGTGTGCTTACCCTTTGACGGTGCTAGAAGTGGGAACTCATCTTCCACATACTTATTGGTTTCCAGTCTAGGCTTCAGTTGAAGGTACACCAGTAATGCTCCAACATCTCCCACAAGAAAACTTACTGGTTTAATGTTCAATACATCTGAAATGAGCCTTTCAATATATGCACCTCGTTTTGGATACACATATTTCTTCCTTAGCGTGTGGTAGTCACAATATACCTTGTCCACATTGAAATTTAGGTGTCGCACTTCTCTGAACCTATGTATTGATGCCTGGAAGTATCCTTTTGTGAAGGTATATGGTAACTTACACCAAGGGCTCCATGATCCATCCAGCATGGTGAACCCTGCTATACAAAAGTGCTGGCATAGAGTGAATTGAACTTCCTTTCCAACCACCAAAGGAAATTCCTTGGGGATATTTCATTCTTCTTCAAAGGATACATGGAGACTATCGTACCACTTCTCAGCCCTTTGCTTAACTGGTTCTGTCATGGATCCTTCACATAGGTATTTTCTAAACCACTCCTCTGGTGACTTATGCTCCATGGGATACTCCCATATCTTCTCTTTTAGTCCATCAAGTACTCTGATCTCCATGAACACCAACGACAATAGAACAACTCCAAATTTGACATTTCCTCTTGTGCACACTTCTTCAATGATAAATTTTTTACAATGTAATTTGAAATATTATATACTACACCTTCAGAAATTTTCTTTACAACATGCAGCTACATGGTGTTCACTTGTGACCACCTTTTCTAGTCATTTAGCTTTGTAACAAGATGGGCGGCTACTTGCACAACTAGATACTTCTTAATTTTATCTATTTCCTTTCCGTGTGGACTCTTTTTGTACCCCAACTCCTTTTGGGTCTCCAAGATTGCGGAATTTTCTATTAAATCAACCTTCAAACCATCTTCCGTGCCCTTCAATCCTATTACCATGGATATTAACGTGGCTAAAATTCTGACTCTACATCCTACAAAGTAGAAAAAATATTCTTGCACTCTACTCATGATCCACTGGTACAAGGGCTCATATTTCCCAAAGTAAGGTAGCTCATATAGCTGGTAAAATCCAATCTGCTTCAAGATCTTCTCTCCAGCATCATCGTACACTGACACATCTTCCGATGTGCATTGATTCATCTTTGTGTTTAGCAAGGCATCAAGCTCCTTCTTATTCTCTGCGGTATGGTGGTTGTACTCACTCCCCTTTCTTCTCCTTATGTGAGAATCCCACTCCTAGCCTACGATGACCCCCTTTAGATATTACATTTCAGAAAAATTGCTTTCGGGAGAAATCTCCTCTTCTTTTACGAACACCTTATTCTTTCCCTTCACTCCTACTAAAACTACTTTCTTGGGTGCCATTTCTTCCTTGCAATCCTCTATAAATACTCACCTCTTGAATTCTATAATGTGTGAATCAAACCCTATCTCGATTTAGCATGCCCTAGGTCAAATCGCATGCCCTTGCTCCTCTCTATCACCTTACTTCACTCAAACCCTCCACCACTAGGGACATAAGCTCTTTCTGTGCACAGATCTGTTCATCATGACCTGGCTACACACCTCTCGCAAGGCAATTTGATCACTCGGCTCTGAGCACATGTCTCTATATCAAATAATCTTAATCGCAACGGTAAAAATGAACTCGCATCCCATACTTATATAATATGCACAAATAGTTTGATGCATTCATTGCTCATTCAAATACCAAATGGACCTGTAAGTAATTGACCAGATTCCATTATGTCCATGCGTTATATCTTCATGCCCCAGCTATAACCTTATACATGTTCTCTTTCTACCCTCTTGTAAAAGAATTATATTCAGCACGATTGGTTGTTTTAGTGGAGTACCTTGTCATTGCACCTTCCACATAGTAGTTGTTTATGGCATCTACATTAAAAAGAAGGGATAAAGTCCCAAAAATTCATGTCGAGGGTGAAAAACCCCACTCACCATTTATTGTGCAAAAAATCCTTTGAGGCGGTGGCCAGGACGTGCATTCCTCATATGTAGCGTAAATGTGTTTGAAAGTGTTTAATTTTCCCACAATTTTATACTTGGATATTATAGAACCAGGGACACATGAAAAGCATGTGTAGTCCTCTACACATATTACATGCAACATAAAGTAATTAGCTATGATGCATGCAAGCTATGCTTATTTATACATATTGGACAATAGCTGATACATTGACAGAGCATAGTGATCAAATTATAGTATTTACATTTAGGGACTTCTTATCAGGTTGTAAAATTTAATCTCACCAATGCCCTAATCACTGAGGTGAAGTTTCAAACACCAAGAAGTCTCTATCTTGGGGTGAGGTCTCCTGTAACTGCCCACTTTCTTCTGAATTAACCAGGTAGCCGTGTTCCATCCTAATGCTTCTTTCTAGGAAAGCATGTTGTTTATACAGGATGTACCTTAATAGACCTTTAGTTGCCCCAGCCCTATTGACACATCTTTCTTAGTTGTTCCTAGGATGGCACAAAAACTTAGAGTCATAGAGAAGTACCATTTTTCTCAACCTCAAACTTCTGATCCCTTAATGTTTCAGTTGGTGCCATGACTTTCCTCATGGCCTTTTCTTAACGTCTTGTCCACATCACATGATGAGCTATCTCTCTTAGCAAGATCATCCAGTCTGAATGATCTTATCAATCTATTCAAGAAAAGATTGCTCATCACCTTGACCTCCTTTCATTGCAGAATATGCGTCAGTGACGTCATAGGTAACATACATTCCATTTTGGAATCATAACTCCTGCTTTCAAACTCTTAAAGGGAATGCTTGTCTAGGTACGAGAGTTACACAAAACTCATGTATGTACCCTCTCGATTTCGATCAAAGTATTGTAGATACTTTATCATCCCAGATCCTATTCTTCCAACATCACATATTTTTGTCAATGTCTTGTTTGAAATTCTTATTGAATAGCTTGGAGCAATTCAAGTTTCATGAGGATGATAGGAGTGTAAACTCTTATGATGTGCAATCAGGAACTCATCCAATAAAATTCTGATCCTTACAGAACAATCTCACAAAAGCGGGTGAAACCACCTATCACTGTTAAAACTACAATGGAAATGTCAAACCTTGATGCATTGAAGATGTTCGAGCATAGAAATCAAGATGATTGTGGGAGATTGAACAGTCCTTGGTGGGTGTTGATTCTGCCCATCTTGTCAAATAGTCTGGAGAAGAGATGAGTGTGGCATGAAAGCAGTAACTGCGCGCAGAAATAGTGAAACGAGGACTCTCCTACAAACATATGATAGCCTTTTTCTCAATTGGAATATGTGCTAGTAATAGGGCTCAGAGTGCAAGTCATGGCAAGGACCTATGTTTTCAAATACATCTCAAAATGCTCACGAGTGCCTCATATAATATTCCCAAATCCAATAGTTTTTGTATTGTCAATCGCAGGCCATAATATAACGAGTAGACATTATTTGCACTATATAAACTTCATTTTTGCTTAGTGTCTTCAAGGTCATGCTATTGGACGACCATTTAGATTCTGGTACAGGTAAGATGAATACATGATCTGGATGAATTATAAATACACAATGATGCACAATTAAATACATACTCGGCACCAATATGTACAAGTCAACACTAATTAACATATAAGGTTGCCGTCTTGTAAAACAATGATTGTCTCCACTTCCCAATTAAGATCTCATTCACACTAGGGATGCCAGTGATAATGTTTAATTATAAATACAACAATGTCCTCAAATACATGAATGGGAACATGTTGTAACTTGTATAACTATGCATCTGAAAATGGTATCCTCAACGCACTTTGCTCCACATCCTGATTGTCACAGCTTAATAAATTGTCTACGTCCCAGAATTATTATCTATCCTTGTTTTACTCATAACTTTGATAATTTCGATCTCATTCACACTAGAGATGTGGGAATCGCACAAATGGAATCATTGTTAAGTAAGGTTTATTTTCCAAATAGTTCATCATGCCATGTGACATGTATCTAAGATTTGAATGGTGATTTTTTTGACAGCTTCAAGCGGAAGTCTATGCAGACGGCGTAGATCATTTACCTAAAGCTTCACCTATCTATAGTTGTGTCATTATGTTTTGTAACCGAATTAATACTTTCTATCTAGTAAAAATAGATAGGATGATCTACAATACCACTTCTCCAGGTTGAGCCAACATCGTGCAAATGGCCATGTCAGAGGCATCCACATGTATATGAAATGGTTTGTCCAATACATTGAATGGAAAATGTAGAATAGACGCGAAGGGTAGTAACTTTTATCCTTCTAATGTCTCGAATGACTGCGCTGGTGTGTTAGTTCTCCCTAATAGAATGTACCTTTCCCTTTCAGTAACTCTTCTCAATGGTGCTGGCAACTTTGGCATTTTCCTTTGATAAAATTTTTGTAATACCCTGGATATGACCCAAGAAATCCACAGCACCTCACTTGATTGGTAGGCTCCCTTAGGCCTATAATACACTGAAACTTTTTAGATCAACCGCAACAAACCTTCATTACAGATTATGTGTCCTAAAATTATTCCAAATGGTGTAGCAAATATGCACTTCTTGATGTATCAAAGAGATACTCAACTATTATACACCCTTCAAACATTAAGCATCGATTTACAGGCAGTGATCCTTAACTAATCCACACAACGTCTAATTTTCTAAATATACATGTAAGAATTTGTGAATAAATTCCTTGAACAGTTTGGACAACTATGCTGCGAAAAATACAGACAGGAACATTTTTCATACCAAAATGCATTATAGTAAAGCAAAGCATTACCCCATTCGGTAGCTCAAATCTTAGTCTTTTCTTGATCCTCCTCAGGTCAATTCAATGAACCTGATGATACCCAGAACCCATCTGTAAAATTTTATAAATTTCGTGCCCTGCAACTCCTAGTATTTCCTCAGTGAATGGTGTAGGAAATGGGTCAGTTAACATGCAACTTCAGCTCCTTGTAGTCCATATTCTAATCCATCCATCCTTCTTGATATTGATCAGATGGACTATTCTAGGACTCATCAGGGGCTTGAAATCCTAGGCTCAACATGTTATCAATATCTTAAGACATTTTCAGCAAATTGGGGTTCATTCTATAATGGTATCTTGTACTGGGCACACCCAAATCTTCAAACGATTCACACACGAACAACACAGTAAAATTTTTTCCACAGGATACCAATAGTCTTTTTTTTGAGTTGCTTGACACATAACATGACGCAACATGTCATCACCAAGGTTACAACTAACTCTGTGAACAACTCGATACAAGGATGGCCATAAAGGCAGCACGGAAACGTTCACACCTATCAAGGACAATATACTTTTCTTTTTTTTACAGAACAACATAGAAGCCCAACCACATGACACTCTTACAGCTAGGGCAAGCCACAGTGAGAAATGATTGGAGGTTATTTATTTTGATAAGACACCCTTTAAATTCTTGAGCTTACGTTTTCAAGGAGGATTCAAGATATGATTCACACAAATTCATCTTACCAAGCTAAGTTATGTTCTTTTTACACTGAGAGTAATTCACTTAAAGTCTTCTCCTATTATAACCATTATTTGTTTAATATATTTATTTGATAAAGATGGTAATTTAATTCCTTAAGGCCATCTATTCACACTTACGCTACTAGAACTTGTTCATGCCCTTATGACAACATGGGTTCACGTTCAACAACTTAAGAGAAAATTACAAGGTACCTTGGATAAAGTTAAAGGAAGAAGGTCAATTGAGTTCATCCTTGAGACATCATTAGTTCTTACTGAGGTTTAATTGGAGCTTGAGGTTTTATACGTAATTATTAACGCTCTTACTTAGGCTTCACTGAAAGAGCTTATCAAGAGGAAGCTACTTACTTTTAAATAGGCTGAGAGATAAATTGAGTGGTTTCTAAATTTTCTTCTCTTACTTGTTAAATCTTATTAGAAACTAACCATTGTTTTCCTTTAAGCTTGTTTTAAGCATTCACCAAAAAGAGTAGTGTTTACTAGTTCAGTTAGGGATAACACGTTATATAAAAACACTTTGCAAGGATAGTCTCACTATTGATTACTTAAGGCATTGTTTTTTTTCAAGGGGATCTCCACCACAACATATTTCTTTGAATAAAACTTTTAGGTAACTTCTGTAAGGAAAAGACACCCCATTAAAACTTACATATAACACATCAATACAAAGTCTTAGAAAGATTTAAATTAACACTTAATTCTCAAGATCAAAGTTTTACAATGCTTATGCCAGTGAAAAGATTGAATATTATTTCTCACAAAGATAGAGTTACCAGTTTACCTACAAAAAAGACAAGACAACATCTTCACGTAATTCTCTGAACAACCCAAGGCAAGAGGTCTTCTAAACTCCTTTGCAAGCACTATTACAAAATTTACCTCACATTGGACACTTTTACAAAGAACTTCATAAATTGCACTGATGAAACCTTTACAACTCTTTCCTTTAATCTACTCGCATAATCCATCTGCACAAATACTAGCTAGAATCAGTTCGCGAGAACTAAGCATGTTAAGGCTACACATTGCAACAGTAAGCTAACATTTAACAATATCAAGAAAGGAATGTTCTAATTCAAAAATGGATTAAAGCACAACCCACAACTCCAAAAATTATTCGCATGAGAAAGAAATCTAAACCAACCAACAAGGAGAAAGTCAAAATACCAGTAAGAACAAAATCACATAAAACAAGGCAAGACCTTATGGGTTAGGAACAAGAAGGTCAAGAGTGTTGATATCTCCTTCATGTAATCCTATGGATTATGTGATTGGAATCCAAAACTCAATCCATCCAACTAAAGGGGTCCAAGAGAAGACAAAACATACTAATTATGATCGTAGGCACGAAACAAAACGACGTTATCCAATTCTCCCAGGGGAGGCTTCATAGTAATATGGGTTCGACGCCCTTAAAAGAAAACAACTTATAGTTTCAGTTTTAACCAAGGAGTTTACCACTACCTCCTTATAGGATTTCTTAAACGTAGTACTAGTTAACAAAACAAATCCACTCTTCCAAAAGCATACAAATGAGACACAAAAAGGGCCATTATTCTACCAACAAACCTTATCCTAATCGTCAACTTCTCTACATAATATAAGGGAAGGCTAAACCTAAAAGTCGTTAATAATTTTTATATATTTCCGACAATGTCAATAAGTATTTTAAAATAAAAATAAAAATTGATTTCCTTAACAAGGCCACAAAATGGGACTTTTAGTAACCAAGTTTGAAGTATAAGATATTCGAGTTCGAAAACAAAGGGACTCGATACACGGTGGGTAATACACCAACGATGCCCCAGACTCAAAAGACCTTACCACGAGTGCAAGCACAAAAAATAAGAACCAACACACATATCCATCAGGAAGGTTACGCAGTGTAGTCAGGCCTAGAAGTTCTATGAGCTCCTTGCCAATGGTATAGAAGATGGAAATTTTACCCGATCCATGTGGGTTTATCAAGGAAATGTCTAGCAAATATCAAACAGATGAATATAATAGCCACCTATTATATTATCACTGTAATCAGTTGTCATCTAACAGGAAACGAGTTCACGAGTCCAATACCATGGATTCACCTACAACTTTTGTTTCAGTCCAGCTATTAATAGCTTGCTTGCGACCCTTAATAAAAATTGTAGAGATTTCATTCAATAAAACTTACAATGTTTCCCCCTTACTTTAATCAAACAAGAGTTTGAACCAGGAAGTAGGTATAGTAATTCTCTCAACACGTAGAGGCCAAAATAGATGTCAGGTTATTCATCCTCTAGAACTAGGTACAAAAGTCAACCATGTACAGTTCTAAAACAAAACCCTAATGCCATTTTCTAATTAAACAAAAAGTAAGGAATGCCCACAGGCTTAAACAAGTTTTAGAACACAATGTCACTATTAATGTACCTTTTAGCAAAACAGGAGAGCCCTAAATAGGAAATACGTATTTATTCAACCCAAATAGAGATATGAAGGCTTAACCTTCCATATAGTAAGCCTTCAATTATAAATACCATCACAGAATTCTTTTAAAAGAGAGTCATATAAGCAAACGAAACTCTATAATGTTTCCTTCCCTACGAACTAGACTGCATCACTCAATATTGCAGTAGCCCATTTAGACAAATATGAAATAGAGTAAGCTATAAGAGAGGAAAAGAACATTCCAAGCAAAACCAGTGAAATTGGAACGAGATTTAAAGGAACAGACCAACACAATCAGGCAGCGATATAAACAACCACGAAAACATTTGTCTAGGCGCCATTCAAGAGGAAAGAATATTCATTTCAAGATACTGAAAGAAGGTAGAAAACTACTACAAAGAGTATAGTTAACATGCCTGATTAGAATTCTTCCAATCCAACAAGCACGTCGACCAGGGCTCGGGCAACAACAACACAACCTGCGCAACTTCTCTTCCTCAGCCTGCTGAAGGTCCAAACTCTGTTAACGGCCATGCTTGGCATAGGAAAGGGGTGATTGAAACATGCCTTCTTGAAATCCTTGGGAGCAACTCCGGGAAGATAGAAGCACTCTGCTCTGAAGAGCATCACAACCAGCATAGAAACCCACACAACCATCGTCATGACTTCCATATCCAAAGAAGATATGTACCTGTTTCTATATCTATAAACCCACTTTTCCAATCTCAACTTCAGTTGGGTAATGTTAGAAAGTCAGGATTTCTGCAAGGGTTTATTAATTTAATGGCACCAACTTCACCACTGCAACATGCGAAGATGATCTATACCTGCTCCTATAGCTATAGACCCCCTTTTCCTTTTGCTCACAAACCCAACTATATTCTCCACCCAATCCTCACGCAACCAACCAATAAATGGCGTGCAAACAGGTCACCAAAAGAAACTTGGACCATGGCATCTGTTTAATAAGCAAAAGAAGATGGTTTTATAACTTGGCAAACAAAATGACTCGCTGAAGTACAGACTCCATATCCACATTGCAACAGCAACCTTGCCAGCAATCATCACATCAGTGGCTCTCATCATGACCATCTGGCAGAGAGTGCCTGCATCCGTACAAGTTATCGAACTTGCTCTTGAGTAACATCGTAATCATTGACAAGTAATAGTAGGGAAGAGCAGCGATCCATTAGCTTGCATCTGGTACAGCCTGTGAACACTGGTAGTAGTTTCCTCAGATACACCAACCAATCTATCCTGTCATCTTAGTCGATATTTGAGGACAACATCAATATCTCTCAAGTGCAAACATTTCAGCTGTAGCTTGAAGGTGATGCATTGACATTCCAACAGAAAACTTTATAGCCTGCCAACATACCTAACTCGCTAGAAGAAGCTCATATAAGGCTTGCAAAGAAAAATGCCACCTGCTTGCCGCCGAACATTCTTCCATACTCGACTAGGACGATCCGTGACATGCCTATGAGGGGGTGTCTGCATTCACATGAGTTACATCGGGGGAAAACAAGTAAAGTCGACAAAAGAGAATCCTTGTAATAATTTTCATCAGGTCTCCTGGTACAACGAACTCTCACTGTCACATAGTCGATGTTTTGATCAGAAATATGCTCCTGAAGGGAGAATCCCGAATCAGAGGATGCATTGATATTGCAAAGAAAACAACATAGTTGGACAACCTGCTCACTGGAATACGAATGGACAGAAGGCTTCACACTATAGACTGCCACCATACCTTCCGCCGCACTGGCTTCCATAATCGACTATTGTAGGAGCCGTGACATGCCATTGGGGGGGGGTGTCTGACTATTCACAAAGCGCGGGGAAAACGAAGCGACAGAGTGGAGAAGTAAGGGCCTGCAACACTAGCTTGAAGCTTCATCTGTAACCGTCATACAGACCCACGCGACCAGCAGGGAAGGTGCCCAAGGTTCTAAGCCTTACGACAGTCCACACAAACTAACAACAACAAAGAAACTCCATCCAGTCTCCTCACACAGCCAGGGTAGGAAGAAGGAAGGTGTCCAGGAGAAACCATGAGAAAACACCTTGACAGACAAGATTTCGATGGCTTCTCAACCACTCCACACGCAGTCTATCCAAGTAAAATCTCACGCGGTCTGAGAGGATAAGCAGGCAGTCAAACCAGAAGCAAGGAATATTTGCAAATCAGAAATAATAAAAAAGTGCGACCACCAGCAAGGATTCCAACACTCTAGATTTTATTAACTCCACCCTCCACGCCAAGAAGGAGATAAAGCCGACCGTGAAAAAATTACAAGTCTATGATGGGTAACGTGGCCTAAAAGGCTTAATAAATGAACACAAAATTTTATAATTTATTTACACAAATAAAAAAAATATAACTGACACGAATTCATTTATTATTACAATAGTTTTCTCCATATAATTCTCATAAGCAAAAAGGTATAAGAAATTTTGTATGATTTACTATTCAACCTGAGAAGATTAAATCGCATACAGACGAGCAAGCAAGAGGAAGTAAGAGTCGAATTATCCATTACTCCCAATGATTAAAACAACATGCGAACAGGCTTAAGCAACCAAGCGAAGAAAACTAGAGGTTGACGTTCCAAAGTGAACACGAAGTAGGGAACGACCATGGCACCAAGACGGGTAACCACTTCTTCAGCGCAGGACAGGGTAAAAGTCACCTAACGATAGAAAAGGGGGTTCAATTCAGCATTCAATGACACGCAAAAAGGACAAGGACGTAACAGTGAAAGTTGATGCCGAATAGGGCATTACAGTAGTCCATGCATATCCTAATCCATCCATCCTTCTTAATACTAATCACCATTCAACTAACCCATTCTAACTCATCAAGAGGCTTGATAATCCTAGACTTCAACATGGTATCAATCTCTTCTTTGAACTTTTCGTGCAAGTTTGGGTTCATTTTGTAAGGCCTCTTTCTAACTAGTCACACACCCTCTTTATTCTTTATTGTCATCTCACCTAATGATTCATGCACACCTTTAAGTTCATGGTACCCTCTAGGGAACAAGTCCTGGTAATCCCTTAGTAACTCTATGAGTTTTTCCACTTCAGAGTTTGACCAATAGTCTCCAATTATGGCTTCCTTAGGCTTATTATTCATTCCAATATTCACCCACTTTATCTTAATAGGTTCATGATAGGCATGCCTGGTCTTATCCACATTGTCCAGTTACTCACGCCTCCCTGTTGAATGGTTTATATCCAGATTATCTACTTCTTCATCATCCACTAAGTAGACCATTTTTCCTTTTTCTTTCTCAAGGAAAGCACATTGAATTAATGTTGCATTGGCCTTTGGTTCTTCACCAAAATTTACTCCCAAGTCTTCCTTATCTAATAACTCCTTAAGGAGCTCTTCAGCCTTAGCGTTATCTCCCATAGTCAAGCGCTTTATAACTTTCAATGCTTCTTCCACCGAAGGATTTGTAGAGAAGAAGTCAAATGTCTGGGCCATTCCTGCAATTAAATTCTACCAATTTCCAATTTCTCTATATAGTTCTACATACATAGACCAAGCACGGGTGAAACCTTGTAAAGTGGAATAAAACTGGTACACCCATAATGAAGGTGATAAAGCTTCCTGCCCTTCTATCCAAAGTCTCTCACACTTCTTAAAATGGTGCGGAACAGGATGATTACTGTGATAAGTACTAATTTGAGTAGGTGCATTGCTCCTGAAGAACCTAGGAGTAAGAGAAATCCCAATTTCATTGCATCCTACAAGATTATCCCTTTGGGTCACCCATACTGGCAAAAAGGATAATTCATCAGACAAGTTAACTAAAGTGGCACATTTTATAGCAAGTAATTTAAAGGATAATTCATCCATACTGGCAAAAAGGTTTGTGCATGAATTTTTCTGATTACATGGATTTCCGAAAATAATAATTTCAGACAAGGACTCAAGGATAACTTCCAGATTTTGGCAAACATTGTATGCTGCCTTAGGGAAAAAACTGAACATAAGTTCTGCCTACCATCCTGAAACTTATGGTCAAACTAAAAGAGTAAATCAAGTACTAGAAGATTTACTAAGAATGTATTGCATGGATCAGCAATATAGATGGGAAGAGTATCTTCCCTTGGTTGAATTTACCTATAATAATACCTAACATTCTTCCATTCAGATGGCTCCTTTTGAGGCCTTATATGGTCATAGGTGTAGAACACCAATAAGCTGGGATAATCCTGAAGATAGAGTACTAATTGGACCTAAAATGCTATCAAAAATGGAAAAACAAGTTAAATTAATCAAAGAAAGATTGAAAGAAGCCAGAAATAGATAGAAAAGTTATGCAAATTTAAAAAAGAATTGACATAAAATTTAACATGGGAGATACATTTTTTCTTAGGGTCAAACAAAAAAAGAGTTCCATTTCATTTGGTAGATCAGCCAAACTATCTCCTAGGTTTGTAGGACCATTTGAAGTCTTAGAGGTCGTTGGACTAGTAGCCTACAAGTTAGCATTGCCTCCCACTCTATCCAAGATACACAATGTATTTCATGTATCCTTGCTTAAGAAATATGTACCTAATTTAACACATGTATTTGATTGGGATTCATTGTAGGTCCTGGATCCAGGGGTAATCATGGTTGAGCCTATAAGGATATTGGAAACCCATAAGTTGCACTTGCAAAACCATGAGGTTTCACAATGTAAGGTCCAGTGGGACCAATACTCTGAAGAAAGTTCCACTTGGGAAAATCTCAAAGATATCCAAACTACTTTTCCACATCTGTTTGATTGATTTTAAAGAATATATTTTTGTCTTAGTGTTAAATTCAGCTTTTTTGTAAAGAGGTAGATAAGTAAATCCTGTAGATAAGTTTACAACTGAATATTGGAACTAAGGTACTTTTTGATGAATAGTTACTATTGGAGATTTTGTAATGAACCTACAAAATATGTTGTTTTAAGTACTAATGTGTTATGTCTATAGATTATGTGACTGATTTTCTAGATATATAAGGGGTGTTGTGACCTTTATGATTCAGCTGAAATGATATTGATACAAATTTTAAACACATTTGAAATATATTAATGCCACAAATGAATGATGGGTTTAGTTCTTCTATTTATCCTGAAATCATCGAGACGATGATTATTCTAAGGGGTGGAGTATGTAACATCCCAAATTTATTATAAGTTAAATTAACTACGGTTAAGTCTAAACATGATTAGACGAGATCATCATTAGGTATAAAATTCATTTGACTCATCATCTTTTGCTGCGGGGCATGGCATTGTGGAACAAATAACCCCGCAGGGCCGCACCCACCTTGATGATCCCTCCTAAAACATGATTAGGCCTTAATCATAGCTTTACGAGAATATTCAAATTATTATTATTTACGGACTTGGTGATTTTTTTCATTTGTTTGAATATTTTATATGGAACATGGGAATTCAAATAATTATTACGATAACATATTGTTGGCAGTATGTGGACTTATATTATGATGATTAATTTTACCATTAAAGTTAAATATCAATTAAAATTTAAATTTTAAAAAAATCATTATTAATTTGTGAAATTATATATTTAAATCCTAAAAGGATTTGGCATGTAAATCAAAAGTTAAAAAGTATAATAATAATAACAATTTAACATTTAAAATCTAAGAGTTTTAAAAAGGGACACGCCTTCATCTGACACCAAGTATGTGGTATCACGGCATGCATTGAAGCATGAAGCAACACTTGGAAGCCCAAAAATTCTCCATTATAGTATAGTTTCTTCATTATGATTTCTTTTTTTCTCCTTTCTCTGCTTTCATTTTTCTCTTCTGGAATATCTACGTGAGTTTTGGAGGAAAGAAGGATTCAACATTGGTGGAGCGGAAAGAGTAAGAGGTTGTTGATTTTTGGTTTATTTCAGGCATGAATATCTTCTCCTTTCTCTGCAACATTATTTGTAAATAATGAGGAAATATACATTTTGTTTTAAATGGAAATTAAATGAATTTGTGGATAGCTTCTGATTTAATTACTTGGAAATGAAATCTAAAAAGGAAATTGATGGATTATGTATTCTCCTAACTTTCCTTTGTGTGATTTTAGCTAAATCTAGAAAAAAAAAATGTAGATGGGTGTTCCTAATCAATTTCTATTTTATTTAATTTTCTATTTAAATTTGATTTCTGGAAACCCAAATGTATTTCTGCATCTGGGTTTTATTATAGTCAACAATAAGTTATTTGTATGAGCAAAGTGATTTATGGGTAGTGCGAAAAATGTGTTTACTAGGTATTTCATCATTTTTCTTGATATATTTGCTTCCAGATTTCAATAATTTCTAAACAGAAAAGAAATTAATGCTGGAATGAACTAATCTGGATATGTATAAGTTGATTTTCCTGTAGATATAGTTTTATTAACGATTGAAAAATAAATTAGTTTTAACAGTCTATGTAAGATGACTTAGTTTTTCTCAAAGGATTTCGTTACTGGAAGTGTTAGAAACTTATGGTTGTTATTCTATGCAAATAGACTTCAAAATTATCTTCCTGTGGTATGTGGGTCAATTTGTTTTGTTGATCTGTCAGTTAGCTAAAAAAACATGTTTAAATGATTCAATAAAGGAGTTTTTACACTACTTAGTTGGACTGTTCCTCTGTGTGTGTGTGTGTGTATTCTGATTTTTTTGAATAAATTTATTGTGCGTTTAACAGAGCTGCTCATTACCTAGAGGGAATATGTCTAAATTATATTTGGAAATGATGATTTCAAACTGTTTTGTTCGTTGATTGCAAGGTAAGAAAAATAATAGTTGAATTTGTACCATGTGAAGCATGAATTGCTTGTGGTTAAATCAGAATTCGGATGTGGAATGATTATGGTTTGAATACGTCCTAATTCTTGTGATTAGAGTGAAACATGATTGCTGAAATAGAAATTGGTTGTTCTATTAGTGTACATTCATAGTTGTATCTTGATATAGAATAGATAATAATACATTCTCCGTTGTATTACCATGCATTGTTGATAAAATAACTTGTGTATCGTTTCATATTTTATTAAATAATTGCATACAAAATTGGAGATAGTATTAATGCCAGTTCATTTTGAACTGAAAACATATCACTACTCCAGTTTTGCAGGACAATTAGCCATCACGTTCGGATGTGCAGAAACTTGTGTCTTATGAAGTTTAATCATAGCATGGATCTAAATAAGATACTTTGATTTCAATTTGTAGAGGGATGATATCCCATAATTTTGACTAAATTTATTGGGATATCGGACCCATTGTTAATATTCAAACCTCACTATGTGAGAGTTACCATAATAGTTATATATTTCACCTTAATGGAAGATGTAATTTATGATTTTAGTAAAGAGATGATTACCTTGTATGAAATAATATCTCAATATGAGTAAATTCTAAATTCTAGAAGTAAGAAATCTTACTTATCATAAATTGATATATTAATTTATTTGATATTTGTCAATGTATCAAGCCGATAGTTGGACAATTATTGTCACAATCAATTGTCTTTAATTTCTAAATTAAATAAGTTATTTCATGGTGTAGCTAATCGAAGGAATAATTAAATATACATGTTTA
Source organism: Taxus chinensis (assembly GCA_019776745.2). Taxonomy (NCBI): domain Eukaryota; kingdom Viridiplantae; phylum Streptophyta; class Pinopsida; order Cupressales; family Taxaceae; genus Taxus; species Taxus chinensis. The sequence continues at coordinate 349,360,785 of CM034155.1, read as the reverse complement.
ATATATATTTAATTCATCCTTTCGGTAAACTTGGTACTAATATAATAATATGGTAAATCACATTGTATAAAGAATAGAAGAGTATCATTGTAAAAGGTAATTTAAGGGTAAAGAAACCAAGCATTAGGAAAAGAGAAACTAAATGGGAAGATAAATAGATGAAAAGATCCATTAGGCATATAAAGGTATAAGTATATGCGAAATGCTGAAATAGATTCATATCGGCGTAACGAGTGTACTTATCTCATGATGATCCTAGTTGTCCTTTGGCATTTATCTCAATATAAACTCTTGGAAGATAGGTTAAATTGGAAATAAAGTAAATACAAACTATAAGATCTAGATAATTATTAAAGGGATAGTTGTGAGGTGGCAGAAGACTTAAACTCATAAGACTAGTGTGTTGTCTTGAGTTTAGTTGTAACCTGCATAGTGGAAAACTTTGGCCAAAGTAATGCATTAATGGTTGTGCATTGTTTGATCACCTAGTCCTCCAATTAAACTAAAATTTATAGTAACCTGATCATGGGAAGTGTAACACTGAACATTAGGTAGGAAATGGTCAGATACCGTAATATGAAGTTGGAAAACTAGCTTCGTGGTAGACCCAAGGACTTTCACATAGTTCCCATGACCTAAAAAAAAGGTTAAGCCAGAATTCTAATAAGCATTATCACTCAAAGAAATGGAAAAGGGAGATTATGGAGATCTGCATACACCCTTCTCAGCCGCACATGGCTTACATAGATGTTATCAGATAAGATCAAATAAAAAAATTTATTTAAAGAATTTGATTAAATAAATTTGTATGAATGCAGCTATGTAATCTATTTTTATGTATGTTTAAAAAAATATCCCCATTTTCCAGTTCCAATAATTTTGAGCGTTACACATCATCTACATTTTCTTCTTGTTTATCTTCTTCACAAGGAGCATGAGGCATGAAACACCTATCACACCAATCAATGACTTCAGTCTCTTCCACCACAACAACTCTGGTAGCAAAAGGATCAGGTACCATTCTACTTTCTCTACCTTGAGGCTATCTATACTCAAATCCAATAGATCATTTTCCTCTATCATCAGTTCTTTGATGATTTGTAGGTATATCTTGGCCTTGTTTCCTGTGTTGTCCTTTGGAACTCTATCTAACTCCTTTCTCAGCTTGGGCTAGCTTGCAGGAGATATCCTTGACAGCGCCTGCCAAATTCTTCACAACTTCTTCCAAATCAGTAGCCTTGCTTTTCTGAAGATTTTCTAGGTTAACCAGCTTCACACCATCACTCTTTGGAGGTTTTCTAATTTCTTGGGTTTTTTTCTCTATTTGTAGGGCCATGGTGAATGCTTGGCTTAAGTTGGTACAGTTCTTGTCCCTCAAGTAGTAAGTATCCTTTTTATTAAATGCATCAGTATATTTGATCAAACATGACTCATCACATGGCCTTATCTTAACAAGAAATATCCTCAAGGTCTTATTGAACCTTGTATTGAATTCATGTACTGACTCATTGGGATTCTTGTTGATGTTTTCAGATTCTGATAAAAGAAACCTAGGGTCAGTCCTATCACCATATTATAATCTAAATGCATTGCTCATCTCATCCCAAGAGTCAATAGAGTTATCTGGCAATGCTTTATATCAGTCCCTAGCATTCTCCTCTAGAGTTTGAACAAATAATATGATGTATACATCTTCATGCTCAATCTCAAAATATTCCATCATATTGAGGAAGAGCTTTAGATGCTGGTCACCAGTAATAGCATTATTTCCCTGGAACTTTGGCATTTTGTTCCTTACATCTTGAGGCACTGCATTAGGGTAACCAGCCATTCCCAAAAAATTTATAGGTCTAAAGGTGTTTACAATAAATGGAGGCCTGGGTTGAGCCATATTGATTTGAGGGGGTGATCCTGGAGGGGTGAAAAATTGATGGGGGGGAGAAGGTTCTTGGAACATAGGAGTATAATTTTGAAAATGGATACCCTCCAAAGGCCTTGCTTCTTGGAAATTCCTATCAACCTCAGAAAACATAGGTGCAGAGTGTGAAGCAAACCTTTCAAAATAAAATGAAGGTCCCTCTCCAGCTGGAGAGTTCAATTCCACAAAGAGGCTACCTGATTCAAATGCACTTGAGCTGCAATCTTTAATGATGGTTCATTCACTTTCATCAATGGAGATCCCCCTTCTTGTCTGCTGATCTCCCACAACTCTCCAAGCTTTTCTTCCTTCTGAATTTTCTTTTCTTAACTCATGAAACAATGTCCTAGTAGGATCCCTAGCAAATAAATATCTTCTTCCTTCCATCTTTGCAAATATTAGTAACAAACCTTACTTGATAGAGGTTTAAGACACTGGTCCTTATCAGAATCAAATCAATAGGGAGTCGCCACTAAGGATTTTCATCTTAGTTGTGTGAATGCACTAAAATGTTCTGTCAAGTGTCTGTCAGCACTAGAAACTAGAACTGAAAAAATCTGACCTTTCTTTACCAAAATTTATCAATAAATACCATTGCAAAACATGTGGAAACTAGAGAAGTTGCATACAACACTTGTGACTTTGGAACCTCTTACAAACCTGAACATGGGATGATTTTTTAAAAATGGATTTCTAGAACTTTAGAGAATACAAGAAATGTTTACCAGGGTATGAGTATGAACTGTATCACAATGTCCCCGATAACGACACCACTAGTGTTGGTGTTGTTGACGAGATAAATAGATATGAATTGGAAGTGAAATAGTAAATTAGTCTCAACAATGCAAATTATTTCCTAGGAGATCCAAATAGTCACCAGAAATGGCGCCACTAGTGTTGGTACCCAAATTTGTTCTCCTTTTCAAGCCAAGCAGCATCACATATTTAATAGGGAGCTTAGAGGTAGATAGATCATAGATGTATGTCATTTTATAGCCGAGAAAAAATCTAGTTGTCCCTTTATTACTTGGATTTTTGGAGAGATGGATAGCACCTCAAAAGGATATGATATTATCCTAACTATTCTAGGTTGTGCCTTTTAACCAAGGTAAGAGAACCTATTTTGTAACCTCTGTCATTTGAAAGGAGATACAGTCACCTTTCTTTTGCATAAATTTTGTAAAGAAGACCTTGGGGAAAATATGATCAACACACCAGATCTGACTCTCATGAGTTGTCATTTATAGATTATGGAGATATCTTCACAACAAGGCAAAGGTTACTAAAGACATTTGAGACCCTGATCTGTTTTGCATACTTTAGTAAAGGGGTTTTGGTCTAGTGTGGGTACACAAAGCAAAAATAGGGGTAGTATGGGTAGGATTGGTTGTTGTTAAATGAATTTTTGTGGGAGGGGAGACAGGATGGACTTGACTCATAAGACCCTTGAGAGCTTACGCAAAATGGAAATATTTAATCAACAAAATGCCACAAAAAAGTAAATTGTTTCCTCAACTAGAATATGTGCTTCAATGGAGGGCTAGATTAGCACTCTTTCACACAACCTGTGGTATTCTATCTTCAACGCTCAAGTCATAGGACCCAATAAAGCACCAAGATTTAAATCAACTCACACCTGAGGTACACCCAGAGGCTTACAGAGAATTTCTATCAACAAAATGAAAGAAAAGTGATTTTAAACCATTTATCCCACTCCCAGATGAAGGCTCTTCTGAGAAATAAAATTACAGATGCCAAAAAACTATCACAAGGACTAAGACTTGTGTGATTGGACCCTATTTTGGTACAATATTTCAATAGAAACAATAAAAACTACTCATATGCATTCAGATATTAAATAAATACACTTTACTCAAGATTAAAATAGAATAACTCAGAGTTTCATCTAATTTATCAGCAAGGGAAAGTTTCCAAAACAATCTAAAATATTTTCAATGGTTGTACACTTGTAACCACCTTGACATGATAAAATTTGACACAAAGAGAGATATACAAGCTTCTCTAGACGGTTTCTCAAAATGGATGGGCTCTGTTAAGCTTTTTCTGCTGGAGAAAATCAATCCTGGTCTTTCCAAAAACTCTCAACCATTTGCACGATGAATTTGTGCCATTTATATTATTTCCAATAGAGCCCCTTCCTCCTAAAAGATAAAAATTTTAAATGCACTAGTGCTCACCATGATTCTTTCGTGATTCACAAAATCAGATTTGTAAAAACCTCTATGTGTTCGAGGGAAAATCTCCTCGGTTTCTTCCTGCAGTCAACTCCTTTCTTGGGCAATACACACCTCCATCCATTCACCAACCACTTTTAACCCATATCAATCAAATTTGGCCCCTTGTGTGCTCAAGAGAAGAAAAATAGAAAATCAGATTAGGCCTGAGAGTCAAACTGCTTTAATGGCGAAATATGCCTCCAGATCTCCTCCACCAAACTCTAGATATCAAAATTTACTCGCTCCTCTGCTTGACATGTAGAAAATAATAAGAAATCATGAAGATTTGCCCTTTCAAGAGATTTACAGAAAAATGGGGGGAAAATCAAATTTAGATGCTCAATAGCCTTTGATCTTTGATTTTGAATGTGGGCCATCCACATGGAAGATGCAAAAACAGGCTTGGGGGTCTTCCTTTGACCTTTTCTAACCCTTTTGAAAAAATGGAAAAATTTCCCATTTTGCTCCGCACCTCCGCTTCTGAAAAATGGGCCTGACATGTGTCTTGAGGCGGGACCCAAAAGAAATGCGGAGAAATTCTACCATTTGACTCTCTTTTGGAAAATGGAAAATTTTCCAAGTTTTCCCTGCAGCTCCGCCCTTGAGAAATACTTTTGACACATGTCCCAATGTGGGTCCCAGTGAAATTATGCTTCCCCTTTTGCTGTTAACTCTTTTTTTCTCAAAAGGAAATTTTTCTAATTTTCCTCCATGGGTCCGCACCTCCTCCGTTGACCAGGGTAAAACATTGACTATTTCCCATTGGGCTCGTGGGCCATTTTTGCTATTTTAACATTTACGAAGCAAAGAGGTGGAAATTTTGAATTGCCTCCGATGGTCCGCCTCCCCACCCCCTATGACTTTTCAAATTGCAACGTTTCACCAAGACACACCTTGAGGTGGTCCAAAAAATTTGATACTTTGAATGAGCGCGAGCTCGCCACATGTCCTATTTCAGAAAATTATGAATAAATGCTTGAAGCTCAGCAGAAGGCACCACATTTCATGCTCCGAGGCAGTCCCCTTTTGGTCTTTGAAAAGTCTAAGTAAAATTCAAAGAAAGCATAGGCCTCCACATGTCAGCCTGGCACTTCTTTATAATGAAACTCAAGGGCCGGTCCCCGAACATGTGTGGTTCCTCCACGTGTCTCCATGGCGCAACTTCAAGATGGCACCTGTTGTCGCCAAATCACTGCACCCCCCGAATGGCCAGGATGTGAATAGGACGTTCGGTGCGATTGGGACACATGGGATCACCTCTCAAGCTGTGGGACTTGGGCTCGAGGTGAACCTCCGGAGAAGGCCGGCTTCCTCTTCCTAAACTAAGTGCTGTACTACTCCTAGTGTAACAAAAATGATTATCTAGTCCTATGCTAACATTTTCATGGGGTTTTAGGGAAAGAGATTTACAGAAATGAAACTATACTAGGGATGGTGATGCACCGAATAAAGGGTGTCTTCAGATTCAGGAAGGGTTAATTTGAAGAGGGTGTGTGCACCACAGGTCAACTTCACCTACTGCAACTTAGAGAGGGTACATGATACCACAGACTAAGAGACACGCGTTCCCTTGGTTAAACTGTATCAGACTGAGAAATATACCAGTTTCCCAGTGAAGAAGGATGAACTCAAGAAGGGTGAATAGACACCACAACTCAACTGCATGCAATACTCCACCACTCGATAAGCACAGAACTCCAAGAACCTGCAATAGAACTTAAACTTGCACAGTGTACCTGCAAGTATGAGAAAGGCACAAAAAAGCATAGAAGGATGAAAGGACCGAGATTAGTCACAAAACACACACTTTTATTGCTTCAATAACATGCACAATGCATCATACATTCAGAAGAGGCAATAGTTGCCATTACAGTCTTGAAGAGGAGGCTTGAAAGTTCTCTCAACACACAAGAACAACTTGCAGAAGAGAGAGGATTTTTGAAAAGTATACACTCGCCTGAGATATCTAACTGTCCAACTTGTCTGAACTGTTGGAACCCTTTGAAATGAGCTTCCAACTTACATTTATAGAAGAATATGTGAGAAAGAAGAGGAAATGGTCATAATTACATTCCTAAATTGAAGGCCCATGATGTATTTATTGCAGTTAGTTGAACTACCTGAGAAGGTTCCATCATGGGTCATTAATTGCCTGATGACCAAGTCTTCTCAATTAATTAAAAGAATATTTAAATAAAATATTTAAATAATAATAATAAATATTATTATTAAAATATTTAAATAAAAATATTAATTTAATTAATATAATGGTGGGACCCCCCCGTTGACCCGTTTGACTTGAAGAGTAGGGGGGTCCATGTGGATAGAGTCTAGACATATCCCAACTTGACGAGCTTCGAGCAACATACCGAACTCACCGAGCTCTCAATCTGCATTGAGCTCTTCTCACCTCTTCTAATGCTCATCATCGGGTCATTCAGACTGCAACTCGGCTCATCCTAAGTCACTTATTTCGCTGACAACCGAGCTTGAATCTCTATTGACCAGTGACTCGGCACGAGTTTAGCTTGTCGAGCTCTCTTTGAATTTTCAGTTTGGCATTAATGCTTGATGAAATAAACAAAGTTAATTAGAATGAATTACTGAGCAGTTGTATGCTCGAGCTATTCACTTGACTTGGTTCCCATCCAAGCGTTCCCCGACTGACTCACTCGGTTATCTGAATCTTTCATGCGAGCTTTCTCCCGAACTTATTTTTAACGTGAACCGTGTCTTAGTCTTATGCATATGGCTTATGCAGCGAATTCTTTCCTCCGAGGCACTTGACACCTAGATCGGTTCCTCAACCCATTCCAATTTGAACCTCTTGCTTGCAATGGATACCTCACCGTGTGTAAAGTACCGAGCCCCACTGCCTTCATTCTTAGAGTCGTCCTTACATGTTTGTGTGCTCAACTAGCATTTTTATTCTCGAACCTTTACCGTTTTCTGTGATGTATCCATGCAAAACCATTTTCTATAAATTCTTCGACCTCAATTGCACACTTTATTTTTCAATTGGCTCTGCAATGACTATTCTTGATTCAGACTTGGCATTTAATCCGTGAATACTACACTCTTAGAGCGAGCTAAGCCTGACTCCATTCGACTTGCTATGACTGCCAACTTCTCCTAAGCCTCATCGTTTTGGTGCTACTGCAGAACATCTCGTCTGTTCCTCTTCACTCCATGTGAGGTGAACTAAAACAAACATGTTCTGATGAGCCCTCAAGTTCTTTTACCGATGAGCTCCTTATTGTCACAGGATTTTTGACTCAGTGAATTCCATTTGAAACTCTTTCAGTGCCGAGTTATTTCCATCGTAGCCCGGCCGACTCGTACTTATCACCTAATTGACCGAATCGCTCCATGTGATTTGGTTCGCCTTCGCTCGTGTCTTACTGATCGAACATGAACTCAAATGTATTGAATTCCACATTGAAACTCCGGAATCGTCTTTATTAATAGACCGGCATACTCGTTTTGAACCCCGCTTTTCATTCTATCGACGTCTGAGTTCATTTTCTCTCTACACTACGCTTGTCGTCATGTCCCTCCCCTCACATGAAGCTTGCGACTCGAATCCATGATTATATGGCATAGGTAGATGTGAGCTACACCATATACTCATTTTTCCAGAAATTAAAAGATCCTTTATGTTACAATTCGCAACACATAAAAGAAGCCCTTCAAAAAAATACGTTGAACAACTGGGGCAACCAAAAGGACCTTGGAAAAATGTACAGGTAACAACCATATGAATTCTTTCTTAGTCGCGGATCAAAGCTAATAGAAATAAAGCTAGATAAAACTAGCTTGAAACTGTAGTATATCGTCCATTGTTTAAAAACAAGCTTCTCTGAATCTGGTAAAAGAATACTTTTATTGTCTGATTGGACGTATCTAATGGAAGGGTATAAATATTGCCTGCTGCACACAGAGTTTCTCAAAGAGACCATTTACGAGTGACAGAGATGTGAGTCGTGACATACAAAACGGCCGACCAGGTATTTCAGAGTTGACCTTCGCATTCGTTTCGTTTCTAGGAGAAGGAATGCTGAGCAATATGAATCGTTTCATTCTGCACCGTTTCAAAACTTCATCTCCTGGTTCGGGCAAACTTTATGAAGCCTTGAATGACGTGACTCCAATCTATCATACACGGCAGTGAATGTTTGTTTCCTGCAACTGCCCGCTGGAGGCGCTGAAAACGGCTTCTACTGTATTGCAACACGTCTGCTCCCTGGTTGATGATTTTCTCTCGCGGCCACCGAACTGGACGAGTTTTGAGCACTCTGCTTTCCTGTTACTCGATATCATTTGACAAATATCTGCATAATGAGACGAGCGGCCTGTAGCCTCCGCAGAAATTGGTATCACGTCGCGTTTTTTCCATGACCCGCTCTAATTCACAACTGTCCTATTAATCCTCCCGGTGACTCGCACAAAGACTCGGACCACTCCAACTGCGCGGGGTTTTCATGACGGATTGCCATCTTAATTTTTCCCATTTGGCAGTGTTTGCCTGAATCTCCCCTTCGCGGAAGTTTAGTCATGGTTTGCCAAACCAATATTTCCACGGTTGGCAGTTTGACCCGATTTCTCCAACGCGAAGTGAACAGCCTCAGCGCGGGATTTAACAGCTTGGCCCGCCATCATCAAATTTCCGCTTGGCATTGCTTGCCGGAATCTCCCCTACGCGGAGTGAACAACATGGTTTGCCATCTTAATTTTCCCATTGGCACTGGTCGCCTTATTTCCCACGTAACGGCCCCTCGCATGAAGCTTGCGACTCGTCTCTACGAGCCCCGAGTGTTTTCATTGCTGAATAACTCCCGCCGAGCCTTGTTTATCCTTACCGGGCTCTATTTCCTCTGAATCAGCGAGCTTCTCATGAGTTTCACCAAGCTCTACGCATCGAGCAGATCTGCCTTCGACTGAACTCAGTCACTAGATTGCTTCAATGCAGCTGTGTTGCCCATAACCCAAAGCGCTCTGCGAGCTCGTGTCAATGTCACATTCATGTGGCGAACATCAGCTATAAAACCAACCCCATGATTTGCAGCTCGGACACAAGACATAATGATTATATCACGCTGCTGGCCTTGAAAGGCATCTACCGTATTGCTATATAAACCTTTTCCTTCATCAAATTTGAGGACAACATCAAACTCTCGGTGTAAACATTTCAGCTGTAGCTTGTAAGGTGTGATCATTTCAACAGAAACCTTTATGCTTGCCAACCTAGTGACTCGTTGAAGATGCTCGTATAATTGCAAAGAAAATTATGCTCCATGAATATTCTGATATGAAACAGTTATACCTCTATGAGATCCGCTTCCATGAACTACATCGTAAAACGAGTAAGATCTCGATAGAGAATTTTTGTAATAAATTTCCTCAGGTTTCCTAGTAACACTCCCACTGTCACTTAATTGATTTTCATAAAAATATCTTGAAGGAAAATCCCGAATTTGAGGATGCATTTGATGCTGAACAGATAAAAACATAGTTGGGCGACCTGCTTGTTGGAAGTGCTCAAAAGAACTCTTACTATACTGCAACATGCTTGCTGCCTGTGCACCGAATACTCGACCGAGGAAGGTCTGAACACCATTATAATTCACAGCTCTTTTTAAGATGTCGGTTTGACTCAATTTTACATTGGTATTCGATGGTGCTTATACTTTCTTCCTGGGTTGATAGAAGTCCTTCCATTATGTAATTACAAACCCGAGATTCAATGATGTTGAACCTCCCATATCTGCATAATTTCATATCATCTCGGTCAAACAAGATAATTCTCCCAAGTGGTTGGTCGAGCACTGTCTCAATGGATTAAACCTGGCATCATGTTGACTTTGACTCTCCCTGACTTGGCCTTCAGAGCTTTTTGCATCGATCTCCACCGAGATCCTTGTACAGTTCCTTTCATTCGTCAATTTTCAACGAGCTATATTTTGCATTAACAAGACCATCGTCGAGCTCTTACAACTGAGAGTCTCCACTGAGATGATTTCTGAGATGACTATCAATTTGACACCGGGTTCTTTATCAACTCGACCCTGAACTCTTCACTGAGTCGAGATCAACTGGGTGCCTTTCGATGCTAGGTGATCTCTTCATATGCAATTTAGGAATTATTTTTTAATTATTGCATCTCGATAATAACCGAAGGTGGGTTCCTGGGACTATTATTTTATTTTGAACGTGATAGGACCCCGTTGTCCAATCTTGCCAGGTGTGCAAAATTGGATAACAGCACCCAAAGTAGAGACCCTGGATGAGTGCAAGCTAGCCAAGTGTCCTGTTCCACCAAACTGTATCCATTTGCATAAAATTTGTCTAAGTCCAGACCAAGTAGCGGAAGCTTCCACATGTCCTCCCAGTGTTACTCCAAGGAAAAGCCCAAAATCATATCTTCAAATGAGAACCATTCATCCACATGTCCTGGACTTCCTGAAAACCTTTTGAAATTTGTCTAAGTATGCGAAAACCAACAGAAGCCTCCATGTGTCCTGGACTTCCCGAAAACATTTTGAAATTTGTCTAAGTATGGGAAACCCAGTGGAAGCCTCCACGTTTCTCTTTCCTATCAACCTTCCACGTGTCCTCCCGACACTACTTTAAATCCAAACTAAGAATTTGATTCTCGAACGAGCATTTTTTCTTCATGTGGACACATTTTAAGGTTGAAGCTTTTTATAGTATTTCTAAAGTATTAAGCTGATCTGCATCCAACCAAGAGGTACCATGTTTCCCTGTCGATTGAATGATGCAAATTTTACTGGGAGAAACACCCGTCAAACTGTAAAAAATAGAGAAACGTCCATTGGATCTAGAAAATGAGGTTTTTTTCAAGGAAAAAGAATTTAAATTATTGTAAGGCTCAAACAAAATCCTTAGGGACACATCAATTCATTTCTCCTTGATTATTTTAGGGAAAAAATGGAAGGGACAATAGATCTTGACTGGGGAAAATGGAGGAAACGAGAAAACGTGAGTTCTTAAGAAATAGAACATGGGAGACCCAAAATACAAAGATATTTCAAAGGAAAAAAGGAACCATGAGAAAAATACAGAGCCACACATGATCCTTGACCCAGAAGCAGACTAAAAATAGAAATAAGACTGACCAAGCACCATATGGGGAAGGAGAAAATGACAGAGGCTGTGAATGAATAATTTTTCAAAGGCACAGATGGGGCGAGACCATTTTGAGAACCAACAAAGTCCATAGAAATGGTGTCCCATTTCCATTCTAGTATAGCATGAGGAAAGAGAAGGTCAGTTGGATGCTGACGCTTGGCCTTAACCCTTTAACACTCTTAACAACGTGACACAAACTGAGCCATGTCTCTTTGAAGTTCTCTCCAATGGTACAGCTATCTCAAGTTGACGTGCATCTTCTTCACCGTGGGATGGGCTAAATAAGGTGCACGATGAGCCTATATCAAAATTTCCTATCTCAATCCTCTATTGGTAAGAACATATATCTAACATCTGTGTCTAAGAGTACTATATGCATCTAATGAAAATACATCAAATCTCCCCCTGAGGGGTCTCTGAGACTCAATCTTTTCTCTGACTACAAGGTAGAAACGGTCATGAGGAAGCTGTTACAAAGTTCTACTTCACAAATCTGTACCCACTGAATTAACCATAGCCACATGTATCCATCTTCAGGGCATCTACAGCTACATTCTCCTTCCCCTTCACATGCTCTATCTCTATGTCATACTCATACATCAACTCCATCCAATGCCGTTGACGAGCATTTAGATTGGGTTGCATGAAGAGGTGGTGAAGACTCAATTGATCAGTCTGAAGTGTAAATCTCTGGCCAAGAAGGAAGTGTCTCCATCGAAATAAGGTGTGCACAACTCCTGCAATCTCAAGATCATGAATTGGATAATTAATCTCATAATCCTTAAGCTTGTGAGACTCAAAAGTAACTACTCTACCCTCCTACACCAACACACCTCCAAGTCCTGCCAAAGAAGCCTCTGTATAAAAAAATAACTCACCCTAAGGATCTGGTACTATAAGAATGGAAATTGTCATGAGGAATTCCTTTATTGTCCTAAGGTCTTGCTCACATCTATCTAACCAAAGAAAATTCTTCCCTTTCTGTTGAAGGGAAGTGATGGCGTGCATAATCCAAGAAAATTATTGAACAAATCTCTTGTAATATCCTGCCAAACCCATGAATTTGCGCACCTCGATTACACTAGTGGGTGTCAGAAAATCCATAATAGCTTGAATCTTGGAAGGATTACTTGTGATGACTTGCCCAGAAATGATGCGGCCCAAATACTGCACCTTTTTCTAAAAGAACACACACTTCTCCAAGTTCCCATAGATATGTTGTTCACAAAGGCACTGAAGAACCTGGCGACAGTGTTCCTCGTGCTCCTCACACGTATGTGAGTAAATTATAATGTCATCAAGGAAGATGAGGATGAAGTGATCCAAAAATGTCCTAAGTACCCCATTCATCAAGATCATAAACATTGTGGGGGAATTTCTCAGAACAAAAGGTACCACTGTGAACTCGTAGTGGTTATATCTCGTATAGAAGGCAGTCTTATGATTATCTTCCTTCGTGATCTTCAGTTGATTATACCCTGACTTAAGATCTATCTTGGAGAATACAGTAGCCTCCTTCATCTGATCAAATAAATCATCAATGCATTGAAGGGGGTAATGATTCTTGATTGTTAATTTTTTCAGCTAGCGGTAATCAATACACAACTGTAGATATCCATCCTTCCTCTTTACAAAAAATCACCGGTGCACCCCAGGGGGATACACTAGGATAGATTAGGCCTTTCTCTAGAAGGCCCTCAAGTTGTAACTTGAGCTCATAGACCTCAGGGGTGTTCATCTGATAAGGTGCTCGCGAGATAGACTCTACGCCTAGAACTAGATCTATGTGAAAATCTATGTCACGTGGGAGTAAATATTGTTATGAGGTAACCCCAGATAGCTCTCCTAGAAAAAAATCAGAAAATATCTCTCAAGATGGGATGGCCATCAAGGGATGGTCCCGACTAGACTCATCCTAGAGAAACATTTTCGCTAACTCTCTCAACATGGGATGGCCATCAAGGAATGGTCCACTAGACTCATCACACAATAATGTTGATATGTCGCTTAACCGTCACATCATAGCGGAGATGATGCAACCTCATGGACACATGGGCACTCGCTTAACTCCTACTACCACTGACTGCATAGCTCCTAGATGGTGCGATCTGGACAAGCAATAGGGCCTCCTAACTGGTAATTCCAGTAACTCATCTCCTAGCTCTATGTGCTAAATCATCTGTAACCAATCCATGCCCAAGATGAGTCCATATGGTAACCCAAAGGAAGGACTGCTAAGATCTGTGGTAGTAGAAAAACCAGTCCTCAAATGCCCGAGATGACTCCATTAACTAAGGACCCTATAGGGAGTTTTACTGCAGAAGCCATCTGAGGTAACGTGGTGAAGGGTCCCAACTATGACCACTACATAACTTCCTTACCAGCATGCAATGCTCTCTCGTCACTAAAGATGGTGCAATAAAATTTTTTGCTCAAACCAGAATTAAGCCATAATATAGACGTGGAAATACCACCAATACTACATGACCCATGCCTAACTATCCATGGTGCATGCAATGCTCTAGCCTAAAGATGGTTCAATGACCGCTGCATATATCTGATGGCTTTGTCCCATGTCGCATTAAATAATATAGAGGTGGAAATACCACTAGGATAATATAATATGTGTTGTAATAATTAATTACAATACTAGGCTATAAAATATGCATCTTACCCTTATTACATAGGGTTACTCGTGTGGCACTCACCTCTAGTGAATTCTTGAGCAACGCTGCAACCATAACAACTGCCTGGTCTCTGTCCCAGATGGGATGGCCATCAAGGGATGCCAATAGACTCATCCTGAGATTTTTCTGTAACAGCATATGCAGCTGACACCTCTCACACACACCGCTTAAGGTACTAGCGGTTGCAAATGGAAATGGGCACTCCTAACTCCTACTACCACTGACTGATCATCTGTACAAGCAATAGTCTTATGGTAATAGTCCACTCTAGCTCTATAAACAACCAATCCATGCCCAAGATGACTCCATATGAACCCAAAGGAAGGATGCAAAGATCTGAGGTAGTGAAAAAGGGTCTCTCCTACATACTCCTTAACTAAGATTCTATGAGCTCCAGAAGCGGTGCACTCTACTAAAGATGGTCAATAAAATAATTACACAAACCAGAATTAAATAATATAGATGGAAATACCACCAATACTACATGTCATCTCTATCCTCTGTGTGACTTGGCCTAGTGGTTCTTGACCGCTGCATATATCTGTCTTTGTCTGTCGCCAATAGTAGGCTATAAAATATGCATCTTACCCTTATTACTGGGTTATGTGGGCACTCTCTCTAATGAAATCTAGCAACGCCAGGGTCCTCCCCAGTCAGATCTGCTCCATCTGGTACTCTATAGTGGTTATGGATCCTGACCTGGCTATGGACTGATAAGGTGGATGAGCTCCTACTGAATGAGCTGGCACCCTATGAATGGGACCTCTAGGAGGAGGTCCCCTACTTCACCCCCTCTATGTGTCAAATCTTAGAGGAGATCTGTAAGTTTAGTGGGTTCTGCTACTAAGGTGGATTTTTGTGGTGGCTTGAATGAAGACTATCATGAATCTTATTTATCACTAAGAGGAGGCATTGATCCCCTCAATATTCTATCCTACATCTGTTGGATGAGGATCCAAACTCTGTCTCTATCCTGTTACATCTTACCTCATGTCTCCTCTACAATATAGGCCTTATCCATGGCCTCTACTAATGTTTGTTGGTAGTGAATGTGCACCGCACCACCCAAATCTAATTTCAGGCCCCTGATGAACCTTTGAATCCGTACATTCCTATCCTACATATAGTCAACATACTGGAGGAGTTCCAGAAATTGAATCTCATACTTGGCTACAGTCATAGATGCCTGACGGAGGTAGTGGAACTCATCTATCCACCACACTCGTGCTCCATCCGTCAAAAGATGGATCACAACACGAGATTTCATGTTACTAGTACAAGGGCAGAGCTTGAAGCATCCGCTCAAGCTCACCAACAAGGCCTTTACCTTAAACCCACATGTATCTCTATAATAATGAGATTGTTATAGCTTCAGGATTTCCCTGATATGTTCTACAGCTGATGACTGACGACCCCTAGGTCTCTCTGCATGCTCCTCTCTTTGCCTAGGGCTCCGAGATTTGTCCCTATATCCTTAAATCCTATCTCCATGTCCCCACTTTGGTGACTCTACCCTAGCCAACTCCACGTAGAATTTCTCTACCCTATGTTCCTCGCTGCGTTGAGGAGATGCATGAGCCTCCATTGATGGCTCCATATCATGTCTAGAAATTTATCCTCATATGGATCGTCCGTGTGTAGTGGCATTGACGTCCTGAAGCGTCTATAAAATCTAAGGTAGAATGGCCGCTACAGCCTGATATGGCGGTGGTAAATCTAGATCTTTGTGCAAGAACCCCTCATCTAGTCCTCGCCTCCTGATACAGACCAAGGTGAGAGTTATTTTATCATTTTAGGTCTTTTTTTAGTTTTCTATGTTTTCTAAATTATACAATTATCAAATAGTGTGGTTTTCTAGGTTTAAGAGAAATGATTTTACACTAGGTTAAAAGTTCATGTCTCGTGTTTTCTAGTGTGCCCAAGGTTCCAATATTTGAACCCATGGCTCTGATACCAAATGTAACGCCCACAAAAATGATGTTCTAGGAACACGCTAAAACCCTAAACACTTAACCCAAAAGATTTTGACTAATTTGTATTTTCTTTGTTTAATTTAAAAGGTTAGAAGGGTGTCAACCCTTAGTGTGTATTGAATTAATTTGCACCAATAATCTCAACTCTTCAGTTGATGGACCATGACTAGTTACAAGATTAAATATTCTTAATTTATCCCTAAGGTCAATTAATTAACATTCAACTAGGAAGGTGCCATAATTTAATTTACTTGGTTTAATGTTTTTACTCCTCGACAAATAACATTCCTACCTTAATAATTTACCTTATACTTAGTTACTATAATTCCATTATTTAAATAACTTAAATGTCCATTTCATTATTTTTCTAAAACATACTAGGAACTAGAATAGTGACTTTGCACACCAAGGTCATTAAATGGCCCCATTCACCAATCTACACATACTATTAAAGTTTATTTAAAACATTAAAAAAAAACATTCCTACCAAAAAAATGTAGGATTGATCCTCAATTGGATCAATCCAATTATGGCCACTAGATCCTAGGGTTCCAAACTAGCCCTAAAAATCCTTAAGCATTCTTATTAAAACATCTTCTTACCCTATTCTCCTCATTTGGTCTATTTTATTTTTTCCAAATTGCAGGTTGGAGCAAGGAAGCCATGGGAACAAGGGAGGAACAACTATGGAGGATTCTATAAATAAATCAAGCTTAGTTTAGTTTAGATTGGTCTTGTTTGTGGATCTTACCACTTGAATATCATACCTTCAGGATTGAAGGGAGTTTCCTCTCCAAATTTGGAGTGATTCCATGGTTATTGTAATTTGGGGTTCTCTATTTGGGGCAAACCCTACCCCCATAAATATAAATGAGGAAGAATGTCTTTAATTTACCATTTGTAGGTTTAATTGCTTTATACAATAAGATTTGACCATTATTTGATTGTTGGTAGTTTCCTAAGTAAATTTACAAGCATAAAATTTAGTTATTTACAAGTTAAAAATTACATAGGTGCAGATCCGTGAATTTCTGCCATAAGTGACAGAACCGCCGCCCTACCTGGGTGACGAATCATGAACTGCCACCTTGCCAGACCGGCGGTTTTGAGACCACTGCCTTGCCTGAGCGGAGGTTACTAGACCATCACTTTGCACAGGGCAGTGGTCCTCTTTCTTAGAAACAAAACCTAAAATTTCGAGATTTCCCAAAAAACAAAAGTTGTTAGGGTACTCAAATGGTCATTATTACTTAATTCTACATGTCTAATTTTTTCATTTGCAAGGTTTAAACTCATTTACTTATTTATGTAAAAATAGTTTTACTCAATAAAAACATTTCCTATTTTGATAATAACAACAACATCTACAATATTCATTTCCATTTATTTAACAAACTTTCTTTCAACAAGGTGAGGGAATGAGCAAGATAGTTTAACTTCTTCTTTTACATGTTTTTCTTTTCTTTTCAAATAACACAATGAAATATACTATTTCTTCATGCAATTTTCCTACATTCCACAAGAAATATTTCAACCATTTTTCCAATAAATTATATAGAACAAGAGCAACACATTTCTTTTGAAATAATCAACCACAAGAAGTAAGATATTTCCTTTTAAAACTTCCTTTCAATTTTTACAAGACTAGCTTTACAACACAAATCTTTATTTATTTATTTTTTTACATGTAAAAAAAATTGACATCCAATAATGGATACAACTTTTGTTCACAAAATTTATACAATATTTTCCACTTTAAAGTGGGAAACCTTTACAAGAACGAAGCTAAGATGAACTACAATATTACAAGTCCTCCACCCTAAGTGGGAAAAATAATAAGGATTCTCACAAGAAAGGATTTCTCAAGGACTCCAACAAAATATCCAAGCTTCACATCACCAACAAGAGATCTCCTTCATGATTTTATTGATCCAACAAAAAAATGGGGGGAGAGGCAACACTCTCCACCCAGCCAAAATATTCAATGAGGAGGAGAATCCATCCTCCTCATTGTCCCCCAAGCCCTAACCACATTGCAATGAAAGGTGGATCCAACACATGGCAACAAGCAAGCTTCCACATCACAAAACAAATTACTTCACAACCATTGCAAAGCACATTCAAATAAAACCAAAAACATAAGCAGGAAAAGCAACAAAATACACAAGGCTTCAAAAATGAAAAGTCAAAGGAGCAAGAACCTATGGGGAGGCCACTTATGCCTCCCAATGGTAAATTGGTTCCCACCTTAAAAACCTACATTACATATCTCAAAACCCCTACACACTCTTATGCCTCCCACATACTTTTAATCCTCTCTCATTCTCTTATGCCTCCCTCATAAAAGAGACAAGTAAGAAATGCAAGCATTCCTTGTCCAAGGTGGAGCACCCAACCCAAACTCCCTCCAAAAAATGAATATAAACTCTTATGCCTCCCTACATGAACTCTCCCCATAGTCCCTTCCTGTAGCACACTTAAGCAATCTACCCAAGCACACACCAAGCATTCCAAAACACTTAAAAACAAGTGCATATACACAAAATAAAAGAAGAACATTAAGAAAGAGTATAGCTCCTACATTTCCATGGTAGAGCTTGTTCCAAGATTAAATCTCTAATCTCCTTCAAACCTAAGAAATCACCAACAAGCTCCAAAAAATAGCACAAGCACTCCAAAATCCACTAACTCCCAAAAATGCAAGAGCACAAAAGAATGAAGTAACCCCCAAACAAGTAAAAGAACTTGAATAAATAGAAAAGGGACAGAAGAGGATGAGGTGGGTCAATTTAGGATGCCACATCACTCATCCTCAACTCCACCTCATAATTCAAACCTCAACCCCAAGTCATAATAAATTGGTGGGTGAGAGGAATTACATGTTACTTACACAATCTAAGCTCACACCCCCTAAGGACAAACTTAAAGACCCATGTAAGAAAAGTGCAACAAATGACACTTTTTGACTTAAAAACACATTATGGGGTCTACTTTTGACCCACCAATCCATAGGTAGGGTTGGCATAGATATTTAAGAGGTGTGGGACAAGTTTAACTTATCCCACAAGCCTTCAAAATTGGCCCTTAAGGCAAAATTCTAATTTCCATGAAGGGGTAGAGTGTACAACACTCAAGATCCCAAACACTCAACTCACAACACAAAACCCAAGAGCCATATAGTCTAATAAAGGAACTTCTTTTGGTCACATCTATAATTAGTTTAGAACAAGATTAATTACTTAATTGAGACACTTAAACCCATTAATGATAAAGGGGAAAAATTACACCAAACTCTAAATAATTAATACAAGGAAATTACATCACTAAAATCCACATACTAAAATTAAATAAAGGAAACTAAATAAAAGACAACACATAACCCCTTGGTAACAATTACAGGTAATCCCCCCCATGGGAACCCCCTAACAATAATTCAAACACACACACATAAAATACAGGTTGTCATTGTGGCCCTTGTTCAATTCACCTAACATTCCAATGTGGTTGGTCTTCAATCCCTCCATTGTTTGTTGTGAATATATTTACATTAAAAACACATAATACCTCCTTCAGACTCGTGGCCACATCAAAACATCAAAGATAAAATATGCAATATAAAACCACAATCATCTACATATGCATCAAATCATCATCTAGGCAATTTAGGATATCATTTACAATTCCTAACAACATCTCGATTCTACATTTCATCAATATCAATAGTATCACAAAAATTAGTTCAATTGTCAAGATCTACTCAATGTGACGAAAATATCGCATGTCAGAAATATATATAGCCATGTCAACAGCATATCATCATCAATATAAAAGTGTCTCTAAAATTCCACACACACATCATACTAAGAATTGAAAATAAACAATAGTCTCAGTGTCTCTAACATCTACATCATGCTAAGTCAAAATAATACAAAATGTCCATGAGTAGAGTCAAAAGTATTGAAATCAATAGTAATAGGTGTCGAAGGGAAGTGGGCACTACATCTCCTGTACATCATTTAGGAAAGAACAACACCAAATTACAAAAGAAGGCTTTTAAATTGATCCATTCGGAATCAAATAACTATCTACAGGGAGCTGATCATGTTGTGTTAGTGGGCACCCTGAGTGGTGCGAAGTCTAAAATTAATGTCAAACACATCAAGGGATGTAACTTGATTAAATTCACTACAACTAGAAAGGAACTTACAGACTTCTTAGGAGGTATACTAGAGGAATTTGGACATCCTAAACCAAAAATCATTATTCAAGAGGAGTTAGCAAAATACTATAAGAGTGAAGAGGCATGCAAAGTGCTTTAGAAAATGACGATACTTGAAATCATTGATGTAATTTTTGTAGATTATAAATTAGATCTAAAATTTGAAATTATTACATATGTTTTCTGATAATACTAAGAACAAGAAATATTTCTATGAGTAAGATAGAGAAACATTATTATATAAATCTTCTTCAAATAATAAAATTTTAAATGATTAATAGAATTTTTTTTCAACATCATTATTGAAACATGGAATTTACATAACTAGAAGCAATGTAGTATTTGTAATCTTTTAAAAATAATAATTCTATCAATATTAAGAATTTCTATAATGAAAAATGTTGTATTACTTGTATTATGTTCAAATAATGATTGTTTGAGCATTCTAGTGAATATAAAAATAGAACTAACAGTAATATGTTATGAATCTAAATAAAAACAATTTTCATAATTGACAAGATTTATTTTTGAAAATTATAATGTAAATTTCATTAAGTAGAATGGAAATAGATTAGTTTTGTGAATATTACTTTTTATTGGAATGTATTAGTATATTAATTAAATTTTATAATAGATGGTTATGATTAAAAATGGTGATTAGAAAGAATCACAACATAAATATCCATGCCATTAAAACACATGACACGTGGAATATTTGGTGACATATATAGAGGAAGTAATAAAAATAAGACAAGGAAGAGTTTTGCAAGAAATTTCATAAGGTTACAAGATCAATTCATGTTGAGTTCACAAACATGTATATGTTGTGAGTGGTTTGACAATAACAATACACTACAACCAAAAAAACCATGTAAATACGTCTAAGTAGATTTAACTCGTTTATTATACATCCTTGTACAAATCAATATATAGTAGGATTATTATAGGATAATAAGAAATAGGAATAATTGAAATGTTTTTGTAAAAAAACATTTTAACATTGGGAGATCATCATTAGAAACATATAGTACAAGACATGTACAAATATTGTCTTGGCCCTAAAGAAAAGACAAAAAGATCATTTCAATCCAGTAGGTATTTTGTCAAGGATATTATGTCCTATGTGATGGGTAATATATTTTCTAAGATGAATAATATATCCTCTATGATGCAAGTGTTGCAAAATGTATCACTTTAAATGAATGAAACAAACTAAAATTTACTATTCTTTGAATGCTTGAAATTTACTTTTGGCATGGGAAAGATTTTGAAATAAATGAATTATCTTATTTTAAACTTCAAATAATTTCTAAAATTGTATCTCACATTCTTTTATAAATAAACTAATGGTAGTCAAATTTGGTGTTAGTATATGAAATTTTGGAAGAATGGATATATGGTAGAGTTGAGACAAATCGATGAGAGATAACATCAACGTGTCATTAGTGTACAATATCATAAACATATAATTGGTAATTTGATTAATTCCTTAGCTAGGAAAACTAGTGATATGTAGTGTGTATAATGTTTCCCGTTTCAATGAGTCTTCAAACATGAATGAATGTTTGATCTTCTCTTTAATTCTTGTAATTGCTCAATAGATTCATGTGAATAATGATTTATCTATATTTCCACCTACAAATACAAGGAAATGTTTGGGTACTTATAGAGTATTCAAATTCAAATTATGACACTTAATGTCATGTCAAATGATAAATAAATGACTAAAAAAAATATGAGCCTAAAATACATGTACACCTCGAAAAATTCTAGCCACTAAAAATCCCCATGATAGTGGGGACATTCCTCACATTATTGGGAGTGGGAAAATAGTCTAGAGAGTGACTAGCGTAATTTGGCTGCTATAGTCTAGACCACTCTAGACATTTGGAAAGTGTGGGAGAATAGAAAATGGGAGTAAAAGAAGTGGAGACAATATGGAAACCCATAGAATGCACTAATGTGGGGTAGAATATCTCACAAATAATGAAAACAATTATCATTTATTTTACACAGTAATGATCTTTCAAAATAATTTTTTTCTAGGTTTTGTTTGATGAACTCACTAAACTTAAATTAACTATAATAGTATCAAGGAAGGGGGGAACTGCCTAAAAGAATCCCAACAATAAACTGACAACAACAAAATAACAGTTCAAAAATAACACCACAGCAGTTGCACCGAGAACACAAAGGAAAAAGTGCACTGATTCACATATTTTTTATACACTTTAAGAGCTACCCTAAGTGCCTTGTACATATTCATAGTTTTCCAAATATTAGGTTCCCAGTTGGACACTTTGAACCTCTTAGTAATCCTCACGTTCTTCCAAGATGATGAAGGAATCCCACTGATATCGCAGATATGGTTAATGTGCACGTGAAGGAGATGAAGGACTGCTCTGTGAATGTCCAATTGGTTGTTATATTTTTATTAGAGAGCTCTGACTTGACTAGAAAGAGTGGTAACTTCCTCTTTAATGCTTGTAATGGAATCAGGGTCTGAGTTCATGGTGTCAGTCTTAAGGAGAAAGTCTACATTGTCTTCAATAGTCTTCAAAGCATCAGGTTGTAGTTTAAATTTTTCAAGAACAATAGGGATAATTTGGGCACTAGGACTATCATGGCTAAACTTAGGAAGGATTTCTTCACCAATTGAGTCCTTTTCTTTCTTTTTTCTTCTAAGAATCCGTTTAGGAGGGGGTTTAGTGACAGGGTCAAGGTAAATAGGATTTTTTGATCTAATACGGGGCTACTGGGGAGGTGGAGGAGCTAAAGAAGGGGCTTAGTCATTAAGTACTACATCAAGGAAAAAATGGTGAATAATAAAAATTACATCTTGATGGAGTGGAGCAACTCTCTTATGTCCTTGAACATCTATAACAGATTTTTCTAGAGAGTGGAAAATGTAATTTGGAAAACTAGCCTTAGCTTCACGCCTGAAGTGATTGAGAAGAACAAAATTGTGGATAGGAATAAAGGAGAACCTACCTTCAAGTGTTATGTAGTGAACCATCATGCGAGCCACTTCATCAAAAGGTTGTGGAATAGAGGAGCAGATGATGCATTCTCATTTGATTTCAATTTTTTTCCCATCGTCTAAGAACAACCTCTCCTCTTCCTCCTTGTCAAACTTATTGCAAAAGAACTTGTTTCCCTCCATGCTAAAACCCATGATGAACGAGATAAATTACTCAGGGATGTTGAATTATTTTCCATTAAACTTGGTGTTTATGTCCTTCCAATTTTCCATGAATTGCAGAGAGATATACTGATCATGTCCCCGAATTCAAATCTAATCTTATTTTGGATTTTAAAAAGAGACTAAAACTCTATTTTTTAATATAATTTTTTCCTAATTTTTCACATAATGGTTAAATATAGTACTCTCCTACTTATTTACAATCCTCGATCTTGAAGACACCTTTATTGTTTGAGATACTTTGTTTCAACGGAGAATATTGTTGATGCGGTGATAATACTATAGCCACTTAGTCCAAGTTAGTCTAATAACCAAGAAATTTTTGGTATGAAGTAAATGTGGTCAGATATTATCCTAGTTAGAAATGTTTACTGAAACCAACAGGGAACATAGGGGAGTCCTTGGAATTGACATGTCAATGTGAATGGGTTGTTGGATAGCCTAGTACCCTACTTTAATCTTTTCAAATGAAGTAAAATTATTTTTTATAACCTTTCATCATAAAAAATTTGTTGAATACACATTCTTCAACTTATAAATTAATTCTTTCATAATCAGTAAGATTAAAATGTAGTTTTTATTTTTAGAAAAACCAAGTATTATATACCTCTAAAATTTTATTTAGTCTAAACAGTTTTCACAAATTTTAATCCAATTAAACCATTTATGTGAGAGTGGCTAAAGTACTTTTCAGTTTTTTAAAATAATGAATATATCTAAATATGAAAAATAATTTACAATACAAATAAAACACCCTTTTTAATAAGTCTAAAGATTAATTTATAGAAAAAATATATGGAAATAATTGTGTAAAGTGTATAACTATCTAGGATTAGAGATAATCCTATAATAAAGCCCATCGAGCTGATCCATGAGATAGAAGTACATTATGTACATGTCTCTCTTTGCATATTTTTTATTGCAATCTATCTCGACCCATTTAACAAATACTCTAACAACCATATTGATGTATTTGATTTAAACAACTAAAGTATAAAACTAAATTACAAAATACACAAAACAAGTTATCAAAAACTATTACAATTCAAATATTTACCAACATCTATTACAAGATATCATACTTGCATTATGTGTTGAAGAGATTTTTCAATCTTAAAATTTTGGAGGTCACATGGTTCATGATTTATGTATTTTTATGGATGCAAAACATGGTGGGATACCACTGTCTACTACATTCACCCATTAAGAAATTGTTTATACAATCTCTCCGCGTCCATGCAAAAACATATTTCTCATTGCATAAATTGTGCTCCACCTTGCTCAAATCTAGTTCCTTAGAAGATAAATTTCCAAGTGGGGTGGAGGGGCTTATGCACTAGAAGAGATACAAACAATTCCACTTTAAACCCATCTACAAACTAAAGAAGTAATAAGAGTGTTACATTTATTAGTTTAGAGTGAAAAATAATAATTTAATATAGGAATATAGAAAGTGAGAAACAAAAGATAGAATTAAATAAAGTGCAACAATATACAAAAGTCACCTAATGTAAAGTTACCTCTTGCACTAAAATTTAGAGTTATTATAAGTCAACATAGTCTATGTTTTAAACATTTATATGAATATATTTAGTGGATATTATGAGGTTAATCTATTAATTTTACTGATGGAATTTTATCAACAAAAAGGTAACTTAAATTTAATAAATACTTGGATATCTACTATGCTCAATGACATTAATTCCAACACACAAATTTAAAATCGTTATAATTTTTTATGTTCGAGAGTCTGCTAAAAATTTTAGAAATGTCTTCATCTCACATTTGTATTCTATGCAAGAGAAAATAAAAGCAAGAAATTTGAGACATCAAATTTTTTCTTGATATAGTTCATGCTTCATAAGGCAATTTGTGGCTTTTTATAGTCCATGCTAATATATGAAACCATATTTATAGAGCTTGATCACCAAGAAAAACACCATGGAAAGAAGAATAATGGTATAAATTCAACACTTTTTATTCTCGTCAATTTTTTGTCAAGTGGGTGGTAGACCACATAATGTATGTTCGAAGAGATTTTCCCTAAACCAAAATCTCAGCCCATCAATTTTTGATACAATCACTAGATTTAATTAATCCATGAGAGGCGGTTAGTCCATGTCACAAAGCCCATGGGGAGCACTGATAATTATTCCAACAAAATCCCCCTAGAGTTACGCATGAAATTCAAACTTGTGACCTTTTTCTATGATACCAATTGTTAGAAGTGATTTACATCAAACCAAAAGGTCAACCCATCAATCATCGATAAAAGCTCTAGAGTTAATGAATCGACTGAAGGATTTTAGTCCATGTCATGAATCCCATGGGGAGCAGTGTAAATTTTACCAACAATGAAATCAAGTTGGATGATGAAGAAGATTATAATAATTCATAAGTAGATAACATCAAAGGAGGTTTATAGAATTTAATACAAACAACACGTGCATAGTTTGTGGTGAATGATTAACCATTTGAAATTAATGTGTTTAGCATATATTGGCTTATGTTTCTTGTTATAACTCCTTAAATCATACCCCAAATTAGAGAAGTGTTTCAAAAAGTAACTTCTATTGGGTTTACAATGGGAAGGAATTATGATTTGAATTATGGGGGGTGTAGGGATTTCTAGAACTCCTCTGATGTTAATGATGAAGATGTCTTCAAGGTGAATGTTTCGTTCATACAGACATACATGTATCATATATTCTAATGGATATACACTTTCTATTTATATTTTTTTGGTCCTTGGACTTTGTAATCAATGACATCTGAAATTATAACATTGATATTATCCTAAGTTTTTCTAAGAATTGGGGTGCATTTAGAGGGAAACCACGACATGTGAAATGGGTAAATAGTGAAATTTTAAGCTTGAATTTTGAGGGCACCTTATTTTCCCATGCCAAACTAAATAGCCTACTTCCAGAACCATATGAAAGTGCATATTATTTCTACTTACAACATACAATGTGGAAGAAAAAATTGGAATTTTTTAATGTTTTCTATACTTTTTAGGCTTGTTATAGTTCACCCCATAATATTATATGATTTATAGTTTTATATTTGCAAATAATTACTTAGATATGTAATATATCCCTGTGTGAATTTGATAATTCAAAATATTTTAACTAGAGTAAATACTATCACTAATATTACATATAAAGAGGGGTCAAACTATATTTCACAGGAACTAATTAATGAACCACATTATACCTCTTATTGATCTGGTAACACACTATAGGTATTTAAATTCTATCCAAATTTCTTGAATTCCAACCTATTTCTATAACAAGGACAATGAACTAATTTCAATCACACAAATAAGTAAATCCAAAGCCATGTGGTTATTTAATATGGCTGTCAATATACGATACGCTCACTTATACACTAACTTTTTTATAATGAATGAAAATACATATTATATGGTGGAAGAAAATACAATGAAATGCTGCGATCAACCTGTAGCTGAAAAATAAGTGATTGAATATAAAGAAGTGATCTTGTGGTGGTGATGAATTTATTTCCAACTTCCTTAGAATAGGGGAAAAAAATTCCTTTTATTTTGGTTTTGGGTTTAGTAAACAATAGAGAATGAATTCATTGAGAAACATGTTCTCTAGTAGGTAATAATTGAATAACACTTGATGTCTTGAAATGATATTAAAAATACTAAACAACATAGTATTTTTGTAACTTCCTCCTTGATATAGTAGTTTCTACTATAACATAGTCTAGAAAAAAACAAATTCTTATTCTGATTCCTCATGAAGTACTTACAAAACTTTCTCCACTCTTTGTTGGATTTATTCCCTCTTAAGGACCATGTAATTGAAAATATATATTTTTTGCATCATTTTTATGAATGATCAATTCAAAATAATTATTTGACACTAGTTATCATTTCTTTATGTATCAAGTACTAGGTATAAAAAGAATTATTTTTCTAAAAAGTTAAAAGGGTTACTGAATTTCTATTCATGCACTTAGATAAATTATAAGGTTACTTAAATTTATATTCGTGCACTCATATTTTACCATAAGTATTGCATAAATTTAGTTAAATAATTTTAAACTTTCTCTCTCTATGTGTGTGTTGGAACTATGTCATTATCATATGTGTTGTTATAGATGTCAAGATACATTGATGGAAAAAGTATTTAATGTCAAGTGGCATTGATGGAAAAAAGGGTTAATTGATAAAGTGAGCAAGTAATGAAGATGAAGATTGATTAGTAGTGTCAGCTCTCATAGGCTTTAGGATGGTTAAGGATAAGTTACAAGGGCCTCAATCAGCTTGTGTGTAAGCCATAGATATGAGGAGATAGCCTTCGTAGTTTTGAAGAAAATTCCAAACACTTGAAGAACCCGCGAAACTCTAGAAGGAGCCACGGAAGTCTAGTAAGATCCACGGGTAAAGGAATGAAGCTGCAAAGCAAAAAGAAGCTAAAGTATGAGCCATGTGTGAGAAAGGAAAAGCCGCATGAGTAAGGAAATATTGAGGAATCCATGAGTAAAGGGAAAATCCATGAAGAACTAGAAAAACCACAGAGAACTA
Organism: Taxus chinensis; assembly: GCA_019776745.2. Lineage (NCBI taxonomy): Eukaryota > Viridiplantae > Streptophyta > Pinopsida > Cupressales > Taxaceae > Taxus > Taxus chinensis. The sequence continues at coordinate 349,332,842 of CM034155.1, read as the reverse complement.
TTAGGGATACGAAGAATTGGAGAAAGCCATAGAAAATGATAAAAGCAATAGGTAAAAGGATCAAGTCACAGACATGGAACAAATCCGTGGGAAGGAAGTGAATAGAAAGTAAATTCGTGAAACATTGAAAGATCTGCAAAGTAAAGAAAATTCATGGATGACTAGAAAGGTCGTTGATCAAAGGAAAAATCTAGGATATAAAGAAAAAGTCAAAGAAGCTAAGGAAAGTTGTGGATTAAACAAGTATGAACTTGACAAGGCTCGAGGAAAATAAAATTGATTTAAACATGGAGAAGTGAGATTTTTTTCTCCATAATAAATGGTGATTTGATTGTCTTGTGATTGTGGCTGAGTATACACCTTGAGCTCTACGAAGAACGAAGAGATCTACCGTTATAGCTGTCAACCTTTAATGCTCATTGACTTTGTGGAAATATTGTTGCAGTTTTATATGTGATTCCTTATTTCAAGGTGAAATTATATATCAGAGAAGAAAGTGGCTCACTCATCTTGATCCCATTTGAAATCCTAGAAAGATAAGATATCTATTTTTAGGTATCGGTTAATAAATATTTTCTGGTGAATGCATAGAAAAATGTGAAATCAAGCTTATTATAGTAAGAGAAAAATATGAAGTTAATTGTATTCATTTAATTGACAACATTTTCAGGAAACAATAGGAAATACTACATGGAATGCTAAAGGATGCATGGGAATGGGTCAATTATCTATATAGAGAAATTTTGATACCAATACGAAGGTTGCTCATGGGAGAAGACGTTGCATTCAAGCTAAAGGATCTACAACTAGAAAAGAGATAGGAAGGAGAAGAACAAACAGATGAACTGAAGAATATATATCATATGAGAAGAATAAAGAAGCAGTAACAAAATCACATAGGAAACTTGATTAATTTTTCATTATATTGCTACACAATACAATAGGCTAATATATAGCTAGTACAATTGGAGAACTACTTCCTAGAAAATAAGAAGTCAAACAAACAACTTACTCGATTATATATTATGGATATAAACAAGTAATAAGAATATATTATTGTTTTAACAATATATTCTATCAATCATACAATCGTAAATTATAACATTTACCAAATGGTAAATCACCCAAACAAATAATAACCATGTAAATATTAATTTTCCTAATATTCCCCACTTAACGTTTACATGGTAGAAAAATAACTTTCACACTTCCTCTGTAGCTTTATGCCCGTGCTTGCTCATGATCTTTGTACAACACTCAAACTGAAGGTAGAAGAAGGAACACATCAACTTCTTATCGACCATGCACTGTCGGGAACACATCTGACCGATGAGGATGGGAACATGCTTAGGAATCATCTTCTTATCAACCAGTCACTCTAGGGAACACATCTGACCTAGTAACGTGGGAACTAAAGAAAGAACACATCTGAGCAAATGATAATGGTTTTCTATAGGTTAACCACAAACCTAGGTCTGAACAGGAACACATCTGACTATTCAACCTCATCAAAACTCATGATGTTGCATTTCATTGTGCTATTTTCTCTTTACTATGTTTTTGCATAGGGGAAATAGGAATATCCACATACCAGTGAACAGGAATGATCTTTTGTTCTTATTTTTCAATTCACACTGAAAACCACACCAAACTGAAATGTTGAAATCAAACACGTTGCACGCTAAAATAAGGCACACCACTCTAAAGAAAAAACACACATGTGCCACCAAATCAGTGAAGTGGCCTTGTCGTTGGCAATTGATGAGAGGTCTTTGGTTGTCCTCAAGCCTATGGTGCCTCCATCCTCCAATGTATGATGTTGTTACATTAACGAAATGTGATCATGTCACTCAACTGTTTCCACATTGTGATTATTCTTTTCTTCTCTCCCGCAATGTGAAACACTTTATTTTCCAGACGTCGGGTAACACGGAAAATGTGTTTGTTAGGAATTTATTTTTATTTTTACAATATTTTTAACATTGACTCTTGACACCGCGATACCAAACACCTAAACAAAATTTTAACAATACGAATTTCACAATAAAAATACTTGACTTTAATGACAACAAGACTTTACTTTTGATAAAGACTTTTAAGTTTTATGAGGACACTTTCACTCGGACTCAAATTTGACTAG